>JAXDDW010000005.1:10817500-11347500 GCA_034670385.1 Hoplostethus mediterraneus
GAGTAAAATGGACAAAAAAAAAATCAAAATCACTGAAATGTGATCGATTGATGACAGATGGCGTTATTGGAGGAAGTGTCTGCTGATGTACCGCGTGCGTCAGGAACCTGTGATGTTGCAACAGATCTGAACGCATTGCCAACAGGATTTTTTTTAGTACACATGGAGGAAAAACAACTAAGTTTCACACCCTTTACGCTGCAAAAACTGTTAATCGTTCGGAGCGCAGTTTGCAAGCAGGCTTATTTAAAGAACTTCGAGCCTCAAAAGAACGAATCAGCGGCGCCATCTCTCATGTCATTTATTCAATTGTCTCGCTTTACAGTATATTTCAGCTTCTTTGAAATATCGATCTGCCACCGAGTGTTTTAAAATGAATTCACCTCCTGCTAATGCCAATCACGGGCACCACTTCTCCGGCTCTGTTCAAAATTAACCTGTGTAAAATTGGATGGTCTCTGGAGTATATTGGTGCAGGTTCCACCAACTCCCCTGAGGTGCGGCTTCCTCATACAGAACCCTACAACGGGCCAATAACCTTGTATGAATTGCAAAAAGTTATATCATTATATTAAGAGGGTGTACTGCACTTTTCAAACCCTTGGTAGTTTCACAAACCAGGTTGTCTTTCAATTAAAGAGGAATATATCTGAGACTGCGCTATAGATGATGCTCAAATGGGCCCGTAACCTTCTACCTTTCCTCCGTCGTGTCTCTTATTTCTTCACCACGTCCGTCTCGATCTTACATGATCATTCTAGGTAGACAAGTATTTTTGTCTCCTCTCATCTGGGCACTGATACTTCTTACTGTTGGATTGGAAATCTAGAAATTTAAGATCAGGGCATCATGATAAGATCAACAGCTAAATGGTTAAAATGTAAAACTACATAAATATAGTTTAGTTTATATAGTTTCCCACTATAACAACATTTTCTATTTCTCTATCTATCTATCTATCTATCTATCTATCTATCTATCTATCGGATGTATTGCAGAGTATCAGATGTTTTTTTATTTTATTATTTATTACATATAAGAGGTAGTATTACAGCAGGATCCTGGCTGAATTACAGAAATAGAACGATCATTTCATTTTATTTAGTGGGCCAAAAATGAACTGTATCAAAAAGATTCAAAACAGAACCGAGTAGCTGAACTTGCAGCATAATCAGTGAAATATGGAGGGACGGGGGGCCGCTTGTTTTCATTAACATAACACGGGGCAACCTTTGGAAATCTCACTACTCCCATTCAGCCATACCCGTCGATAGAAAATGTGTTTACATGGAAATCATAAGCTGAGTCATTGCTTAACCGTCTGGGAGACACACTGGTCAATAACAGAAACACCAGGCAGTCAAACCAAATCCAGTTAGCAGAGTTAGCAGAACGAAGCACTAAACACTCGCTTCTTTATTGAGCAGCAGCCAATAAATAAATAAAAAAAAGAAGTAAAAAGGTTGTATTATGTGAAAACTTTACTTTAACAATAAATCTTCCAATCTTACGTGCAAATATTTTCTTTCAACTCCCACAATCCACTTCTCGTATAGAAACTTCAAACTTTCAAAATGAGTTTTTCTGCGTTGTGATTTGTTGGGCTGGACGGCTGCAGTACAGTGAAGTCCGGAGATGTAAACAGATAAAGCAGTGCCTCTATGTATAACCTAATAGCTCCATAGCCAAGTAGCCTCATGTTACAGTATTCTACACAGAAGAGATGCAGGCAGCCAGAGAGTATTTAGGTCTACGTGGTGTCATCACCACAGATGCACCATGGGAGCAGCACAGGTTCTGCACTTGTTTCCCCAACAGCCTATTTGAACCCTGAGAGAGATGTTCATCCTTTTGCCTGCTCCCTTCCACAGGGAGGTCAGAGATCAGAGTCACCTCCAGAGTGGCACCGCTGGACCCGGTATGGATTTAGTGTCTTGTTCAAGGACACTACCACAGGGTGGACACTTGGGATCACGGGCTGTTGAAAAAAAAAAACCCAGTAGGACACCCTGCCACCGCCGTGTGTATGTTGTGTCCTTCCGTGTTGACGGTTGGATAACTTTAGATTAATCATCGGTGTGTTTGTGTGTCTGTGTCATTTTGCTCTTGTCTGCTAAAGTTTTATCCTGTGGAGTTGCCGCTGTAAAACTAAAGCTCAATATGTTAGATGCAAGACGTGGAGATGAGAAACCTTTGTAAAATAATACATACGATACAATCTTATTTTAAATCTGGATTGATGGAAAACTCACCATGAGCCTCAAAAGCGTCTACTGTTGTACTTGTGACAGAGTTTTTATCAAAGCTTTTACTGAAGCAGAATCTACTATCCATTCTGAAAGAAGACTCTTGCCCCCGTCCCACACACACACGCACACGCGCGCACACACACACACACACACACACACACACACACACCTTTCAGTGACTAATCTGCAGTGGGAGGTGGACAGCTTGAAGCTAACAGTGCAGACTCCCGCTAAATAAACCATCTAAGGACTGACACATCTAAGTAGAAATAAAAGAGAATAGTCGCTCTGCAAGACTTTCCTCTTCCATTCTGACACATCGCTCTCTTTCATAGTCAAACAACAGACGCATTGAGAGCTACAACACTCCGTCAGACTGTGCATCGCTCTCACAGGCACCGCACAAGCGCCGGCCAATGCAGAAAAGCCTTCTACTAGGGGGTTTGTGCGGTGATGACCCGACATCTACGGCGGAGATGGATTCACATTTGGCAGTTAAGTCATTAACCCAGAAGGAGGAGAACATAAATTGGCTTCTTCAGCTTGTCATGTTTTCACCGTGACGTAAATTTAGTACATTAGACAATGTGTGAATTGCACAAGCACGATTTTGTCCAATCCCTTCAAGTGTTTAATAGAACAATGACCCTTTCCTCGGGGAGAGTTGATTGCATCGAGGCGAGCGGAGATGTGAATCACTAATTACCAGAAGCGATGGGTATTAGGAGGAACGTTACGAGATGCTGAACTGCTGGGAAAAGAGGTGCCGAGTGCTCCTCTCACCCAACCGACCCACTCCCTTTTTGGAGCATGCAACCCTCTGGAAGCCAGTACGCTATCTGTGTGCATACTGTGGGAGGGTAGCTAGCACACAGAAATGTCAGTTATGCTGTATATAGCACGGCCCACTCAGTCCGGTGCCATATATAAAACAGGCCCCGGGAGACGTCGGAAACCCTTATGTATGCATCAAGGTGGAAACATTTTCTCCAGGTTGATCCTTTCCCAATTGATTTCTATTTTAACTTTTAAAAAAAACACGAAAAAAAAACACGGATTTCAAACATAAGATGTAGGTCAACCTGTGACGCATGGGAGAAAATAACCCAGACTCAAATCGAATCGTGCCCACCAACGCTGTGCGCTTTGAGGGTGAACATTTTCATGCCGAGTTTGTTTTTCTAAAGGATTCCTAACATTGTGTACACATCTTTTTTTTTTTTGTGCACACATCGTCTTCATTTTCCCCCCCTTTACAGATGTATTTCTATTTTTGAACGTAACGACATCAGACATTGTGAATATATATATATATATATATATATGGGACGACACGGGCATGTGGAAACACTACATAAACATACAAGTTTCCAAATGTGGAGCTCAGTATGTGGACATCACATGACAGCCTTGATTAATGTGCAAGATAAATGTGCAGACAAACATCGGGCCTTAAATAAAAGAGTGCACAAGCCTCGCTGTAAATAGCTCATTTCTCCGTTCCAACTCTAATTGTAGGGCTTTTTTTTGTGCCATTATTATTACGAGCCCGCACTCAACACATTACAGTGTTTATACATCTGGCCACAGGTGCTTTTACAGCATGCATATATAGGCAATGTACACACTGTGCATAACGTGCAAACACACTCCTCGCCCTCTCTGCACTTGTTCTATTTCGTTGACTCGTGCCGCCCTCACCATCTCTCTCCTTCACTCACTTCAAAGAGAAACCCCCCCACCCCCCATCCCTTTAAAAAGTGCCATTCTCCTTGGTGCTTATGGCTGATAGGCTGTGGCCTCATTCCCTCTCCTCTGCAGCCCTGTCCCCATTGTGTCCCACTCTCAGAGAGTAGCATGTGGAAGGAGGTAGAGGACAGAGAACACAGGCGAGCCCATGCCGACTCTCGACAGTGAATGCCTGACATGGATGTATAGGCTGAGTGTGTGTGTGTGTGTGTGTGTGTGTGTGTGTGTGTGTGTGTGTCGAGCTACACTATCATCCACCTGCAAGGCTCCACTGCCATACGCATCCTTGTCAGAGAGGGGAATGAGAGCGAGATGGAGAGAGAGAGTACTTATGGCACTCAGAAGCCTGTTTAACTCTTGCGGAAGCTAATCATGGGATTGAGGTGCTGAGGATGATGGGCTAGGGGCTTTCAGAGAGAGAGAGAGAGGGGGGGGGGTTGCTTTAAATGCAAATCCCTTTCTTATAAAAATCGGTTCCGTTTAAAAGGATTTCTGGGAAACGATCCACATTTCCACGGCAGGGGAGACAGTCGGCAAAGAGAAAACAGCATAGCAGCAGTCAAACATCAAGGAGACAGAGGACGTGGAAAGAGTAGCAAAAGAAAAGGCTACATGTCTGTGAAAGAGGGGATTGAGACCCAGGGAAGGCCTCTTAGATGCTCAATAAATACATCCTTTCTGCATTCACTGATCTGAGACACTTAGTGAGTTTAAGTTTAGATTGTGAGGCATTATGCGACTCATCATGGTAGTTACAGCCATGGGTGAGGGAAGAAGAGCGGCGGAGAGGTGAGCGGGTAAACAGAAAAGAAAGACCAAAGAAGGGAGTATATGCCCCTATGGGGAGTCTCTTGGAGGGTTAATCTTAAGGGAGACTTGTGAAAGTTTACTGAGGTGGAAATTATTTTTCTCTTCAAATGATCTAGACAAAGACTTCTAAAATATCAGCTCAAGAGGGACTGCTATCAGTAGGCCATCAGAAGATGATCGCTGAATATTTTATTTGTACAAAGGCAGCTATAAGACGCTCAGCCGGCTGGCTAAGTGCAGCTCGTACTGTTTGTTAGGTTAAGACAAAGCACAGTTGTGTGTGGGCCCACCTTGCCGTCTCCATTTAATGTCAGCCCACCAGTCAAGTACAAATCTTTCTGCCCACAAGCTATACACATTTGACTTATTCCTGTTCAGACTTGGCACATTCGCTGTGTGTGATGAGAGTTTTGTAACGAGACTGCCTTCTCTTGTGTTGTCTCTTGTCACTCCACTGGAATGATGGAAAGTCTGCACAAGGATTAATTACATTTTCCTTTTTTTTGTTTTTGTTTGCCACCAAGTCCATTTTCATGTAGACAAACGATGTAGCAAAACGACCTCTAAGACAACATGAAGAACCTACAGGTAGCCAAACAATGTAACAGCATCACATTGAGCAGCTGCATATTAGCCTAGATATCAGACAAAAAGCAGGCTGTGTGCTGTAACCCTACGCCAGTATCACAGCAACACAGCAAAACAGGTTAAAAACAAACCTGTGCTTCAACCCATCCTAGAGGAACCTAGTTCAGATCCTCAGTGAACACAGACCCTACTTCCAAACACCCTTTTCTATCAAAGTGTTTTGTCAGCAGCAGTTTTAATACACTCTGATCAAGTTTCAGGGCACTTCACATCATCAAGACTCCCCTACTAAATGTCACAAACTAATTATTTAGCAGAAGGTTAAAATGTTGCCGGGGCTTTCTTCAATCAAATGATAAAAATAAACTGCCCAGCCTTAAAGTTGATTCTGATTTCTCAACGCTGCCCTGGTTGAGATTGAGTTCAACACAGCTGCATTAAGCAAATCATGTAATCATGTGAGTTACCTGCAGTGCACCCTGGGGGTCCATTTCCAGCCCAATCTTTTCTCTCTCAACTTGATCGCATTTGGCATTTTGCAACAGTAACAGTCTCATATTTGTGTTATGTTGGCGATGCCCAGCTGTATGTGTCTGTAAAACCAGGCAATCTTCAGCATAACGACAGCTTTGAGACTGTTGAGTTCACAAAAGAGGATTTGGGACAATCTGTCTGCTGATGTCAAGTGTGCTGCAGGAAATCTGTGCAATTTGTGGTCCAGATTTTTGTTTTGATGAAGAGGTTTAGTCATGCTTTCTCCAGCTGAGCATCGAGGATAAAGTTCTCATCTAGATTTCTATCTAAATGCTGCAGCAAGGCTGTTAACCACAACTAAGCCACATGGTCACATGGTTCTTCTCTTCCCTATAGTCTCTATTGAATTTAGGATCACATTTAAGGGTAAACTGCGTATGCAGTCTGGAAACCTCAGGCAAGGACCTTTTGGTCACTTGAAACTAAAAACTAAAAAAGGTAATGGGATCTTTGAAATGGCCTCCTTGGGTTAAATTTGCCCAAAACAAACTGAATAATTGATTGAAACCCAGACAGAGAAACTACTATTTTTATATGAATATCCACATTTTAACACTCATATTTGTAGGCTGCTAAATAGTGAGTCTACAGTGACTTAGGGTATTTACTACTGGGTATCTACTGTGGTATCGGTATACTATTCCTATTTTGTGTGATTTTTGCATAGCATCCTTTTAAAATGTATTCTGGGATGACTGTGGCTCATTTCCAGAAGGCAGTGGGGATAAACACCCCAGCACAATAACTATAGAAAACCAGTAAGACAGTGTTGTAAGGAAACTCCAGACTCACCTTCCTCTGCAGAAGCCAGAAGAACACAGTCCAGGATGATACACCCCAGGAGGACAACACTCTTGTATATCAGCTCCATAATGTCGAGAGGAATATTGCAAAACAGGCGAATAAAGCAACACTTCTGCCTGGGTTAAAAAGCAAGTGGCATGGGCAGCTCCGGCTGTGCAGCAACTGACCGCAAACCAGTCCGCATTTAAAGATGGACTTCAGTTGAAAAAAACAGCTTCACGCGGCGGAGATGCGGTCAAAACACTGGAGCAGATAAATATACTTTGATTATTTGTAAAAGTGTATCTAATTAAAACAACGGCTAAAAAGTCGATCGTGCGTTTGGCTGCTTTTAATTGGCCTGATAGAGCACCATTGGTAACAACGGTCAGGGTAGGCTAGAGAAACTTCTCCGGATTGTCCAACTTTGTGTGAATAAATCACAAATCTCAGGGCTGTGTCCGCCAGCACACCCCGGTCCTCCGTCAACACAGGGAAAGCATAGTTGAAACTTGTTGTATCCTCAACTCTTTGTGCTCCACACGACTCTTCAGCTCCCCAATTCTCTTCAGCTCGATGACCAAGCAGGCTCAATCCGCAACCAGGGCACTTCAATGCATTCTATGAGTTGCAAAAATACAGATGTAAAACGTTTTTTCTTATCAGCAACTAGGCGCCTTATCCACACCTTCTCGTCATGTTTTGCTAACAATCAGCCCAAGCATTTTTTTTTTGTCATGGATTAGACTATTTGGTTGGGGGTAAAAAAAAAAAAAAAAAAATCCAAGAAAGGTGGTTAGGATATTCCCCGACTGGTCTAGTCTGGCCTGTTTTGACAGACAAAATTGAAAATGGTATTGGAAGAAAATGTCTCACAGCTCGCTCTCGTGAAATCACTGGGCTACACGCACAGAAGAAATCAAAAGTTACGCACTATTGTGGCTCGTAGGCTTACTACCGTAGGATGGTCACTGAGGACTTCATCACTGCATAAAAGCCGGAGTCGAATGGCACCGGCAAGCTCCGCCCACTCTCTGTTTCCATAACACCAGTGTAAAGCCAATTGAATAAACAAATAGAACTTCCGGGGAAAACAACTTTCAAAATAAAACCCATATAGACGAACATACGTTGCAACCACATTTATGCCTTAATTTAAAGAAAATTAAACGATATATTTAAGAGGGAATCTGTAGTAGATTAATTGGGTTTTCTCTCCAAAATGTCCTTTTCACAGATTTTACCCCAGAAATTTCACAGACATACAAAACTTAGTTGACATATTGGAATGTCTACTGTCTGTAAAAAGTCGATTTTGACTCAAATCAGTGGCATATTGTCAAATCAGTGTCAGTTTAATACCTGGTTGATGCTTTCTGCGCTCTGTAGGGACATGCACGTTGGCTTTCTTGCTTCTTGCGCTCATGACAACAGGAGTGTGTAACTCCACCAATGAGGTAATCTTTTCACCCCTGTCTGTTCGTTTGTTTGTCTGTCTGTCTGTCTGTCTGTCAGTCTGTTATCGGATATTGTTAGCGATATCTCAAAAAGTAGACAGAATTTAACATGGGCCAAGGAAGAACTGTTTAAAATTAAAAAACAAAAAAATGTGTGTGTGTGTGTTTGTGGGGGAGTAGGGGCTTTGGGGGGCCCTGCCCTTCGGGGGGCCCCAACAGTGTGTTATGCGCGTCATGGAAGGGCCGGCTCTGATGCTGAGGGAACATAGGGCCTAATTTGCATGGAAAAAAATGTCATGGGTGCTGGGGAAACATAGGGCTGAGGGAACATAGGGCTGACCCCATGACAACCACCTGACAAGTCTAGCATTATAGTAGCACTGTAGGAAATGTCACCTTCCAACCGCCAAACATGAGAACAATAACTCTCAAACACAGCCAAAGTTTAGAAATGGGTAAAGAGTAGAAGAAGAGTGGAATCCATTACATTTTTGAGTAACGAGCCCACCACTGGTCGTTCGTTTCTGCATGAAGCATGAACCAGGTCAATGCCTTTATTTTGAAGGAAAATGTCTACAAACGTCCGGTTTCATTCTAGCTATTGATCGCTTACTTGACTCGGTTTTCCATAACCGCGGTGAGTATCCAGTGGCGCAGGCTGCTGCACTGGCTGCCCTCTCGCTAAAAGTGTCCCCTCAATAAATCCATCCAGTAGATGGCAGTACCAGAATCAGCTCAGGAGCTCAGACAGACGAGCTGAAAGAACCCACTGTGATACGGAAAGTAATGAGATCGTTGGTCCCCACGCCTCTTCCGGAGTGAAACCAAATACATTTTAATAATAATAGGATACTTTATCGAGTCCCGAGGGGAGCAACCAGGGCAGGTCAGAGCGCAGGGTTACCCCATGCAGCTCGTAGCATACAGTGTATTGCTCAAAACCCTTCAGCGAGGCTGGTAGGCTTGTCGACACGAGAGGCTGAACCCTGGTCCTCCGCATGAAGGAATGTCACCCTGTAGCCCTGCTGCCTTTAGCAGATGAAAGTACCTATTTTCTTGCAGCCTTACGGGAAAATGTAGATAGATGTAAATGCAATTTGTACTGTCCTCTGACTTACCATCTGAACACAGTGGTCAGTCATTTTTCAACAGCGACATGCCAAAACCAGTTCAACCAGTTGCTGGTAGCCTAGACCGTTTTCCTCAAGATCACTTTTACCTGAAAGATCTGGTCAGGACAGCAGCATAAACAAGGGCAAATTCATATTTCAATTCTAAATGACAAATTATGAACAGCATTAGCAGTTAAAGCTTACTGGAGACTCAATTTTCTTGTAGAATTTATTTTTATATAGAGCAAAGTAAGTAAAATTTATGAAATATTCAAAATGCAATTACACTGCATCTTGGGTAAAAACACGTAGACCCCAACCTTGTACGCTACAAGTGAATGGATCGGATTCTTCTAGAAACCACAACACAGATGTTGCTCTACTCTATATCAACAACTGCTTATTTTATGCTGTACAGATAAATACAAAATATAGAAAATGCAACAATAGCAAAATTTGAGCTAATGACTTGTCAAATAAAAACAAAATCAGGGCTGCTGCCCTCACACAATTCTTACAGTATTAGTTTCCTGTTTCTTTGCACAAAAATGTTAAAAAAACCCATCCATGTAGAATGTTGGACTTCTCATCTCATCTCATTTTTTCTTTTCTTTTCTTATCTTTTCTTTCTTTCTTTTCTTTTATGTGTCAGTGTGTGATGCAAGTGGATAAAAACAGTTTCAGAACGATGGAGGATACACCTTTCATGAGGATGACACCTAGGGGTATTCCAATCACCAAAGCTGTCATGTGCAGTGCATGAAATTCTTTCGTATAAGCTTTAATCAGGCTCTCACTTTCAGCGCCGGCAAGCAGCTGTGGGAGCTTCAACAGGAAATAATCGAGAAATGAACCAGAGTGGGAAATTTCCTTGGGAGAAACCATTTTTCTTCTTCATGCTAACTCAGTCGATAATTGTAAGTGTAAGGCAGAAGAGTGTTGGGATCAGGATGACCTACAGATGACAGAGAACATGACTCTGTCAGTGTTGTGCATACACTTCTCCTTTTCACAGTGGCTGTGTTATCAGACACCTGAATGCCGTCCCACCACGACTGATCGCCACATGTCTTTGAAAGTCTGCAAGGAGGCCCTGCATGATTTTGTGAAATTGGTTTGGCAGGTTTTAGGAGGCTCAACTTGTAAAGAAGTGGAGGCCCTTCAGCTGTACCATCTGGCATGATGCCGCTGTGGCTATTTCTAATGATGCACCACTATCTTCAGAGATACCAGGCACGGTGGCTGCCTGATTACTTTGTTCATTGAATATCCTGCATCCTTTTAAGGGAAGGTACATCACAATTACACATAATGATGATGGAAGAAAGGCACGCAGTGAGCCAAACAGTTCAAAAAAGACTTGGCACAGGCCGCTGCTTGCATTGCATGCACTTTTGCCAAGAGAAACTAATGGTTGTAACGATGAATGTAAGCAATCTGCTTGCCAACAATGCAGGAACCCCTTTCTTGATTCCACTCATCACAGAGACACACAGATTTCTATATTCTTCTTCTTCTTCTTCTTCTTCTTCTTGCATTATTATTTATCATATATCACTTTTTCTACAGAACCCTTGTGTGTCTGCATGTTTATATTTTCTTTTCATTTCCTAGAGCACCTGGTGAGTACACACTTTTGGTTGTGTTTTTATTCTTTGTGATTTTATGTGAAGCGTCTTTGGGTACCCAGAAAAACACTATATAAAATAAATGTATTATTATTATTATTATTTGTTAAAATGCGTATTTAGCATTTTTAGGAGTATTGTTTGCTGTTTCAGCAAAAATAGTTTGCTGAGCTAAAGTGTACTGTACAAAATAAAGAAAATGCAGGTAAATACCTGCACATCATCATCCTGATTTTGGGATCAGATGTTATCACTGCTTACATTAAATGGAGATTTTCCTCTGTGTGCCGGCCCAGGAAGGCATAATAGGCTTTCAGTGGTTAAGCTCTGCCCTTGCAGATGCAGCTTGTAAATAACTCTGCCAAGCTTTTGGAACGTCTTGTCTTGTCTGCAGTTCTTCTGCATAGTTGGGCTGGGCTGCTGTGTGGTGTTTCGGCCAGTCGCTTTATCATAATATGCTTTAGCGGTGTCTGAAACAGCCTGCCTACATAGATAAATGGGCCACCAGACTGTGCTAGATGTTGTCAGGACTCATGGGATTTAATCCCACACCAATCCGAGGGCTCTAGCACAACGCCACAGGAGTCAGTATTATCTTGGGCTGTAAACCTAAGTAGGTATCTCTTTTCAAACAGCATCCAACAGTATCTGCACGGCAAAACCCCCTGCACCACTCCGCTGCCAACGCTCAGCTGCGCACCACTCCTCTGATGATTCCTCTGATCTGTGTATGCACTGTTATGTTAAAGAGCAGCAGAGGCAGCCATGAGTTACATTCCCTGGACTCTCTAATACAGCACATACATCAGGAATAGAGTGAAGATCAGGTTGTCCTACACAAACAAACAGTTTGAGAGAAGCCAGCTGAGACCTAATGGGTGGAAATGGGAAAAGAGGGAAAAGGAATGAGTGAGCAAAAGACACAGCATGCTGGGATGAATAATGGAATATGCATATGGAAAGGATTTGTGTTTGATCCTCCACAACAGACATTAGCTGTCATGTTGTGATGAGGGTAACGGATGGTGTTGACAAACCTCTGTGGATAGCCAAAGTGTTTTGGGTAGATTGACTCAAATGCCTCGGCGGGGTTTACGACACGAGCAAAAATGCCTTTTGCAGTTGTTGAAACATCTCCTGGGTTTGTCTGCCCACAGAAACATGCTTGCTGTTACTCTCGCTGGAACCACACCGGATAGTCTGTTCAGGAGAGTACAGGCCTCCCCAGAGCTTACCATCGTTCTCACCATAGGGTTTGTCACCTTTATCGAGATCGGTAATGTTGCATTCCTGAAGTCTGGGGATCTGTATGTCTGGAGGAAAAAAGGGAAGGTTCAAAGATAGCTGATGCCCCCCCCCCCTGAGCCTTCAGGTACACTGAGGTTATCTTGTTTGTAGGTTAGCTTGTTGTCGGTCTCTTATCCAGATGATTCTTGTTTGAGGCACATGTGCACACACACACACATACATAGGCACGCGCACACACTTGTCAGTCAATCTTCCAAAACATGCCCTCAATTCTTTCTCTTTGAAAAGGTTGTCCTCCCTGCCAGTGAAATATGAAGCTGACTGGATTGGCTGTACGTTTGCCACATGCGGTACCTCAGAAGCTACTGGCTCAATCTGAACAAACAAGGATTTATTATACTACACTCTGGTAGGATGGAGTACAGGGTCCCTGTGCAAGGTCCGTATATGCAATGAATCAGTTACTTACAGGAGACATTTCTGGTACCCCCTTTAAAGTATAATAATTTAATTACTTTACTATATTTCTGCATCATCCTTCTCTCAGGCATTTCTATAGTACTGCACGGGTAATAGAACGCTTGTTTATGAGAAATAGGAGGATAACAGAAATATGTGGATGGGGGTAACCTGATGGCTCAAGGGGTTAAGGTGCATACCACATTTTTGAGAGGTTGTAGGGTTTGAATTCTTGTCATGACCTTTGTCACGTCATCCCATCTCTCTGTCCCATCCTTCCTGTCACTCTCAGCTGTGCTTTCTAATACATAACTGGCGTACTACCAGAAAAGCTCAATTGACTGCTGGTTTGAATTTTAGAAGTGTCTCAGCTTTCAAAATCTCGCCCCTCATGACTTTTCCTGGATCCGCCTATACTGCACAAACCAGTGTTGCAAGGTCTCCTGAATCTAAAAATGCAAGGAAATAGTTGTTATATATAATTATAGTTGCCCCGTTCAGTCGACGTCTTGTTGTCACTCTCTCCAACCCAAGAAACCCTTGTCATCTTAGGATGGCATACGGATGACACAAGTATGTTGAAGCAAGCACAGGGATGAAGGATAATGGCAGCTATATGCACATCACTGTCAATGCGTACACATATATATACACACACAGAGACACACACACACACACAAACCCATACAGCATGAAATCAGATCAAAAGGATGCATCTTCATTGTGTGTTTTTCAAAAGAGAAAATGGGTCCCTTTATGGCCATGGGGGAGAGAAAAGGGGGTGGGGGTGGGGGTGGGGGTGTGGGGAGTTACTGCTCTGGGAAATAACAGAGAGCAAATATGTGAATGCAGTAACTGAGCTTTCATAAAAAGTGAAAAATGGCGAATGAGCGCCCTCTGCTGGCTGTACCGCTTTCTTCAGTAGGATGGGGTGTGGAGTACCTGTATAGTTCTGAGGCATCAAACCATCAACACAGGGGGGGAAAAAAAACAAGGTTGCAAAGTCAATTTTCAGAAAGCATTTTTAAATTAATTTTATTATTTTATAGCTAATTTACAACAAGCGATTCACTGAACTGGAACATTTTATTTTGCTTGATATTTGTCATTGTTAAATATATTTTTCTGCATCAGTTGACTTTGTTGTACCTTTATAATCAGTCTTTTCTGTAAAAATTCATATATTTTATAAGGAATATCACACTATGATACGGATGGCTGAGAGAGATATTAAGAAATACATTGAACCTTCAAATAAAGAAATTGAAAACATATTATTCCATTCATGTAGAATGTGTTGTCATGTGTCGGTGTGTCTGTGATTCTGTTAATGTAAATGGATGTGTGGAAGTGCTGATATATATTTGTGTGTATGTGTGTGTGTGTGTGTGTGTGTGTGTAAAATCCCCACCCAAAGTGCGTTGATGTCGTTACTGTGTTCGAGCAGTTAACTGGGCTGTGGCTCTGGTGGAGTCTCTCCTTTTTGCGTCAGCTCAGCGGTGTGCACGGCTAAGTCCAAAGCCACACGGCACCCCGACATTTCTATTATTTACATCATTTCTGACCAGGACCCAAAAACTCTCTCAATATGGAAAAAAATAAATAAATAAATAAAGATATACAGACTTAAAGTGAGTAAAATGGAACCAGTGAGAATTCTTCATAAATAACAAACAGAAAAAATTAATACTCTTCATTCACAATCTTCAGCTGTTCCACCTCGAGCTGAGAGAAGCAAGTGAGCAACATGAAGAAACAATAGATATGAACGGTCACTTCAACCAGTACTTCCACCTTCACTCTTATAACCATAATTCAGAGCATATCATAAGTAAACACAAACACGTGCTTATAAACCCTTGGAGTCCTTTGAACTTACGCTCCCCTTTTTTCCGGTAGCATATAATGCTGTCAGTGCAAACTTTATAAATACTGATATAATCTTTGAAGACACACACAAACCCATCATCGTTGCATAACATCATAACAGTATTGCACTATATCTTGATATCTTATCTCACTCTCTCGCTCTAGCACACACACACACACACACACACACACACACAAACGCACATCACCCAGTTATATATTATACATTATAATTATATATTATAATGGTTAAATAATATGATATACTATAATCGTATATTATACACAACACGCACTCTCTTGTCACCTGGCACACACACACACACACACACACACACACACGCACACACAAGCAGGCAGACAAGCACACACGTCCACACACACACACAGCACACACAACCGCATTGTACATGTATTTCACTTCTATTTCTGAACATATACACAAACATGTCAGGCATGTCAGGTCAAAGCTCTAGAGTGAGGTCTGCTTTACGTCGACTTTAATGGTTCAGTTATTTCTGTAAGTCTTTGCTGTGTTTTACAACAATAAAATGGGAACGTGAGTAAATTCAACAACCAAACAGCAATATTACCCAAAGAAATCCATGGAATATTATTTAGAGATGTTGATTTTTACAGACTAAGTTCCGTTAGAAATTGTCATAAAAAAGATATATATATATATATTTATATATAGGCCATTTATTTGTTAAACATGACTTAGCTTTAATTTGTGTGGACACAAGAGGGAGAAAGAAGCACAGAAAAAGTGGAAGAGAGAAAACAAAGAAGACCTATTCCTCCCACACAGAGGACTTTCCACACACACAAATGTGCACAAATGCGCACACACACACACACACACACACACGCACACACACATGCGCGCACACACGCGCACACACACACGCGCACACACCATGGCTGTTACTGTGGCCATTGGCAACAGTGTGTATGTCTGTGGCTGAGGGCTCGTTTCGGACAGGTGATCAGAGTTGGCTGTGATGCGATGAAGCTAAGCTAACAGCAGCTAAGCTAACAGCAGCTAAGCTAACAGCTCTGCTGTTGGAGCCTAGAGATAACATTCATCCTGGAATCTGACTAGCAGGTCAGAACAGCCAGTCCCCCTGTAGAGGAGTGTGCTAAGTTACAGCTGAGGTTACAACTCTACGTGTGTGTGTGTGTGTGTGTGTGTGTGTGTGTGTGTGTGTATGTATGTGTACTTGTGTGTGGGTGGATGGGTGTGTGTTTGTGTGTAGTTGCGTGTGTGTGTGTGTGTGTGCATAAGAGAGCTGAGGCTATACTGTATGTCAGAGCTTCAACTGCGCTCATGGATCATATCTCATGACCATGTCTCTCTCCTCTTTTCCCTTCATGAGACATGCTAAAAAACTCCTCCACAACAAGGAGGTGGAAAAGGAGAAAACATCCTAGTTAATCTTTCTTCTTTTTATTTGTTTTTTTCTCTCGTTTTTCCGTTGTTTTTGTCTCCCGTCTCCATTTTTCTTTGAGAATGCATGCACAAATTCAGCATATGAGTTTTTTTTAGTTTTTTTTTAAAATTATTATTATTATTTGAACTGCTTTTAAATAATTCCTTGCAATATTTGTAATGGATTGAGCAAATGCCAGTCTTGGCCACTGAGGTGTCGCTCTTCAGTTCACGCTCAGAACCAAGAAAAGACTCACAAGAAAAAAAAAAGACTCGTTCGGCAAGAAAAGATGTCGGTCAAGAGAGGACTCAGCAGGATCTGGACGACCGTTTCTCAGTCTTCCCCCTTCCCCCCCGCCCCCTGTCCTGAACGAAAGGGAGAGCTGACGGGAGGAAGGAATAGAGAAAAGCCAGGTGATATAAAAAGGAGGGATCAGAGAGCTGTTGTGTTTCCGACACCTCCATGTCAGACACAGGTGGGGGTGGGGGGTAGGGGGGGGGGGGCGTGGTGTGAGACGTGAGCGAGATGGGGGAGGTGTTAATACTGTGCTTACCCTGGGGGTCCGTCCCTGCTGGGTCACCCTCTGCACTCTTTCTCAGTACTCAGTCCTGCCTCGTTTAAGTGAAATACTGGTTAGATATTTTTCTGTCAGTCTAATTACACGTCACATCTACCTCAGTGTCTCTTTTTTTTTTTTTTGGTACCAATTCGGTGTCCCCCGCTTCCTGTGTATGTCTGTGTTTGTCTTGGTACGCGTTTGTCTCTCTGTGTCGTTCTCTGTGATATAGCCTAAAGCACTGACTTTGCTGGAGGACAGACAGGCAGGCTTGCTGCAGGGGGATGGGGGGGGGGGTTGGGGGGTGAAGGGTGGCGTTGGTGGGGGAGGGAGAGGGGGGGAAGGTAGGTGGGTGCAGCATCACAGCCTCTCCCGAGTGGGGATCCAGATGTAAGGCCCTGATTGCTCCTCGATCACTGTCTTTACTTTGTGATAAACCTCTTCGAAGCTGTCCCCTTCCACGACAGCTGCAGCGGGACGGGGGAATGCGTGAGGGGCGAGGAGACGACGGACGGAGAAAAGGGGGCGAGGGAGGAAACGAGGCAATAGGGAGGAGGAAGGAGAAACAGGATGGAGGAGGAAGGAAAAGAGAGACAGTGGAAGCGACGATTATTAGTTTGCAGGGTCAGAGTCACGATGAAGACTGTAATCAATTACTATTAATATACTGAATGTAAAGCAGTCGGCTTCTGTTACAGCCTCCCAGTCCCTGGGACCTCACGTGTGAAAGTGAATAAAAAACCTGTGAAGTCTAAAAGAGGAAAACGTGCATTTATTCTCGCGTTTACACCACCTGCACTCGATATAAACGGCACACAGCGCTGCATCGGTGAACAAATCTAATATTCGCACCGCGTCAAGTGTCATAAATGTTTGTCAGAATGGCCCCACGTTCCCCTGGTTGGCCTTCATTTTCTCATTGAACTCATTCGGCTCTGCCAGGAAATGCAAATGAGGTGCGCTTACAATAAAAGAGGATTTTTTGTTTTTTTTTTAAAGCATTAATTGGCTTTAACAACTGAGAAAAGAGAAGCGATGGCGACAGACGTGACAGGTGCATTAGCCCAACTTGACCATCAGGTGTCGTCATATCCCACACCCAAATCCCCCCTCATAGGATGCTCGGTGTAGAGAAAAGCGTGGTACTCTATATTTTCAAGTTTGCCTTTTTTTTGGAAGCCCGGACTTCCTGTGGAAAAGTGTGCACACATCGAGTCTATGCCTACGAGTCACCTAGTCGCGAGGTCTTACCTGAGAAACACTCTAAGAAGTCTTGTTCTAGTTTCAGAGCTCGGTCCATGCCTTTCCTGGCCTGCTCCTCCGTCAGGCGGGTGTTGATCTCTCTGCACAATACCGGACATAAAGTCATCTATATATACATTTTCATAACGTGTATTCAGACAACTGTGTACCAAATATTCTATATTGTGTGTAATGGATGTTTACAGTACATACAGGACGTTCTCCAGTGACTTGGGCCGGACAAAGATGGCGATAGGATGGAGCTGAGCCGCTTGTAGTCTACGCACAGCGTTGGCCGATACATCCAGAATGCAGTGTTTCCCCTGCTACTTGCACACAGATACAGGGAAAGAAATGGTGAGGAATAATAAACAAAAACTGGAACACTGTCTTGAGATCAGATCTTAGCAATTTCTTTGTTTTATTGCCAGGTTATTTAAGCAATAATCCATGAGAGGTTGTGGTTTATTGCTAATGGCTTATTGCTTTTATAAAACGGTGATAACACTCCATTCAAATGCAAATGCTCAATAAATCTTTTGATTTTAATCGCTAATAATTTAATCTTGTGCAGTTAGTGCGTTAATATATAATATAAATGAACAGTTACGCAGTCACAAGGTCTGCAGTGGCTTTGAATGTGACTCAGCCAATCAGAACGTGAGGACTGGAATTATCAGTTTTCATAAAATGCTACCATCACCGTTGATATTAAAGTTTCCTTAGATTTGTGGCTGCTCTCCATCTCCTCGGGGCTCGTACAATATGTTACGCCCAGTATGCTCCCTACCTGCTCGGCCACCTCGCGGACGCTCTGGACGCTGGTGCCGTACAGGTGGCTGTTGTACTGGCCCGCCTCGATGAAGCGGTGGCTTTGGATGTCCTTCTCCATCTGTTCCCGCGATGACACAAAGTGGTAGTCCCGCCCATCCACCTCGTACTCCCTTTTGGGCCGCGTGGTGTCTGCGCACGGAGACGATGGCACAGTCAGTCTAATGAATGAATGAACCACTCCAGCACTTTCAATATCTGATTTAAACCCATTACGCCAGGATGGACGCAAACTAGCCTCCCTAAAAAACAGCGGTGGAACCACGTGAAACCAACAGGACTTGATCAGTCTGTATAAATTACAACAGAAAATACTTACGTGGGACACAAGATCCGAATTTATCAGGGAACTCAGACAAGAGGTCGTCGTTTACCCTGTCCTTCACGGGACCCAGGATTATGATGGGCCTCGCATAGTGGACTTTGCATGGAGAGAGAGAGAGAGAGAGAGAGAGAGAGAGAGAGAGAGAGAGAGAGAGACAGAGAGAGAGAGAGAGAGAGAGAGAGAGAGAGAGAGAGAGAGAAAGAGAGGGAGGTTGAAAAATGAAATCATTTTAAAAAATCCAGGAAAAAATGTTTCAAATGTTCTTTTGTGTGATCTCACCTTCCACTTGTGTGACTGTCTCATAACTGTGTGAGATGTTATCCCTCCCTGGAGATGAGACATAAAAGCATCAGTCAGGCAGAAATGTTTTATCACTGTTATCGATATGACGAAATTGCACACAACTGGGGTAGGTGGGGTTCGGGGGTCGGGGGTCTGCGGTGCATAACTCCACAAGTCAGCCACCGCTCACCACAGTCCACCTTGTCTTTCCAGCAAATGCTGGCCATCGCTGTAATACCACTGGGGCTACAACTAGCAATCAGCTGACTCAAATCAGCCCTAAGAGTAGCAATATGTTTGCTAGCAGTGTGAACGTACAGTGATTGCTGCGCGCTAACTCACCTTGAGAGCCCAAGCTGTCCCGACTATGGTCCTGCAACACAGAAAAAACACACCGAGGCTTAGACGGTTTGAGACGCTTTTCACATCGTAACGGTTCTGGCGAATATGCTTACCCTCTCTTTGGTGTTGATGCGAGACCACTCTTTCCTTTCAACCCTGAAGAGGGCAGAAGTAAAAAAAGAGGAAAAAAAAAGCATTAAAAGTAGCGAGGGGGAAAGGAGAACAAAGAGGGCGGTGAGAAGAGCCTGAGTGCTCTTAACCGGGATAATGGATATGATGGCAGTGTGGCTCGGTAAATGGAGCTTGTGCAAAGTACTGGCATCACCACATCGGGCCAAATCACAATAAGCTATATCTTTGAGGCTATTATGGGCTTTTATACGCCGGTTACCAATGCACATGTGCTGTCTGACAAAGGATACATGCATAAGAACAACAGGATGAAGCTAAAAAATTGTGACCAAGCTACTAAGTTACCGTTAGTTTTAGCTTTAGCTTTAGTTTTAGCTACTAAGTTAGCGTTAGTTTTTAGCTAGGTCTGCTTTCTTAGCTCATCAGAACATCTATGAGAGTAATCAGACTGTTCGGCTTGAAATCACAATAGTATAAACTGCTTCAGTCATAGGCAGACAGGATTTAGTCAAGGTGTGTAGTGAAAGCTGAAACAAAACAAAGACACCACTGAACAGGTTTCTCACACACACACACACACACAGAGGGAGAGGGAGTGTCTGACCTGTGCTTGCTGGGGATGAAGCCGACCTCCTCGGCCTCGTTCTGGGGGCTAACTCTGCGGGCCTGCCACCACTCCTCGTCCCCGCAGTCCAACACGTGGAGCACGTCCCCGAACCTGAAGCCCAGCGCCTGACTGAGGAAGCCGCAGTCCGCAGTCTTGTCATAGTCGAAAAGAGCCCTGGAGGACGGAAGAAGTCAATAGCTGTGTGAGCACCTCCTTTTTAAGTCTGAGCGATTGTTCATTAAAGTAGCCTGAAAAAACCGTAGAGGCTTTGCAGTCGCGTTACAGTCGCTGTGTGCAAATAATGGCTAAATATAAAACAACCAGGCTAGAAAAAGAGATATCTGAAAGAAATGTGGTGATGTGAGTGTAGGTCAATCACTTTTTCAAGTACAAGTGAAGATTTGTTTCCAAATTTAGGTTACTGTGACACCATCTTGATCAGTTCCCCAGCGAAAAACAGCAGGGAAAATGTCTTTTCAGTTCTTTTGAGGCAGACAAGTTGTCAGCTGTTCACAGCGACTGTTGCCCAAGAGCTGTGCACCGCCACTATGGCTGCCAGAAGGTGCGTTATGTGTGTGTGTGTGTGTGTGTGTGTGTGTGAGCTGTGTCATGCTGTGCCACTGGTATGTCCTATTACTGCTACAGAGTGAGTCTGAGACCTGATGTAGAAGCCTCTCTTTGGGTTGCTCCTTAGTGTTGTGGTCCCAGAGCCCATACTGCTGTTCATCAGCTGTTCCCTCAAGTCATGGATCTTCGCCTCAAAACGGCTGTACTCTGAAACACAGAAATACACCAATAATAGACCTACAGACTTAACAATGTTTTATATATATGTATTTTTTTCTTAACAATTAATTTATTTCCATAGTCTTAAAATCGTATTTTTCTTAAAACAAGTGAAATATTCTGCCAATGGGGTGACATCATCCCATTTGTTTCCAATGCAGCTTCACGTGTTTCAAGAAACAAGGCAGAATAAGGTCGATCACTCTACTAGTATCAAGAAAATGACAAACTGTTGAAACAAATTGATTTGCATTGGGATGTATCTCATCGCATTTTAAAATGTATGTTAACATTGAATCATAACAACTCAATATCAGACTGAATGACTTGTTAAGATGTATATTTGATGGGGTGTAAAACGTCATTTTCAACACATTAGTATTTCTTTCTAAACCAATACAAACATTCACTGAGTGACCCCTGCCCCTCACATGTTAGTGCTAAAACAAGCTCAAAAACCCAGAGAGAGAGAGAGAGAGAGAGAGAGAAAACATTAGGATGCTTGTGATTCCTGTGATTCTTTCTCAATTTCACCTCTTAAATCCACTTTAGATGGACATGGGTTGTGCAGAATGAGATGCAACTCAACATATATTGTTTGCACTCATGTTCATTACAGCATATACTGTGTCCATTTGTCATGCTATTGACACATGTTGCATTGGAAAGTAGACATGAATGTGCTGGGTATGACACACCCTTCGTAAGAGTGATGTAACAGGTAGTATGATATGGTGTATTTGTGTTTACCATCTGGTCTGTACTGAGCAATGATGGTCACTGTCTGGCCAGCGTTCTTCAGCGCTGCGGCTGCCTGTTCGTGTGTGGCCATACGCAGATCCACGCCATTCACCTGGTACACACAACACGACTGTTAACGCCTGAGACATCTCTGACATTATGGAGTGTGTGTGTGTGTGTGTGTGTGAAAATAGTATCCTTACACTAAGGATCTGATCTCCCTTGTGCAGCTCTCCGCTGAGGTCAGCCGGCCCCCCTGCCAGGATGAAGGAGATAAAGATGCCCTCTCCATCCTCTCCTCCCACAATGTTGAAGCCCAGACCTGTGGAGCCTCGGTGGATCAGCACTCTTCGAGGGTCCCTGGTCGACAGAGGGGAGAAAGGGACAAGTAGACAATAGAGCGATGGTCGTATTATCAAGTAGTACTCCTGAAACTTTGTATACTTTGTTGTATATTTTGTTTGTAAATGTGTTCTTTGTATGTAATAATAACAATAATATGATTAATACTAATAACAACACTCCTCCTCCTCCTCCTATATGTATGAAGAACATAAACTGAGGACACACTGGGTCTACTCACCTGGGCAGGTCTTCATCTCCCATCATGCCGTGCAGAACAGGAGAAAACCGACTAGGTGAGGTGGGAGTGAGGGCTTGTGGGTAATCTGACCCCATATAGTTTGGGTGGCTGAGGTCTGTGTCCATATGAGAATATGCTGGGAAAATACAGACAAATCCAAAAGAGATATAATACACCAGGCATGTGCACAGATAAGGTCCAAACCAGCATGAAGCGTTTGTCCTTCTGCGTTGCCACTCAGTAAGTGCCCTTGTTTATATTTCATCTATATTTCATCTATATTTCATCTATATTTATATTTCATCTCCCTTCTAAACAAGGTAGGATATGAGACAGCTGGTATCCTTCTTCACAAAGGGCATAGTTATCAGGATGGCTTCATATCAAGAGGCAAATTCAGTCAGGTGAGGTGTCAGATGCCTCTTCAATATACTGCCAAACGTCATCACAGTTTAAGAAAATAATTTTGAAACCTTAAAAATTAAATCTTCACACCTTAGTACAAATCCCTTCTTCAGGGATTCAGAAATAACTACTTACTCATTCCAAATCTGAGGAAAAATCTCCTTTGTTTTAGGTTTTTTAAGTAAATGTATATAAAAGGTGCAACTGAAATCTGCACTTGTACAATGTGTTTTGAAATTGTTTTAGCTAGCCAGACGTGCAAATGTGCAGGTGTATACTATCGCTACTTTGGTTTATTTGTCTTGACCCCTGCCCCTCACATGTTAGTGCTAAAACAAGCTCAAAAACCCAGAGAGAGAGAGAGAGAGAGAGAGAGCGAGAGCAGAGGGGGCTTACTGCTGGTGAGGTCTGGTGGATTGTAGGAGTTGGTCAGGTACAGGTTGTTGGGCTTGGCCACCCTGAGGTAGACCACCTCGGCTGTGTTCTTCAGAGCCCCCACCGCATCCTCGTGCATCACGTCCTCCAGACACACGCTGTTCACCTGATCAGTCGCAACACAAGCAGGGAAACACCATCAGGACTATCAACTACAAACTACGGCTGCACTCCGCTCCGTGCGCTACGGTGCTGCTAGGAATCGTGGACAAGATGTGATCCCCCACAAATATTAACGGTGAATTTATTTTGGAAGAGAGTTATAATAAGTAGAAGCATGAGTAGAAGTAAAGCATTGGATTAAACAGTGTTTAGTTGGACCACCAGCACCATTTTGATGTTGCTGGTATTGAGCTGCCATGCTGCAGTCTCTCTGTTGTCCAACAGATGGCAGTAATACTGCTTGGCACACATTGTGGCAATGCTATAGTTAAACATTTATCCCATCCCACACATCTATTACCATATTAATGAAAGTAATCTCAGGCCATGAAAATTACAGCTGTAATTTATCTTGGCTCTTAATACATCAGTGCTGCCGAAGTACACGAGTGTGTGACTGTGTGTGTGTGTGCATGCATGCGTGTGCTAAGTCCTTAATACTATGTGAGAGACAGAGGCCGTCAATGAAGTGTGTGTGTGTGTGTGTGTGTGTGTGTGTGTGTGTGTGCGTGCGCGCGCTCACACACATGTGCATGCATGCTAGCTAGAGTGACCGACCGCTAGTATCTTATCCCCGATCTGCAGACGGCAATCTTTGTGAGCAGCCCCGCCCTCGATGATCTTGGTGACATAGATACTGTTATCTCCTGGTATGTGCTGGTTTCCCACCCCTCCGGCAATGCTGAAACCTAAGCCTGAGAAGAACGAGAGGGAAGAGGAACAGCAGAGTGAGAGAAGGAGGTGTGGGTTAACCCAGATGGGGCGAGCTAAGCTGGGTATAAAACACGCAGTTGCCCACACAAATGCTCACACACACACACAACGCCGTCACACACGCTTACGCTACCTTTGGGCCCTTTGATGAGTTTGATCTCGGTGACTTTCTCCGCTGCCGGTTTCCTGCGGAGAACGTAGAGGCGGACGATAGCACCTGCCTCCTTAAGAGCCTCCACAGCTTGGCTGTGTGTCACCTCCCTCACGTCAACATCATTCACAAATAGGATGCAATCGTTCACACTAACAAATGGACAGAGGGAGAGCGAGGGAGACAGAGGGTGAGGGGGGGGGGGGAGGGAAAAGACAGCATGAATGTTCTGATGGAGAAATCTGGTCTAGTATGCCACTGGAGAAATTCAGGAGCAGTCGACCTCCAACACTGTGTTGGGGGATCTTTGGCATTTAGCTTTTCCACTCAACTCCCAATATCCATCGTTAATTGAAAATAAAAGCGTGACGAAAGCCATGTGCTATCGATCCACACAGCTGTGGCACAGTTGTTTGTGTTATCAGTTGTTGGGAATGATGAAGAGTTGACATGTCAACGTGACAGCCCGGGTGCAGAAGAAAACTGATGAAATAGACATTTTCTGACAAACTCATTTTTTCTCGAAAGGCCTAAAAACCGTATTTGTCACAACTCCATCCATGTGCTGAAAAGTAAAAGTCAATTATGTGTGTAGATTTTTGCTCAGCTGATATAATTCAAGAGGTTTAACAATTGAGATACATTGATCAAGACTGATACATTTCCAAAGGGAACCAGAGACCTCTGACCTCAATCAATCACACGAGGGATTGTACACGGACAAAGGCTGAGCTGAAACATGTTGGTGGTTCAATACAGAGTTTATCTGCACAGAGAGAACGATGCAATGTTTATCATTTCTATGAAGCTTCATAGATCAAACTTGCAACATTTTTGGATTGAATGTGTACTCTATGTGTTCCATATAGTACTGGAAAATAGTCAAGTAAATCAAGTTTGTTTATATAACCCTTTATCACAAACAAGAATTTGTATATATATATATTTTATATATAGAGGGCAAAACTGAAGCTGCCACTTATTTCATTCATCCAAAATCTGCCTTTGCTGCTACTATTTACACATTTCCTCCACTTGGACATTAAAACTGAGCGTGGTACGAACATTACAAAGTTTAAATCCCAACACTGGGTTTCTGGAGTTTCAAATGGCAAAACTTTGACAATAAAAATGATTTATACCCTTACCCATTCCTGCCCTTGTCCTCTAGTTTCATTTGTTTAAAATGGGACCACAGTACAGTAGAAACAACACTCTTCTATACCCACACAAAAAAAAACACAAATCAAAGAAAAAACAATCAATCATGCAAAAGAAACCGAAGTCTTTCATGATCATAATTGCAGGGGATTTTGAGAGAGGAGTACTGAGTGTTAAAATGAAGAAGAAGGGGGGCAGCATCTCTCATCTGAAAGCCCAGTATAACACTGATCTGTCCCTGGGCTTTTGACTGCAGGAGTTCATAATGTTGCCACTGAAAGTCGAGGTGTGGTTGTGTGGATGTGGTTTTACCTCAGCCGTCCATCTTGAGCTGCAGCTCCTCCGGGTATGATTTTGGTGATGAAGATGCTGGGGTCATCACCCACATGGGGATTGTCTGTTCCCCCTGCTATGCTGAAGCCCAGGCCTGAGTTACCCTACGGTGGCGAGTACGTACAAATACACTTATTGATCGATAATCACATCAGGGGTAGTTGATGGTATTTGATTGCACCAAATATGTTCACCAATCTCCAGGATCACCAATAACTGTAGATGTGAAGTGTGTATGTTTAAAGTCAAGACTCACTCTCTCCAGTGTGATCTCCTCATACTCGATTTCCCCCTCTGTCCCGTTCACCTGTGAGAATAAGACGTTCCTGTTAACTGTCATTTAGAGGGAGATCGATTTCAATTGATTTCTATTCATTCTTTATTTATACGTGCAATTAGACAAACAATAGAGTCCTGTTTTCAGTGCAAGTATATTACAAAAAATAATAGAGAACAAGAGAACAATATACAGTACATAATAATATAACACAATATACATAGTGAAAAGAAGAAACTAGCACTACTACTACTAGAAAATATACACTCTACTATTATAGTTACTTGAAATAATAAAATAAATGATAAATTACATTTTAATTATAGCAACCAGAGATTATCGTTATCTTTTTTTATAGCGGTCATTCAAAAATAGAGACAAAAAGAAAACGGTGCTCTCTGCTCTGGCTGTGGGAAGACATTGAGAGCAGGTCAGCCTGGTACCTGGCTTCTATCTGATAATTAGCAACACAACTCCTACTGTCTCCCTCCTGGCTAAACAATTTAGCTACACATCAGCTGCACCTCCGCAATTAAAAAGTCCCTGAGGAAGAGAGATTTAAGGAACTTCAAACTGCATTGTTTTGGTGTCTGACCTAGAAAAAAATAGGTGTTCATGGTGCTGTAGTGGTGCTAAAATAGTGGTCTATGATGACAGGCGTTTCACTGAGAAGCTTCATTTCTTATCCCTCACATTTCATAATACCTTTTTTTTTTTTTAGAGGTATTTCAATACTGTATCATTCTGTTCTGTCAAATCTGAAGATATTCATTTGTTGAAATGAATATCTATCATTTAGATATAAGGAAAGACAGACCTGAACACAAAGGCAGTGTCTAAGTAAAAGGTGACTCTCACATAAAAATGCAAAAAAGAGAAGATTAAACACAGTCCTTACATATGGGGAGCCATCGAGTGTGTCAGTGTTCACCACCACAGGAGGAGAGTTTCCCTGGAGGCAGAAAAAGGAAGTGGCAGCATCATTATTAAGAAATAAGGGCAGAAACGCAAAAGCATCTCCATGTATGAGTCCTCAGTATATCCCTGGATGCACCGAGCTCCTCCCTCTGCCTCTCCCACGGCCACAGCCAAGAATGATGGCCATTTTACCTCTTAGCTGTGATAACACTCTTCTCACTCTGTTATGGTTGTCACTCTGCTAAAAGGATAGAGTTCACTGCCAGAGAGACGTTTGTTACCCTCCATCCACGCTGGACATGTTGAACAACCACGTCCCCCCCACCCGCCTCCCCCAACCCCTTGGTCGTCGATGTAGCTCGGCGTACTTATCCTGCTATCGCTAGTGTTTTGATAACAGTTTAGCTTGTAT
Organism: Hoplostethus mediterraneus; assembly: GCA_034670385.1. Lineage (NCBI taxonomy): Eukaryota > Metazoa > Chordata > Actinopteri > Trachichthyiformes > Trachichthyidae > Hoplostethus > Hoplostethus mediterraneus. Next base: position 10,844,815 of record JAXDDW010000005.1, read on the forward strand.
GGGTGATGCTGTCAGTGGCTATCTAGCAATTTCTACGGAAAACATGGAACAATCACACCCCGCCCACCACCAGCCAGTTAAAAGAAACCCCGTCAGTGAGTCATCTGTACCCAGACTCACATAGACGGCACACGGGCGGGGGAAACTCAGCAGGCAAGACCATGACAGGCCACGCGTTTATTTCAATTATCATCTCGGGAGTAAAATGTCAGTTTGTTTGATTCTTTTAGCATTTTTCGACACAAAGTGTTCAGAAACATACTGCGTCCGTGACGGAAGTGTAAAACCTGAGAAAGCCGAGAACCGCAAACGCCTCGTCGCTTCAGCAAGTCATTAATCAAGAACAAGGTGATACAGTGAATGACAAGACAACAAGTCAATGACAGGACAGCCATATTGGCATTGATATGGTTTAGGTTTACCTGCACTCTCTCTCTCTCTCTCTCGCTCTGACACACACACACACACACACACACACACACACACACACACACACACACACACACACAGAGAGAGAGAGGATGTCAGGGGCATTCAATGTGCCGCGACAGCTCACCTACAGTGTGATTACTAACCTCCATCCTTTTTTTTTTTCCAACCCCTTCTTGTTTTTCTAACTTCCCCTCACCCTTGTGCGGTTCTTCCCGAGACATATTCTCTCTGCGCATTAAGGCATCTTATTTCTGAAAATGTAAATGCACCATCATGCACTCCCTTGGAGAATTCTCTGTCTGCGGGATCTCTGACTCCCTGTCTAAACTCCCGTATTTATTTCTGTCATTGTTTCGTCCCCCCCAGCTGATTAGCATGGGGAAGACGCTGTGCATCTAAACTGCTTACAGAACAGCAAACAGCAGCAGCAGCATAAAATCAGCCTGCTGACCTTCACAGACCTGACAGCTCTAATACGCATGCCTAGTAGATACACACAAAACAAAACTACCCTTCAAAACTAAACAACATTTCTGAGGTTTTAAGAAAAATCATCTTCTTTACCGATGAGCTTTGCAATGGGACAAGCTCACTCACTTCTTTTTATTATGGAAGTCAATGGAGAAATGAAACACGACAAATTCACTGAAATTGATGCTCGGTATCTTTGCATCTATACATGGGACAGTGATCATTTACATTTTGTTAGAAAAGAGACTACACTTGGCACACATCCAATGCTACATGCTTCACCTTGGACCCTCAAATCCCATTATGATCCATTGAAGACCCCTCACTGAAGGAAAGACAAAATTGATAAATCTATGATATGGGATTTTTTCATTCCTCCAAAAGTCACTTTGACAAAATAAGAGTACTTTGCATGGAACGCAAAACATCTCAAACAAATGCATTCAGAAATAACCTTGCAGCACGAGAACATGTGCCAAAAGTTGAGTTGAGTTGATTAAACCTCACCACTATCCCACTCTTCTATCTCTCTTTCTCATATTTGTCACCATCGGTCATCAGAAAACAAAGATCACCTTTCTCTCAATATCTACCTGGGTGACATTATAGTGAGGTCCAAATGAGGGGCACACACTCAAAACTCTTTCAGTCCTCCACAAAATATTAAAAATCGTTCTACTGCCTGTATACTATTAGATTATAGCAGTGCTGAGCAGAGCTTTACCCTTTAGCTGTGTCTAACGGGCCGTGCTACTGAACATTACGTCAAAAGCATCCTTATCTAGAGACAGAAATAACGGGTATAGCCGGCAGAAATCCAAGCCCAGCGCAGGCAGTTTCCCTGCAGGGATTTTGACAGAGCCTTCTCCTCTTCTCTCTGCTGTGTCAAGTTGTTGGAAGTTGGGGTTGTGAGGATTTACAGCGCTTGGCTGTTGCCCACCTATATTTTAGCACCACCGATCCATCTACTGTACATCCAGAGACCTTTACCTCATGATGGATTTACACAAATAAAGCCACACTGCCAGAATATACATGTGGTGAAAAGACACCTAAAGATAGCTAAAACAGATTTAATTTGATTTGTTGTAGTGGTGTAACTTCTAATATTTTACATGCATCCTTTCTAACAGCATAACCGGTTATTTCTACTCAAATCCTGATTCTCCATTTAGTCTTTTCTAGCATGCTATGTACTGAGGTTATAAGAGGGCTCAAAGAGTGAATTGAAATCATTCCCCTTCTCCATCAAGAGGAGAATATAAGCAGTTAGTATAGCACTGGGAAACATAAGGCTTAGGTCACTGTAAGGCTGCAGCTGCATATATATAGTCTTCAATGGCTGTGTGTGTGTGTGTGTACCTGCATACATGCATGTGAGTCCAACACTCATGACCCGGCCTCCAGCTCCTTTCAGTCTCACAGACCTTTTTTTTTTTGGAGCCGAGGGACGTATAATAATGTCAATAACAGTAAGACTCAACTGTTTAGTTATGATTCAAAAACATATTAAAAACATGCGCCACCGTCTTTGCCTTTCCCGCCGATGAAGGCCTATGTGAGCGCGGGATAAATGGCTAGAGTACGCAGTGACCACTTGAAATATCATCAGGAGGGATGATGTCATGTGTGACTAGGTAGTGGAGACAAGCCAAGATTTGCTGGAGAGGCTCAGAGCTGCTCTACGCACCTTTTAGCAGCTGGACAGCCCTTAACATGGAAAAGCCAATTAACAAGCAACTATAGATAATAATAATAATAATAATAATAATAATAATAATAATAATAATAATAATAACAGCAATAATAATTATTATTATTATAATTAATAATTATTAAAGAGTCAGTGTGTGTCCGATAATGACAGAGGTTTTTTTTTGATAGCAGTAATTAAGTTGCCAGGCAACAAGAGATAGTAGGTATTAGGCTGTTTCTGTGATTCCAATGTGTATCCGAATCTCAGCTCCTCTGTTTAGGTGTTGAAGGCAGAGAGGAGGGCAAACAGATGCTGAGAGATTAAGTGAGTTAGTGAGAGAGAAGAGAGAGAGAGAAAAAGAGAGAGAGAGACGGACAGAAAGATAACAATACCAAAGACACACACACACACACACACAGACACACACACACACACACTCCAGACTGGCCCTAACCTTAGGGCTGTACAGCGCTAATGAAGAAATGAAAATGATAGGACAAGTGTGTGTGTGTGTGTGTGTGTGTGTGTGTGTGTGTGTGTGTGTGTGTGTGAGGTGGTGTGTGTTGTCTGCGTGTGGCGGGGGATGGGGAGTGATTTTGGGAAGAGAATGGCAGAATGGGTTTATGTGTGTGGGGGGTTCAGTGTGTGTTGGAGCGTCGATGCGTCAGAGGTTAAATTGGACGCCACATTATCACACCTCGCAGCTTCTTTTTAAAGCCCTCGTGTACTTTTTCCCCGGAGTGCAGGAAAAAGTACTGCGTTTGTTTCATTCAAGTGTGCGTGCCTGTGTGGCGGCGGGAGTTATTATAGCATCACAAATGAAAGAGAGGATTTGTATACGGCGCATCACAACATTAGCGCTGGACTTCATACACTCACAGCCTGTGGAGGATTTGATCACGTCGCTCATGCAAACTGTGATCCAAATATTTATCATGGATCATATAGTATGCAGCTACAACCTTACAAATGTTGACGTGCACATACTACACAACAAAGCCTTATTACCATTAATCAAATAAAACATCCTCTTCAACCACAAACTCGGTATTTTTTACAATTTCTCCAAATGTTTAAAAGCATAATCACAGTGAAAACACGGTTTGAGGAAACACGTCGTAATAAATCCACGTGCCTGAACGTGCATTTTAACGGGTGCCTACCATCATGTGATGTCGATGCATCTTGGCTTTCCGGACGTTGTTGATGAACCGGCAGCCCATCTTTTTGGCATACCACACGGACATGAACATTCTGCCCGAGTGCTGAAAACTAAATCGCGGCGGGGACTGGGGAACAAACCCTGCCCACCTCCCAAAATGACAGACACACCCGGTGAGTGGGCGGGTGGAACAGTAAGACGATACAAAAAAAAAGAAAAGAAAAGAAAAGAAGTGTCTCCTCTCAGAAATACGTCAAAAGCATTATTTCACATTGGATCTAGGCCTTAGTGGCTACTGCATGCCAAAACACTTGATCTGACACCAAAGAGATTACCTTAAATGAAATGCAGGCCCAGAAAATACAGGCTATAAATCACTACATGCACTCTCAACATTACTTTCTATTCAATCCAAATGAAACATTCTAATACCAAAGATATCAAAGCTTTATCGTAATCATAGCTTCATGCACGTCTAAATCCAGAATGGCAGAAAAGAGGGTAGCCCAGCGAGAGTGTTGCTCTTGCTGAGTCGGCGCTGGAGACTTCCTTTGAGGAAGCCCCGTTCCAGCCTCCAAATCAAGGCTCGAGGTATCAAAATTACTCATACCCTGCGAGACTCGTCATCGTCTGAGCCCGTAGTCGTCCCCGTCTACAGAAACCGCCGATCCAAACCCCGGGATTAAAAATTAGCATTCACAAAACAGATCCTTTCATTCGCCCCCCCCCCCCGTCATCTGTTTCAGAAGACTGCATAACCGTTGCCTCTCTCTCCTCCCGTGTGCTCCTCTGTGCTCGATGAGATTGCAGTTCATATTTTCTGCTGCTACTGTACCCCTCCCCTCCCCGATGCTGAGGGAAAAAGGGGAGCGAGCAGCAAAGTTTGATGGCAATTACTTAGCTGTCTCTCTGTATAATGTGGAAGCTGGTGATGTGAGAGGGGAAGGAATTATACTTTGGCTGAACTTAGAAAGACAGTAGCTCAAACGGGTCTATCTTATCCCAGGGACCACTTCATACTGACAGGGGGCTTGAGGCCTGTTTAAGCCCCGGTTCTACTGTCAGTCAGTCAGAACGCCGAAGACCACAAAAGCGCCACACTCAGGATAGTGTGGTCTGACATCGGATTATATTTGTTTGCCACCTGTACTTTCCTTGTTTTTGCTGTTTTCGCTTTTCAGTTTTTCCAGGAATTGTTGGTTTTGTGCTGGGATTTTTTTTTTTTTGCAAAATCAACAGTTTTCGCAAATAATGCAAGGGCATTTGCGTTCATTTACATCTCCCGCGTTAAACTTTTCATCTCCTATAAGGAAATGACATAGTAGTTTTCATAAATCTTTGCAAATCTTATCCAATAATTAGTGTCTAAGCAATCACAAGTAAAACCATCGCAACATTGTCACTGACTTCCCTGCACCTTTGCAAAAATAAACACAAAATCACACAAATTGCCTGTAATTTTCAGAAAAGCTGCAATAAAATCAAACGTTTTGAGCCATAATTAATCCCAGAGCTTAACAGCTTTCGAGGGACCGTCACTCGCTCCCCTGTTTGGTCCGCTGGTGCTGCCAGTGAATTCAGCACCACGGACAGCAACACACTTAGACAGGGGAGATAATGAAAAAACGGGGCGGGATGTCTGAGAAAGAAATCATACGAATTACACTGTGTGATATTGGCGCTTTGGCATTCATCATTTGTTGCTCCTCAAGAAAAGTATTAATCGATTGGTACGTGAAGGCGCACAACTGCTGACACCAAAAAAGAGCAGAACTCACCGGGAAAATATGACTTCATATTACAAGAAATAACTTCCCCACAGTTCGCTCAAGCACACACTCAAATAGACAGATGGACAGACAGGCGTGTGATGTATATTGATGCACACACACACACACACACACACACACACACACACACACACACACAATTGTATGCACACACAGTAGAGTTATGTAAGGACATGCTGAAGGACACGTTGTCAGCTGACATTCTCATTTTGCTAAATGGAGTTTCTCTCTCTACCTACCTAATTTCCTCACCCTTCCAACTGCAAGGCCCTCTCTATCTGTCTTGCTCCTCCATTCAGCGTGAACACTTCTCTCTCTCTCTCTCTCTCTCTTTTAAGCATGCATATTTTTTTTCCCCTTCCTCTTCTCTCCCTTCTCCTTCCCACTAGACCTGAGCTGCAGCTGCACAGTAATTACACTGGAGCTGCGGGGACACATTTAAACATTTATTAAGGGAAAGGAAGGAGGACGAAGAAAATGAAGATAGAAACCAGATACCGACCAGACGAGAGCGCAGAGTAGAAAGGGGAGGGCATAATGGAGAGCCCTTGGGGAAACACTACAGAAAACAGTAATTGAATCCTTACATAAAAATGATTCGCTTTATGTACTGAATGTCGAGCGGATCAGTTCATCTTAGAGGTGTAGACTGTTTTAGTCTGAGGAGGGTTTATGTGAGAGGTAGATGTGTGGGAACAACACTCTTGTTAGAAAGGAGAGAAACCGAGACTGAGAAACGGCGTGCAAAGTAAATGGAAAGAATGAGGTTGAGTAAGAAAGGCATGGGCAAAAAAAATGGCCCTCGGACTGGATCCACCCTGCCAGCTGGCTCCTACTGCCCCGCTAGGTGAAGAACAAATGGCAAATGCAATGTTTCCAGCTGCAGAGCTCCTCTTCTTCAAGACAAAATGACTTTATGCATTGACTAAATGCATTGTTTTATTGAGAGTTACTTGCACAGGCTTGAATTTTGATAGTGCCTCCAGGTGTCCATGACTTGCACTTAAAGTTAGAAAGTTAGAGATGTAGGCTGCGGTGCTGCTTGCTAGCTGGTTAGCTGGTGAGGGAACTGCATCCAGAAAAAGGGGATGAATGGAATATTTTCCTTGAAAGCACATTTGATGAAGGCCCAAGCTGTATTACTGCAGCATTTATCTCTTCAACTCATTATTGTGTGGCATAGATTAAGCAGAAACACACAAAAAGGCAATTATATAAGACGGCAAATGATGGACAGCACAGCCCGTCGGCTCACCTGACTTCAATCCTCCCTCCTATTAAGGATATTAAAGTCTATCAGCATTAAGTGCTGTCAGAAAATTAACTCTCAGACTGATTGGGAATGCTGTAAATTGTGAATCTCTTCTTTCTGGATAAAAATCCCATTATTTGGCGGGGTTGCCAAGCAAACCTACAGTATTACAAAGTGTTGCTGTTAGGTAAACAGAAGGTTTCAGCCTGTAAAAAATAGCATCCCGCCCATGATGGCACAGCAAATTATTTATGTAGCTTATTATGGAGCACTAACTGCTCACCCCGCGATTAAGATGGAGGACATAGTACATAGCAGAGTTATAGAGTTATATAGAGTACCTGAGGTGGAAAGATTTATTAATATTACCACCGATCAATATTATTAAGTTCGAAGAGTTGTGATTTAGGTTTAGTTAAGCAAAAATCTTGACCTTGGTCTTGAGAGGACATGAGGCGCAATAAGCCAAATGCTTGTAGAACAGTTAAGCACCGTCAAAGCACTCTAACCCATGTTAAGGGCTGGCAGGGTGACTCGTCCTATAAAGGCCACGGGTTCGATTCCTGCATCCACCAGTGTGTCCATCCTTGTCGAAATGTGCTTGAGCGCTGTCCTTGACCCGAACCCCTGCCTGCTCCGACCCCTCTCGCATACAGAGTGCTACGCGAGGAAGCCACGGTCCTAATTACGCTGTGCTGTAATTTAAAAAAGAGATGTCTTGAGTTGAAGCCAACGCATCTACATAACCCCGAGACCTCTTTTTACTTTGCCAAGCCATTGCGGTGCTTCCAGAGACAATCCTACCCATAAATCAGTGGGGGACGGGAGCCTTAGTTACTGGCAAACCCACACCACTAAAGCACTAAGGAGACAGACCAATGACACCATCTACACATCAATGACCACCACACAAGCACTACACTAACTGCAAAGGTATCTCTACCATGTACGTGTGCATAATACATCCTGGAGACCGTGTTGGGTGCATGTACTTTACTAAAGCTATGTGGTGAATTGCACACATATGCACACAGAAGTACGTGAAAGGGAATTTAGGCATGCTCACAAAGATGTTTTCTTACCAGCTCGCTGCATGCATGCTGAACGTCTCCCTGACCCATGCTTTTAACCGTTTCATTATATCCCGGGCACTATTACACTGAGTGTGTTCAAGGTCAGGATGAGCAGATAGAGACACAAAATGATGTATTGTCACAAGAAAAACTCATTGTTCCACAGAAAGCGAGAGACTGAAATACTAGACCTTATTGTCCCCTCCTTCCAATCATCATTTATTTTTCCCTTTTAAATGAATTCTATCAAAATACCGTTCGTCCTGCCCTCTGTATTCGGATTTCACATTTTTATAGAGCACACGCTTTGTTTATGGTGGGCAATTTGATTGTTGTATTTCTAAAAGTAGGAGGAAATAACCATTGGCACTTTAATATAAATTCCTCCTGCCATTACATAAAATCTTAGCCTTGCAAGCCAGCTGAAATCTTGTGAGGAATTCATGGCCCATGAGGCTAATACAACCTGCCTTATCATAAAAATGTTTTATTGATAAAGCAGCATGGCCGTCATTTCAAGGTTATGAAAGTCACTCTCCACAGAGAAACACTGACACCTACAGGATGCAGTCCTACCTTGCACAAAGGTATCTATCTATCTATCTATCTATCTATCTATCTATCTATCTATCTATCTATCTATCTATCTATCTATCTATCTATCTATCTATCTATCTATCTATCTATCTATCTATCTATCTATCTATCTATCTATCTATCTATCTATCTATCTATCTATCCATCAGGCGGAGAAGGAGGTTTATGCCAACTGTATTGTGCTCTGTACTGTAGCATGAGGTACTTGAAAAATATCTACATGCCACATGACTATTTCAACATACCACATTCAAACCATACTGAAGCTCAAACACTGATGCGTGTCAAGATTGGTCAATTTCACCATTACTCTCAGTCTCACAGCATTATGGGTAATTTTCTACTGCACTTCTTTCAGGTTTGTCGCTTTCCCAAGCACACGGTCAAACCTGATGCCGGAGAAAATATGCCCGCTAAAACATGTTCACACTGAGACAGCCTATCAAACAGTTCACTTTAGCACTTCACAAATGCAAACATCAGCAATCAATTCAATGAAATGAAACGTGTTTAAATGAGTCGGTGAAGTTATACCACAATATTTCAACATTTTTCAGTTGCCAGCCATGTAACCTTCTAATGCCACTGAGGCCCAAGAATAGCAGTCAGTGAGTACAGGCGGTAATGAGCATGAACACATGGATATAATCAGAGTGCAGATGACCTCAAAGTACTCTGCAGCAGTACGGGTGTAATGGCGTTGAACGACGAAAGACAAGTAAATGAGGACGTAAGTCGGACTGATGATGATGATTGATGATGATATTGACGACATCAAAAGTGGTGACAGCGCTGCAGGGAGTGCTGTGCTCTTACCAGTGTGGAAACAGCAGAGGTGTACATTGGAGTGTGTCCCGTGGACATCAACACTGGCTGCAAAACAACAGAAGGGAGAGGGTAATTGTGCAGGGCAAGGCGGATGGGACGACGGGAAGAACAGTGGGTACAACTTTTTATCCGTCCAGGGGAGGCTGACGGAGCAGACACGCATTCCGCTCAACACGCACTCACACCTGGGTTCCCAGTAGAGGTGTACAACACCGATTTTTCACAACTGATATTAGTACTAACACTGGGCAATACAAGTACCAGTACAAGTCAATTTACAGACATTCACACTGCCTCGTATCGTTACAATTTCAGGAACGAGTGCATCAATTGTACGTATTCATTGATTTGATCAAATGACCAAAATGATCATTGTACAACAATTCTCAATCAAATAAAAAAAAATATTAATGAAGATAAAATAAAAAATACACTACATAACATGGGGTAAAGGATATACCCTCTAATTAATCTAAACACAGTTTATTGATGGGCTATTAAAAATATCTCATTCACAAAGGGTTACCAGATGAAGAACAGTGTGGTGGGTTATGTCTGATGAGACAGAACATCATTCAGCCAGCACCGCCGAGGCTCCTTGTCTAAACAATACATGCTCTGTCTAGGAAATTTACAATTAGCAGCAGTTCAGCAGTTTCACCTGTCAGGAGACACTTTTCCTCCCAGTGGCAAAGTTTTATATTGCACCAAAGCACACGTTATTAAAGTATCAATATCAGGACAGCTTCATTTGCTGATCCAAGTACAAGGACTCGAGAACTGGATTAGTGCTATTAGTGCTGATCCTGATATTACAGATATTGATGCATCTCACATAGTGGAACAAAGAATAGAAAGTAAATGGAGAGTACTGGGAAAATGGGAGGGGTGCAGGTTTAGCACAGTTATCATGCACATCACTGTGTAATGTATAGGGGTACAAAACACACATTTAAAGTGTCATGACACTGAGGGATAGTTGAGAAAAAAGTTTTTAAAAATAGTTGAGAAAAACAATCATTATCATCATCATCCTCATCATCACCGTCATCATCCTCAGAATTGATAATCTATCAGGTATAAATGTAGAGCTAGGATATTGAAAATTGTCAATACTTGCATGCCCCTCAACTGGTAAGTGGAACCTCAAAATACAATCACTGACATGAGGCTTGAGTATTGTTTGTTTTTGGTGGGTAAAAACAAAATGGTTCCAGATAACCACGAGTAACAGTCCCCCACCAGCCTGGGACTGAGCTACACTTTCTTTTTTCAACACATCAGAATGCAAACCAGTGATATACCACAGTGCAAACAAGTCACTTTGAACTAAGTGAGCAGAGGGCCTTTATACTGCAATCAACTCGGACCACAATACAAATAGGACCGATCATGATTCTCAAAACGTTGTGAATAACTTGCTCCCTTTTCATATCGGAGAAAAACAAACTGAATTTCATAGTACTGTAGATCTCTTTATATTGTTGTTGTTGCTACATGATTATAGTTTATATATCTAATATTGGTCCATCTTTCTCTGGATGGAGTGCTCGCTCACTGCTTTTCAGGAGCAAGTTTTATATCTTGTTTTTATTTTGTTTTTGTGTTTGTTTCCAAGTTTCCATTCAACACTTCCTGTGGGTGGAGAAGTTTACGTTCCTGACACCAGAATTTCATTTGGGCAAACAGAGTGAATCAACGGGGTCTCAATAAGTGGGCATGAGACTGCTCAGCCCTACTTTGTTATTTAGGCTGATTATTTTTAGTTAGTGCAGCTTTAAGTGAGAATATGCTAAATTAACAAAGCATTTTTGCTGCCTGGCCTCCCACCATATATTGTATTCCTCCAGAAACCAGTGCATGTTGTGGCATGATAACAAACTAGCATCTTATATAGATCTGACCTCGCTAGCTTGTCACTGTCTATAATCTAGAAGTTTCTTTTGCATTTGTTATTGCTTTGCATCACATTGTGACAAATATTTTCATTTTCATCACTTGGCAAAGTGAACATCATGTTTAGCTGCACACTCATACCATAATTGTGAAAAAGTATTCTGCTTGACTTGTGTATGTAAACATGACATCCTGTGTAAAAATAATCCTAACTAAGTAAACACTTCCCGATTATGAGAACCCCAAATAACTTGTTCATTTAGGCATTTTTAAACACGATTAAAAGGTGGATGAAGTGTCTCAATGTTACTCCAGGGCTCCAAATGTAAAAGCTGTTCTGTTTTGATTATTTGACGGACACTAACTTTTCACTTACTATTAATAAGACATTATTTTTGCACTGTTGATGTCATAAAATAATGAACTGTCAGTCAGAATCTGACACATCTCTGACACAAAGGCTTTTGGGAAACAAGTGAATGATCTAATATAAAATTGCAACCCTAGAAGGCAACATTACATTTTAAGGTTAAACAGATTTACATTACCCCATAATGGTGTATTTCAGGAAAGGAGCAAGTCCCCTCCCTGCCACCACAATAAATGATTAAATGGTGAGCCCGTCAACTCAGTGAATGAGTACAAATACCTTGGCATGGTGTTGGATGACAAACTCCACTGGGACAAAAGCATTGATCAAATCAGCAAGAAAGGTCAGCAGCACATTTTCTATCCTTTTTAAAGTAAATTATTCCATTCTTACACTGTATCACTAGTCTTTTATTGAGAGTATTTTTTCACTTGAACAATGATGGAGGTGAGGAGTGCTTGCCAGCACTAGCAAGAATTACCATAGCATCTTCATGACGTTTGATGAAAATAAAGCAGCACAGCCATGTAGTGTTTACAAATAGGGCATCTGTATGTCTTTGTCCAATACAACTCCCCAATTAGTAGAGCTCCCCTATAATATCCCCCTTATTATCAATGCACTGGTCTAAGATTAGCTCCAACTCTATATTTCATTTGGTGTATTTCCTAAATTGTCAACAAAGGCCCAAATCAAAGGTTACATCAATTGGATTGAAGGGTGAGATTTTCAAAATAAGACATAGTCACACCACACTAACCCTAACCATACACAAATATTCTCACTGTTCATAAAGAAGAGCATCGTAACGGACCCCACGCACCCCATCCATATGGAGTTCAACCCCCTCCCATCTGGGAGTTGGTGCTGCACTTCTCCCTTCAAAACAAATAAATACAGGAACTCTTAAGTCCCTGAAGCCAGTAAGGGCTGCTAAACATGAGTGGCTGCTAAACCTGAATGGGCATATTACATTATCATTATTAAGTGTGCACATTATAGCTTACACCTGCTTGCATTTGTAGCTGCAGTATGCATTCCTTAATGCACTAAAGGCAAAGTGACTGTGCTCATGTTCCCACTGATGTCAGGTGACCATTAGCTCTTGTTCAATCTGAGCTGCTGTCTCCTTCCTTGTCATGGAGCTCCCAGCTCTCATTGAGCTTTGTGTTTGTCTCCCTCCATTACATTTTGCATTTGTAGGGTCTGGGTCTGAGACATATATTGTAGGTAACCAGTTTAGTGTCGATACTGGGAGTTGCCACCTTTAACACCCCGCATTAGCATTCATCAAGTATCCACAGAGTATTGGATTGCTCTTTCCCTTGCAAAATGCAAATATGCAGCCTCAAAACTGTCTCTCCTAGTTAATGCAAAATTATCAGTCTCATTATGTGTTCCAAGAAGTGTTACAAGGCTTCCTGCAGGCATCAACCGGTCCTCCGAATTTCAATGCTGTTGCTGGTGAGTGAGATAGCAGCCACATGTGTATATTAGGCTGTTTGTTACCGCTCTTGTTTTTGTCCAATGAAACTATTTATATGAGCATTTATTTCCACTTGCATCGTCGCAATATATGAAGTGGAAATGCAACTGCTTTTACATTTGTAATCAATTAGGCCAAATGCATCTCTGACCACCTCCTGAGGTGGTTTAGATGATCGGATTACCATCAGCCCTCAATGCATCTCAGTACATCTTGAGTGCATTTACGCCCAGATTTTAGTTGGTCTGAGACTTAAAGGTGCTAAAGGCAGGATTAACGAGGACATTAATATATTGTATTCCTATCAAATTAGTTAGTTATACAATTATCCTGTTAGAAATATAATTTTTTTTAAAGTAAACACATCATCGATTGGATCGATAGTTGATAGTTGCAATGTCGCAATGCAATGTCAATAGTTGCAATGTAATGAACCGCTGGTTTATGAGCCATTAGAAGCTTAGTGCATGTTATGTCTCCAAATTGGAAACCACCCCATCATGGCCTTGGAAGTAAATAATTCAGACCTATTATTTGTAATAGCTAAACTGGAAATCCATCATAAATAATTAGGAATATCCTTCTAATGTCTTACAAATGCTTTAACTGATTTGTTAAAAAGCAGTTTGTCAGTAGGCCCCGACAAAAAAAAATCAATTCAATGATCTGGTACAATAAAAGTTCCTCTGATGGACTCAAAAGCAATAATGACATCTGCTGCTAAAGAGCAGCTCACAGTGCCTCGTGCTAACATGCTTGTCATTATCACAATTCATTTGACTGTGAGTTCAAAAGGAGTACAACCCAAACCTGACCACTCAGAATCGGTAGCAAAGATATAGTTGTTACCTGCTGGTTGAGGAATGACATACACTGAAACGTCTTCTGCTTTGTAGAAGGTAATATATCAGGGTTTATCCTAGCACAATGACAGGACACATGCCTACATGCTGATGGCTGTGTGTGTATTGTGCATGGTAATTCTGTTTTGATCAATAATATATATACAGTATATATATGTGTGTGTGTGTGTGTGTGTGTGTGTCCTACCTTGACTGGAGAGATATGTGTGTGTGGTGTATAACCATGTAGGGCCTCCATGGCAGCGAGATTCTTGTCACTCATATGAAGCATCTCAGCACTTTTCCCTGGAGCCAGATGTGCCGGACTGTGCTCCAAGGGGGGCGTCTCCTCATCCTGGTACCTGTACTTCTACAGAGACACACACACAAATACAGAGGGGGAGGGGTGAGTAGGGAGGTTACTCCTAATAGGTCTCATGTATAAGATCAGGGTAACGCACAGTGACTGAATGCAGGTTACCGAAGACAAAGAAGACTCATCGTATCAAGGGTTGATAATGTTTGAATCACAAATAGAGTCTACTGTCAGCTCATATTTTATTTTTAGCATATTATGGATGTTTTTTCTTCCTTTCAGTACACCGGTTCACATGATAAAGTCCCTTCCCCCAAGGACACAGTGCAGCATTACAGAGTGTGCATGAAGCAAATGTGGGGGAATGGCAGTTTATACATACATCTTGTAAATTGCATAACATGTGTGACGCCTACAAGTGCAATGTGAAAACGGCATATAACGTGAGATCTTAAATGGGGCCATTGTGCGTTGAGCAAAGCAGTCGTCCTCCACCACCACATGGAGCAACCAGAGCCATGAATCATAGCAGCTCCACAGTAGCAGAACATGTCAGCTCCTTCCTAGTAACCCTACTCCCCTACCAATATCCCACACCCGGGCAGCCTGCCAGCAGCCCACTGTGTCAGCCACACATGGTAGGTTACATTCTCGGCGAGATGACACAAAATCTGCGCACAGTGTTTTCCAACAGAAAGGCATCAGAAGGTGGGCAGCATCGTGATGGAAATCTGCCACGCTGTCTTGGGGGTTAGTATTTGTGTTTTCGCAACAGATCCATAGCTCCAGAAGCCCCCGGGCTAGACAATATGCTCTGCTGCACTGCAGATGTGAAGCAGCCCCCTTTCTGAAAACAGAAGAGTTTTGGAGGGATCATCTGAATGTTGGCCGATGGCCCGATGGCCAGCGCCACCACTCTCCTCTCTTCTTTTTGGAGGCAGACGGAGAGGGAGGTACATCACTAAGGCCCTGTCTCAGATAGGCTGCCTAGCAACCAGAGCAGAGCAGAGATTGCAGTGCCACTGTAGGGACTGCCAGCATTGGTGCTGGATCACATTACACTGAGACAGCAAGAAAGAGAAGAGAGAGAGAGAAAGAGAGACAAAGATAGAGGAGAAAGTGAGGGGGAGGGGGGGAAAAGAATGAAACAAAAGAAATGTGAGAGTGTCAACAGAGAAAACAGCAGCACAGGAGGGATGAGAGGCAAAAGTAATTCTTCTTGACAGCACCCTTCTATAATAACAAGTTGGTAAGCAGAAAAAAAAAATGGTTTGACGTTATGAAGCACTGCAACTTTCTGTAATCTGTAATGTAATCATATACCAATAACTGCTTACATATATTGACTCTTGAACAAATGAACTGAATCTTGAATGTGTAGCCCACGACATAATTCAGAACAACTGCTGGTTAGGGAGGTATGATCTTTAACAGGAAACTCAACAGAGGAATAAAATAGTCAATAAATTACAAAATTAAAAAAACTCAAGCAGAATAATTACGGTATTACACAAATCACAGCACAATGTAGCCCAAAGCATCATTCAGTCTTTTCTCAGCTACCGCCTCCTTTCCTCCATGACCAACAATCATGATGCCATGTTTCCTACTGGCCCACTGGTGGGGGGTGTGAGAGAAGCTGCTTAAGATGTCTCCTCCTGCAGAGGGTCTTACGTGTATTTTCTCCATGAAGTAAATCACATGGTTGTTGCCCATCGTAGTGGAATCAAATCAGGAACAAATACAAGGGCTACAGAAATGTAGCTCTTGAGCTTTTAGAGGACATCTTTGGCATGAGTAGCTGAATTATGATTCAGGTCAATCAGTCAGGTGTGATACACTTCGCTCCTCTATACCTGGGTATTATCTATCTATACATTTATGAAGGTAAAGAAATGTTCTAAGCCTTTTACAACATGACAGGGCAGCATTTATTAAATTTGGCATACCCACAAAGTACACATGCTCGCACCAGCCGGCACTAGTCAAGTGACAGGTGATTGCCGAGCATAAGATACTAGTTACATAGGGTCTGTCTTACTGCAACTCAGCAGCGAGCAAATCATAAATAAATAAATTCACTCTGGAAATGATGAATTAACAGCACTGATTAAATTTTAATCTCTGGCAAGTGGCCAGTGTGTTACCAGGATAATACACTCTGAGATGACACCGGTGCTCAGAACTGACCGGTCTGTGTTCCCTCACTTAAGCTCTTTCGAAATGTGAAAATAGGTATATGTATTGATGTATTGACGTATTGACGTATTGACGTATTGACTAGATTATTTTCATTGGGTGATGACATAGTTGGAAAGTAAGGTGAACAAAAAAAGGCAAATGCCATGAATTGTGTCGTCTCACCTAAAGATATGGCAGCAGTGTTGATTTTATTTTCTTGGGTTGTTTTACATTATTTTAACTTCCAGTTAGTGACAGTACGTTTGACCCGTATGCACGTCAACCTAGATTAACACAGAACAGGGTTAATACATACAAAATATAAACATGTATTCTTAATGAACATAACTGGACATTGTGTCCCTAAACATTTCATTTCCTTTAATTTTGTTTTCTTATATTTCCATTTGTAGTTAAGAACTTTCATTAGCTACATTTGATCAAAAATAGGCTTTTGACAGATTTCTGTGTTTCTCTATGGTGGTTGTTAAATTAGTCTTAAATCCAATTCCATGTATCATTGAAAAGGTCTTAAAAACTCTTACCTCTTTGAAACCCACAGATACCCTGTGGTACCCCTTGGGGTTCTCAGGTTTCATTGTGTCAATGTATCATCATGGAAGTACATGACGGCTGACTTCTAGAGGTCAGTTTTGCAGCTACACTAGTTACAAGTAAAATAAAGTCTCTTCAGGTAAGTGGTGGTTGTAGTTGCTGACCCTCCTTTACTGTACCAAGTACCACACACTAACTGGCTGAATAAGCTCTTCTTTCAACAGTCATATGAGTTCATTTACTGTAGCTTTGTGAAATGGTATCCACTGCCTCAGTTTGCAATTCAAAGACAATACCTGAGCTGCTAAATTACCGTACATTAGGAAATGGTATGAAAGCTAACCTCACCTCAGGCATATAATTCACAAAAAACTTTTGCTGCAAATGCATTTGCCTTGTGCGGTGTTATGTGAACCATGGGAAGGTTCTCAGGTGTGAATTAAAGATGGCAAACCCCAACTGCATTTTCACAGATGGTTTATCTAGTTTATCTAGTTCTAGTATCTAGAAGATTTTTTTAAATTAAAATTCATCCTGTATTTAGATTCATTTAAAAATGTATTCTATATTTAAATTAATGGACATTAGATTTATGTTGGTTGCTTAGTTTTCATGTAGGCTCACAGTACAGAATGAATGTATGGTAGAAGTCTGTTATGCAGCCAGCAAAACTGTCCCCCAAAGTATTTCTGGTTTAAATCAAAATGTATTATTCTTATTTCTTGTTTGTATATAATACTAACAATAATATTAATAACAATCCTACTACAACTGCTGCTACTACTACTACTACTACTACTAATAATAATAATAATAATAATACAAATATTAATAATAATAAAACCTGCTAGGTATGTGCCAGAACAACTATTTCAATATTCCTTGTATAGTCTCATTGTTGATTTTTAACGTGTCAGTGGCTGTCCTACCTACCTGACACTCCCAAGTAAATCTGGACCGGCATTTGTGCGTGGATTTAAAATAAAATGTAACCATTTAATGTTTAAAATGATGTGTGTCAATATAAATGCAATTCAGTAGATAATTTCAGTTGGTCAGGGTGACAATGTGCTGACAGTATGCTCAACAGAGCCAAAGAACAGCCCCATGTCTTCTGCCAGTCGGGCGGTCAATTATTAATGATAAAGTACTTGTTTTTGTTTGGAACACACCAAACAGTCTATTCTAATACTCATCCACAGGAAAATAATCTTTTCTCAAAAAATAATTACATAACTACAATTAAATACAAATGTCTAGTTCACACTAGTGAAGCTGTAAGACTTGTCTGGGGCCCGTCACACCTCTTTTCAGTTTTTAATTGGTACATTTTATAGGGATTTCCCTATAAGAGTTTCTACCCCTCTGCAACTTTACAACAAACCGTTAATTCATTTTACCTCATGTAATTTGTACTTCATATTTATTACTTATCACAGTCATTACTTAATCATTAAAACATATTATAAAAGTAAGGGTGATTTGCAGGTTATTTGGCCATTGCTTCTGCTTCAGTTCATCCAGCAGTACAGTTATATGAATTCATTTACATCCCTTGTCGTAGTGGTGGTTATTGGCCTACATCTGCTGGTTGCTAGTAGAGCAAACCCCCACCCCCTACCCCCAAGGCACCTTTAAGCCAGCCACCCTTAACTTGCATACCAACAGACACTCGATTTCAACACTGACAGAGCGCTAAGAGGACCATCTTTCTCTCTGATGGTCATCTGAACTCTTCTCCACTGCTTTCCATTAAAATACAGTTGTTGTTGTTGCCTTCTGGCTCCCACACCCCGAAACAGTGCAGCTCTTTTCATCTCGTTTGCATCACTACAAGTGCTGCCGCCAGCCTACACCTACCAATACAACTCTTTTTATTTATAAACGAGCCTCAAAAGACCGGAAACTCACTAATCTTCTGCCAGTGCTACCTTCAGACTTCTACAAGGTGTTTCAGCACAACACTTTGACAAGTGCTAGTATCCTGTAGCTATGTATGCTGCAACAACAACAACAACAACAACAACAACAACACACTCACCACTGGGCTGAATGCTTCAAGCTAGGCAAGATCTTTTATGTAAAAATACAATCATATTATCAGCCTAAATCAAGAGGAGGTTGAGACGTCCTAGATTCACTGTATTTGCCCAACTTAAATTCTGCTGTCGGTTCTGGTCACTGGTGGAAAAACTTCTCTGCTGACTGGAAGAAACCAATCGAAACTCAAGAGCAAAATACACTCGTCAAGAAAGGCTGAACCTCTTCACATCCTTCACCGCATCAGCCACTTTGAAGAAGAAATTTCCGATGCATTTACTGACAGTTTACTGACATCAGGTTACATGATTTCTGGGTATTGAAGTCCTTATGATTCAACCAGTTACCTCTTGCTACCATCTGGGGCCTCCAACAAGCAACGTTGCCTGGGGCAGCTTTAATATTGAAACATTTTGTCAAAGAGCCTAATTTAAGAGATGCTCCCCAAAGACAGTAAGAGTGAGAAGGAAGAAAAGGGTGAGAGGTACATATGATAATGATAATGATAAACAAATCAGGTTCAAAAATAACAAAACAATAACAACCTGTCTGGGATAAAAGGAGTACAACAGCTGCAGAGTGTGTGGGTGGCTTGTGGGTGAACAGATGAATGATGAATCTCCCTGACTGCAGAGGACCTCCCATAATGACCAGCACCCCAAGTGCATTATTAAATAGTGAATGTCCTTTACTTCCTCAGGTAGGGGGGCATCTACCATGGGGAGTGGTAGAACATTTTAGAAAATTGTAGACTTTTGTGATTTACCTCTGGTTACCCTACGCATTCTGCCCAGCACACCTGTCTGTCTAGGGCAATCAGATTACCAACTAAGACGTTGATTTAACGGGTTAAAATGCTTTCAATCGTAAATGTTCTGAAGCTCATTACTGTCCCAGCGAACCAGGAAGTGAACCAGGAAACGTCATCAGAGGCAAAGGAATTTACAACTTTTGATCCGTTTCGATTCCCTGGATTCAAGCTCAGCACTGTGTTCCCCCCCCCCCCCCCACCCCCACACACACATTTTAGTCTAAATTGTTCATTTAACACAAATGAATGAGATTCTGCATCTCATTTCTGTAGGATGATTCATCCCTAGCATTGATAAGGCCCACACAGATGTATCATCCTCAAATGTATTAATCTGATTAGAGTCATACATGCATTCGCTGTACAGTCACAGCCAAACGGGTGCAATGTGAGATTTAACATGAGGTCCAGAATTCACATTAAGGGTTTAAAGTAATAAAGTAAATAATGTGCTACACTAACTAAAATACTAATTGTGCAAGTGTTACTATTGTTATTATTATTATTATCGTTATCGTTATCGTTATCGTTATCGTTATCGTTATCGTTATCGTTATCGTTATCGTTATCGTTATCGTTATTGTTACCCTATAATGGGTGCTTGGCTGTGGTACTGTTGATGAAGGTTGTGGCTGTGCAGGAGGGCCAATTATATATATATATATATATATATATATATATATATATATATATATATAAATATATATTCCCATGTTCATGGGTAGTCGAAGGAAAAGGTCCCCTTCAAACATTTGAAAATAAGAGCAGGAGCCCCTTCTCCTTCCATTTTTTTCATACTATCATTATCCACATGGTCATAAGAGCCCTAATGTCACAATTACCCTAACTACAAATTACAACTGATCGTGATCAGTTTACAATACATATATCAATGTCTTCCATAACATTTTTCTCATTTTCGCTCAATCAGTGCAGAGCACCATGCATCTTCTTTGGAGTGCCTCGAAAAATTACTTAGGGGTAAATTTCTTTTGGGCCATCAATGTAATCAATATCTGAATCAGAAGGTTATTCCCAAGCTTTCGAAGTGACCACATAAATGGGTCACTTCAAAAGTTAAAAAAAGATTTTTTTTTGAGTTGGTTCGGAAATATTATTCTGCATGTGTTTTTGCATTTTATTAATGTCCAGGTCCTGTGTGATTCTGTCAGTATGTTACACTATCCTGGTTCAGCTTGATTGTAGAGGTCGCCGATGCATTTCTGTACCAGCTGGCTGCTGAGAATGTAATGTAGAATTGCATCATTACTGTTTGGGAAAGGCTGAATTTGCGGAGGTGGCAGAGGAAGCATAGCTGTACTGTTTTGATTTTGATGTCATGTTCTTGTCTCTTCGGTGTATGTTGATGAGGGTGAAGACAAATCTAAATGTATCAATGGTGTTAACTGCCACTCCACTTTGCTCCACATTCGCCCTAAAATAGGTTTTTGTTGGTTCAATAATGCACCACCGTTTCTGATCAGTTCTGATATGTTCAGCTCAAGGTTGTTGGTGGAAAACCATGTAACCACGCGGCCTATCTTGCTTTGATATGTGGACTCATTTCCATTGGTCATGAGATTTGGAAATAATCATGTTGTCAACAAATTTGAACATTTAAGTTCCCTCAAATAAATCCTTTAAAGTAAGCTCATAGGTTCTGCACTGCCATCCCATCACTAAGCCATAGTCCACTCTTATGAGCCACTCTTACTTTTGATAGGTCACTTTTACCAGCTACTCTTCACAAGCCTTAACACATGGTAGTCAGCAATAGCAAAATAAAAGCCTATCTGTCTTCATGGTATGGTTTTGCATGGCCATTTTTGTGTACCACTGTTCTTTAAAGGTGTGCAATTAGCTACTTACATTGTCATTCACATACAACCTGCACACCTATTGCTTACACAATACCAGCTGCAGTAGATGATGGCAGACAAGCTAGTAAGAGTAAGCTGATACTAGAAGAGAGCATCGGTAAATAATTGTTACCACACATTGTTGTTGCTGCGTCTGTACAAGCTTACTGTCACAGTTGAGGCTCACTACTCTTGAAGACAATGCAAGCAGCAGGATAAAATAGGTCAAATCCATATGGGGAAATGTGTGGTTGCAAAGCTATGAAGCAATTCCTAACTCCTCACACACAAGAACACATATAAAATACAGTACGATCCAGTAGAGGAAACCACTGTCTGTGCGCCTGTCTGACATTTTCTAAATTATTACTCTTGATCATTTGTTTGGTTAGAGCTGGTAATGAGTGACAGCAGGCTCTTATATTCCTATGAATAGCACAGTGACCTATCTGACTTCTGGTAAAGACACTGGGAATGAATTCTCAAGGGGAGCTGATCATTGATCTCAATATTGGGTTGAAGCCACATTGATCTCAAAGGCTTAAATCATTAATTACAGCGATAGTTCGTTTCAATTGAACAGGCACCCCGTGGAAAGTTTATTCTGTATTTTCTACAGTGTAAGTACTGCACTGTAGTGTATCTTCAAAAACACATGCTGCTATGATCCAGTTTGTCTTGATAAGATATTTCTACAGGCCATCAATGAGAATTCAATATAAAACAGCACATTAAAACACTCCTAATACTTCTCACCACATAAAAACCCTTTAATTAAGAAACTAACATCATAACAAGTGAGAGGCTCTTGAGCTGGCCTTTGTTTAAAACCAAACATTATGGGAACAAATAACCTTGTAGGATCACCTTGGGAAATGAACAGTAATGGAGTGGCTATTGTAACATAAGATGATCAGCAGATAGATGACAGTCCTCGAGAATATAGGGAAATGACAACAAGAGTGAAACCAGGAAATAGACAGAAAAACAGGGGATAGAGAGGGACAGTAAAAGCATATCCCAGCAACACAACATCACACCTCAGAGGATCCGACTGAATACCAAAACCAATAACACCAGTAATAACCAACCGTGAGACTGGAAGGCAGAGTTACAGAAATGAAAAAGTGACGAATGCTTTGTGCAAGGCTCTGAGCCTCAAACTGGCAACCCTGTGCTCTGACCTCTCTGATGAAACACATATACATAGCTAGGTATGTGTGTACTGTATCTAAGGGATATAGGTGAAAAGAGAAATCCAATTGCTGTCAGTAAATCAGGAATAAAGTCATCTTTAAGGGATGCTTATGTTGCAAAGCACAGGAGATACTGGACAGAACCCGCTGGCGACATGATGAAGGAAAGCAAAGGGTAAGTTAAAGATTAAAGGTTGATAGGCATAACCATGACTAACTTGTAACTAAGATGAGCCAAATCTCATTTTTATTAGTCAAATCTATAATAACCAGCAATACATACTGCAAAGCAAGGGAGATCCATGCAGTTTTAATTGAGCATTTAATAGCATTTTGAAATCTGCTCTTATTTCACAAAATGTTTGCCGTGGAGATACATTTCACTGGTTGCTCATGATGAATGCAGCAGCAACTTGAGTCCGTGGGAGGACTTGTTTTAAATGTCTTTTCCATGAGAAAGGGGTGGTGTCTCAGATGGAGATGTGGAGGAATGTATGAGCCAGGAGGGCGTGAGGTGTTCAGATTCAACACAGGCAGACTGCCCTCTCAGAAGGCATACACCTACATTCATTTAGCAGTGGTGTTTCCTGACTGAATGAAATTATCAATATAAGACATTTTCAAACAGGAACTGGGAACAAGAGCGAACGCAAACCATGGTGCCAGAACTAAAATTATTCCACAAATTGTTACAAAAAAAACTCCAGGGGAAACACTGCACACATACACACATCACTCTGGCAATGGTATGGCAGACTCCTGGGCAGTGTGTTTGGCAGAGCAGGCCAGCGAGGCCAGGCTTGGCTACATGCAGCTAACAGACTCTGTGGAAAACAGTCTACAGCTGAGTGCCATGTGGAGGGAAACTCTGAGCAGACTGCAAGACCGGAAACAGCTGAAGCTGGTAGAGAGGGGAGGCGTTTTTGGGCTGTGATGGACAATGTTAGAATGAATGACCCGCTGTGTAACAATGAAACAATGAAACAATGAACAATGACAAAGGTCAATAAAACAGAAGGATCAATGAAAAAAAAACAGTAACAAATAGTCCAAGCCATAGGTATAAACCTAAATAAATAAATGAATAACAGACAGTGCAACAAGAATAAAGAATAAATACATTATAAAAAGGCCTTATGATAAAAGTAAGTTCTGAGAAGTGATTTAAAAGATGATACTGATTCTGCCAGCCTGAGCTCTTCTGGCAAGTCGTTCCAAAGTATATAATATATAATATCATTTCTTAAAAGGCAATCAAAGAAAATACAGTCTAACACCTAACTGAACGTTTGGTTTTCACTGAAAAATTGGAAGAAATGTTACAGTGATGAAAGCAACCACCCAATTCTTTGGCTTTACAAACCTTGCGTGGAAACCATCATAGCAGGCTCCTTTTTCATGTAGTGGCTCTGTTCATGTTACCTCACTTCAAGCTGGCATAAAGCCTCTCTTGCAGCATATTGATACTCTGATGGTGACTGATATTAAAGTGGCCCTGAGCATTAAACTGCATTTCCCAAGGTCAAAAAAGCACACTATGCACGGGTGAACTATCATAATTTAGCCTTAGCACGTTCTGCACAGCAAATAACGTGATGCTGAATGAAATGAAATGCTGAGAGTTGGATGTTTTACTCACAGATTGTCAGTAAGCTTGCATGATACTTGCAAAGAATATCTAACACGAGTCCATGGCTGCCAAAGGAGAAGCTCTTTGTAAATGGACTTTGGAAAAAAAAAATAGGTCATATATAAATACATATCGACCACGCGGTAATATAAACACGATATAAATATGGTGTGAATGAGATGTGAAACAGTGGGAGCCTGTAGATAGTGTGATCACTGGACTAATTATGGGGCTGTGCAATGAGAAAAGCCTGATTCGTGGAAGAGCTAAATACACCCCCAGCAAATTGGACTAAACCACATGAAGGCAATCTGGACATAAATACCATCTAACCGTTTTTTACAAAGGCCTGCCCTCAAATAGCGAATCGTCTACATGTACAGATGTCCAAGCTCCCCAGTCCGCGCCGTCGATAGCACTGCTGCAGCCTTACCTTGCACCCGAACATGAGGGAGAGGGTCCGGTTGCTGCAAATGACCTTACACTGACACATGACGGGCGATAGACACTTTAAATTCCTGACAGGCAGAGACATCAGTCCAAAGTCTCAGACCGGACCAGACCAGACCAGACCAGACCAGACCACAGCCCCGTCGGTCCGCCGCCAGAGCCGCGATGCAATTAAGAGCCGAGGAGGGTCTGAGGGGGGATGGGGATGCCGGGGATGAGAGGCAGGCTGCCCAGCTGAAACGTGGTGGCTGTCCTCAACTCTCCGAGCGTGTTTGGGTGTAACTTCAGATCACCAGCGGTTGTTTTTTTTTCCAAGTTTGAACGGTTTAAAGGTCTGAGGGACGCATGTCGGTCTGCCGCTACGCTGTCATGCTGTTTCAAGGGATGGAGGTTTTACACTGACAACATCATCATTCATGATTTCCCAAGTCTCTGCCCCTCTATCTCCCTCTCTCTCTCTCTCTCTCTCTCTCTCTCTCTCTCTCTCTCTGCCTTTTCTCTCTCTCTCTCTCTCTGCCTTTGTTTCTCTCTCTCTCTCTCTCTCTCTCTCTCTCTCTCTCTCTCTCTCTCTCTCTCTCTCTCTCTCTCTCTCTCTCTGGGTTTACAGTTTACTGAGGGGAAGCGCCGGCATATCAATAAATAATCCCCCCAACATACACGTGCAATTAATATTGCTTTTAGTGCTGAAGCGCCACACCAAACACCCAATTTAAATCGGTGATATCCGGGCAGTTATATTGTCGAGCCACACCGACCAACCTGGCTCATCACAATGTGCTACAGTGTGATTATTGCGCCCCCTCTTGGACCAGTGGGAAAACATTTGAGTGACTGTCCAAGGTGCTGAAACGTTTCACCTCGGTGGCTATACAACATGTATAGAATCATTCATCAACACACTCGCTCAAGGTCGTTCGCAAGGTCTGTCGTTGTCGCCTAAAGACAAACACACGTGAGAATCTTTGCCCTGCTTCCCACAAACACAAAATTCATTCACAACAACAAATATGCCTGCTGGTGTGTGATGTCTGCACCCCCTACTCACACGCTTCTCTCTGCACACTCACAGACACACACACACACACACACACACAGGTGGGAAGAGGGCTGAAATATTTTACTCAAGTGGAAGAATTGTTACTAAAGTGAAATTTAACTGGAGTATAAGTAAACTCAACTAGGAACTTCCTCAAGTCAAACAGTAGCTCACTAAAAAGTAGACCTTACTCAATTATGCTTTAATCTTGCAGTGAAAGTTATCAATATTTTCGGACTGTCCAAACCACAATATTATTCAATTTCGTTTTCAAGTAGTCCTTGCATGAGACTATTTTTCATATCAGTACTGAATGCATCAGTACAGAAGGTGAAGGCTGGGATGATTGTGGCAAACAGCTGTTGTCCTCACATACTCTAGATAGGGCTATTCAGGTAAAAGTACGCCCAGTCTTCATATGAGAGCTGTTAAAAGAGAGTAAAGTAGGACTAAATCCATAAAGGTTTAGTAAAATCAGGCCTACGCTCTTGAAAGTACTTCAAAGAGTATTGCTATCTAAAAACTATATATCCATTTTGCTATATATCCAGTTTGAAACAAAAAAGATATATTCATTGTTCAATATTTCATACAAATAAAAGAGATAAGATTACATTCTGTAACATGGTAATATTGTATAAGGACTCATAGTAAATAGTTTCAATAATAGTCAATAGGGGGTTTTACTTTCAGGCCAGCAATCATTTTGTCAAAATAGGTTTTTCAAATGGTGAATATCTCATTTTGGAATAAGAGCCTTTGTTTGTGATTAGTTGCTACCCACCCCTGTGTAGGAATGTGCTGACTTGGTGAGCCCACAGGGTGGAGTGAGAGAACCAGGTAGGCTAGATTTAAATATTGTGCATTCATCTCAGGACCGACTGCGGTGCGGGGCTCGACACTCTCGGGGTGACGTCAGTGTTTAATCGACACAGAGACACTGGTCCAAACACACCGGTGTGCTGATCGTTTTTTTTCAAATCTTATCTCCCACCTGAAGAGTGGGGGGGATATCCTGGAACATTTGTAACACGCTAAAGGCATCACTGAGTATATAACGGGCCTAAAGAGAAAGTCAATGACTCACTGTGATTTCAACAGAATGTGAAGTAAGCTCAGTTACTCTCTCTGAAAGAAGTTCCTCCTCACAGTGATCTATCTCTTGAAAACCAGAGAGGTCCATAAACTAACAAGTCAAGTGTGCACACAACAAAGCAATACCATGAGCCTCTTTATATCGTCAATACCAAAAACATTTGAAACATCTTGTCTGGGAGCCGACACTCTATATTGAGATTTGCAGAACAGAAATACAGCAGTCCATAAAACTGGAGAGTACTTGAACAGATACAACAATATGTTAGATATTATGTGTGTTTATAGCCTTGTTTCTGAGTATTGTCATTCATTTAGTGCACTCAATGTAAGATATTATTTTCCCTGAAAATCAGTCTAACTTTATACCTTTGACTCCTGTCTCTGATTAAGTAAGCACAGTGTGTTTTTCAAACCCACAACATGGTTTCCATGGATATTGCATTCGAAAATAGAACTTAGAATTGGCCTTGATTGCCACAGTGAAGGTTGCAGAGGAAATATTTTGATGAAGGACTTCAAAAAAATAAAAATAATTGCAAAAACGATTGCAATGATGAGTAATTGAACTGTGGTGGACCATTTAACAAAAGGGTGACTCCACACCTTTCTCTCTCCTCCTCCTCCTCCTCCTCCTCCTCCTCCCTAAGCTATGTACACCCAGGTTCTGTGTGTGTGTTTCCACACAAAACAAATTCCACTCTGAAAGTGATTGACTGAGCTCTTGATAACAAGTCTGGCAAAGCTTTTGATACAAGGCCTAATAACACTTTGAAAACAGTAGCCAGCATAAATTTGAAATGTACAGGGAACTTTAAAAATATTTGTTTTGCTTATTTGAGAAAAATGGAACCAAACATCTCTATATAGATGTATGTATATATATATATACCAATAACTGATATGTAAAAAAAACAATTGCAGCCATAATCCCAATGTAAAAAAGGGTAGCTACACCACAAAAAACTATTATGGAACTGGAGCCTGATTTTCATTATGTGTTTTATATTATGTGATTGTTTAATCTGTGTTATAAATGTGCTTTTGGATGAAAATAGATCACCTTTGATGTATGATGATGTGAAAGTGGCAAAAGGCTTATTTTACCGTCAGAACATATAATTATGACTTGAAAATAAGGTTAAGGTTCAAGGTCAAGGTTAATCCAAACAAGAATGGCCTTTCAAATTAGAGGGTCCTGCAAGAAAGGTACATTGTCAAGGGAAACTTGTGAACCCCCTAGGCTAGCTCAGTAGTGCTTGTCTTATTTTGTAATCACCATCATCATAATATGTACCATATACGTTCTAACAGAGATAAAGGATTTTGTGACAAATAATAAAAAAGTTACACCTTTTCTCTGTGAAGTGGCAGAGGCGGGAAATTCAAACAGCCTCTTTTGAGATGGTAGGCTATGACACTAATGCTTTCTGTGATGTTACAGGTGAATTCAGCACAGCATTGTGTAAGATTGGGTTTCACATGTACCACATGGAAAGCTGAATGTGAATGTGAGTGTAACATTAACATCCCAATACTGCATTGTGTGAACAAGCACAGAGAGAGAGTGCGCGAGAGAGAAAACCCCCAAAAGAGCCGGAGTGTTTCCATGACAACATCTGCAGGGGGTGGCGATTTCCTAACAAATAGTCCACTTGCAACAGCCTTCTGGTCACCATGTTTATTATAATATGACTGTTCTTGTCATGGGTAATTGTGTGCACAAGCCACATGCCAATACAAGAATTTTGCAACATGTCAGTGTTTCTCAAATACACCAAGCATGAGAAGGAGAAGCGCTGTGACTCTAACGCTAAGAACAGGCTGCTGACAACATTCACCACCGGTTGTTGCAGCAGCAGCTTACCTCCTAGTGCCAAAGGGATATGTGAATATATATATATATATATGTGAATATGTTATTCACATATTCACATATATGCTATTACAGTTAATTCAATACATTTAACAAAAATTGAGCTTCAAGCATAATACACTATAGGTAAAGTCAGATATGCCGTGCCATTTATATTTTCTCATCTTTTTCTGCCAGCCAGTCAAGGTCTTGACAATCACATATGAACCATCAGTGGTTAAATAGAACAAATCATTGGTGGAAAAGGTAGAAAAAAAGAAAGGAATACCCTGGTAAAAAGTCCTCCACTGAAAAGGTTTGTGTATTGAAGTATTTGATATGAAATGTATTTAAGTATCAAAAGTAAAAGCATCATCAGTGGAGCTGTATCATATTTCATTGATCTATCATCTATCTTTGACTTCTTTATTGATGATAGTTGCATCAAAAGGTTAAGTGGTGTTGCTCAGTCTGGACTATTCCTCTCTTAACAATTGATGCACAAATATGACAATATATAAAAACGATCTCTGTATGTTGACTGGAGGGCCTTCCACTCTCCCTGAGACTTTTCATCCATCTTTCTTGCTAGTGTGTATCTCTGCCCTCAAGCAAAAGTAGATGAAGCCCAAGCGGTATTGGCAGGAAAAGGTAAAGAGAATGAAATTAAACTACTAAACAGTGATTGTATTCTTTGGCAATTACAACTACTGTCACCTAAAAATATGGGCTACTCCTTGAATGTGAAGAGTTGGTCAGCTGCCCAAATGAGAGAGATTTCAGATCACAGCAATTAAAGTGCCATTCTGTCCTCAGTCTCCCACAACCTGCAGTACAACTCGGCAACTCTGACAATAGACCTGATGAAACTGACGTCAACGCTGGGAAACTGGGCATCCCCTGAGCCTGTGGAGAGACTGCCTCAGCTCTACTGAGTGGGAAACCATCAGAGGTGAGAACAGCAGTATTGACACCTACACAGACACTCCTACATCTGATTTTTTTTGTCTGCTGCTCTAGCTGATTGTACCTGCCCTACCTAGGCAAACCATTGTGAAGATAATAAAAAAAAAAGACAGTGAGTAATATCAAGAAACAGGCTTGCAGGAAGTGAAGTAGAGAAGAATCAGTTAGCCAAAAAATAGCTCAACAAAGCAACTCACTCTAGAAAAAGCCAGTGACAGATAAATTGGACTTTGAGAAATTGCAGTGTGGCCCTTTCTGGTCCGTCACCAGTAACCAGAAAAAAACAGCCCTTTCCTTTAACTTGCAAATAAGCTCAATTCTTCCTAGTGGCGCTTTGACAAACAACACTACAATATAATAGACTCCCTGGATGCTGTGCAAGAACCTTTTTTGTGCACTCCAGTTCCAGGTTCAACAGGAGCATTGTAAGACCACCACAAAACTGACCCAGCTAAGCATAACACTTTCCATCTGCAACTACAAGCAAACCACAGATTTGCTTGCTATACAATTTTCTTTACTCCCAGGCTCTGCCTCCTGCAAAACCATCCAGCTGCTTAAACTGCATTTGACACAACCTCGGTAGGCCTCATCACCGACAATGATGATTCCATACTGGAGCAATATATTGTTCCTGGAGTCCTAGTGTGCTACTTCCTGGAGATCAACACCCTCAAAACAATTAAGTCGAAAGTGATTTGCACAAGAATGTGCCTATTTTTCTCCTGTTGGTAGTAGTCGAAATGCTTAGAGATTGATATTAAACGGTTAAGTTGTGCTCCTGGGGATAACTATCTGCACATGAGAACATCTCCACCATAATCAAGATGGCCAGATGCTTTTCTTCCTGTGGCAACTAAAGAAGCTCAATGTCTCACAGCTCACAGCCAAGCCCGGTTGATTTCTATACAGCCTTCAGGTCACATCCTCTGTCAGGGTCTGGTTCTGGTCCTCCTCCCCCTCCCACTCCAAATAAAAAAGCAGGGTGCTGTCCACAGTACTGAGAGGGTCACTGTCTGTCTGCCAGCTTTCCTCCATCTAAGACTTATATGATGCCAGAGTGAGTAAATGTGCAGGAAAGAGCAATACTGACTTTGCCAACCCTGGCTCCAATTTATTTGAAAATCTGTCCTCAGGAAAACGGTACCATCCCAGTGAAAACCAGCAGCACCCACCATCTAAACAGCTTTGACTCAAAGCCTGTATACCCTGTAAAACAGCCCTTAAGACCCTTTCCTTCTTACCCCAAGACCTACCCAGACATACACCAAGTCAAATCAATTGTAATGTACCATACTTGAATAAAGGCAATTCAAATTCAGTCTGGTTGGTTAAACTGAAGTTTGGTGGTTTGATGTTAGAAACTTAATCTTAAACTTAAAGAACATGTTTATATGCAAAACCTTCTTCATTAAAGTAACTGCTAACTGGATGTTATTTTCTAAATGTAGTAGAGATGTAGGATTTTATGCTAACTTGTGGAGTAAAAATATAAATCAGCTTAAAATAGCTAGCTATTTTAATGTAAAGATATTTACATTGTAAGCTAGTTGCAACAGCTAGCTGTTAGCCAACATGAGCTAGCAAGCTATCCAAATGTCTTTCCAGTAGCAGTAGTAAGTATGTATGTAGCTAGCAGTGAGTTAGCGGTGTATAACAATTAACAGCTAACTAACCAGTGAGCTAGCTAGTAAGCTAACAGTATATTTTTGGTTAAACATAGGCTCACAGGAAGGTGGGTACAAGGGGGGTGGTGCGTGTAAACAGCATACAATGCCAGAAAAACTACACAACACAAACCTTTAGACATAAACCCATGGCATGCTTTTAGGTAAAATGCCAACTGACAGGTGGAATTTGATCTCTTGTCAATAAATTAACACACTGTTCCACAAATACTGTACTGCATGAACACCTAATCAAAGCTCTACCTAAAAAGTCAGTCACTTTTCTGGTTGAATTGCTTTGTCTAATTCAAGAGTGCGCATTCGATAGGTACCACGACCAACTATCATGGTGAGTTTGAGACTGGGAGGAAGTGGTATACACACTCTCTGGCTACCATCTGCACAGGTAGTCACAGATTACTGCTACATTATTGCTTCGGGGCAATATTTTACTGTATTGGAAGGGTTTTCACTCGTCAGCTCACACACACCTCCATAGAGCTTCAGGAGCAATCAACTGCACCCCGCTGTTGCTACCAGCATTCACAGTTTCCCCCCCAACTTCCAGTGGTGATAACTGCAAATAGGCTAAATTACCTTACTACAAAAGTATGATATATAATAACATTACCGGCAACTACATTTTCTTGTTTGTTGAAGTGTTGGAGTACTATTTTACACTAGCTCTTCAAATTTACAGTAAATTGACTCAGTTTGACAAATTGAGGTGATGACAATGGGTCCTCTGAGTGGCCAATTCCGGTAGTTCATTCATTAAATCCTATAGAGGTGCACAAAAATGTTGCACAAGAGTAAAATATCACTTTAGATGTGTTTTCCAATCACAAAATCAATGAACACCACGGTCACTGTAGGGCAGTGAACTACGACTCGAGCTTCTGTCACATACACACACAACACAGACACACACATACACACACACACACACACACTGGCTGCAAGACTGCCATAAGTCATTTCTTCAGTGCTATAATGCTCAGGCGGCCCAGTACATGCTCATGTCCACTCAGCTAATTGAGGCTGGAGGAGCTCTGGACCTCTCTGGCCTGATCAGTGCTCTCATATTCACAAACAGACACACAGATGCATGCATGTGTGCACAGACACACACACACACACACACACACACACACACACACACACACACACACACACACACACACACACACACAAACTCAACATACTGGTACTTGTACCCCTGTTCTAGGCTATATTCATTCCCTAACCTCTAACCCTATGCATTCATTTGCTAAAGACCTGACCCTAATGTGAATTCTAACTCCTATTTTAAACAAAAAATGACCCTTTTCAATGTGAGGACTGTCCAATTTTCATAAATTGGAGGATTTTCCTCATGTTACGACACTGATCTTAGTGTCCTATAGTGTCCTCCCAAGGATAGATGTGCACACAAGACACAAACAAAATACACATATATATACAGACAGAAATCTTGCATACCACAGCGTACAGAGTAAAACCTCTGAACATCCAGGCATCTATAACCCTTTAATCAACAAGTCTGGTAGAGTTTGACTCTTTCTACGCATCTAAACATGGTTACTGGCACATACACACCCACATGTGCCAGGCCACATTCGTACATAACACACACACCTCAGCACCTGAATAAACAGACCCAAAAAACACAACAGAAGAAGAGCTAAAAATTGTCTCATAAACATGCACCTGGTGAATCCGTGACAACGAAGGAGATCGCAAGCATGTTCAATGCATTATACATAGACGTAGATGCAGACTTCCTCCAAGCCCTCGCAGACCGACCACCAGACTTTATGCTAACATGCAAAGCAGAGACGAAGACGGAGAGATGGAAGGAGAAGAACGACATAAACAGAGAGGTGAATTTACCTACCACACACGGACAGAGCGAAGGGAGCTTAGTGCGGCCCTTCATGAGCGAGAGAGACAGAGGAAAAACAGCCTCCCAGACACCCGCAGTAAAGGAGGAGAGGGATGGGGAGAAAGGGTAAGGGGAAATAAAAAAGAGGGAGGGGAAAAGAGGGAAGGGGAAGGGGGATGTCGTAGCAGACGAGGAGAGAGAGCGTTCCTGGAAGCCAGAGTTGGTTTTGGATATATCTTGATGTTAAAAGGCAAGGGTCTGGATAGAGAGAACTGGCAGACTGCTCCAGCCGTGACTCATAAAATATGTTTGTCACAGCCAGTGAGTGAGGGAGGGGAGGGAGAGAGAGAGAGGTAGAGAGAGGAAAAAAGAGTAAACCTCACATATATTTGTTTTTTTTTTTTCCTTCTCGTCCCTCTTTCAAATATACAGCGTTGTTTATACCTCCGTCTGTTCTGCCTTTCTGCCCGTCTCTCCCTTTTTCTGACGCAAACACACAATCACACACGCAAGTTATCAGACACACACATGCGCACATGCGATTGCCTCATTTGGATTACGCTTCAATATGACTCAGGTCTAGAAAATGTAGAGGAGGAAAATGGTGAGGATTGTGATGTGCTTCATTATTGTGAGTTAAATCCGTGCAGAGTTGATGTTCCTGTCACAATATCATGATAAAATCCCAGATAGATGAATTACCATTGGCAATGAAAGCCATAGGTCAATTTACAGTAATTAAGGGGCCCTGTCAGTCATTATGATGCATAGCTGCAAGCAACAGATGCTCCTGCATAGCAAATGCTCACATTACAGGATGATTTGAAAGCAAAATCACCTAAATCAATGGATCAATGGTTGTTTGCAATACAGAAAACATGAATCTACAATGCAAAGAAAATAATCAGTCATGTGGGCAAACTATATATGTAAGCTATCAAGTGAAGGCTAAATAATATAATGTTCTACTATGATACATGTTTTCATATGACATATCTCTCATTTACACTTCCATTATGTAATTCTGCATTTATCACATTGCAACCAGATTGTCGCTACATATGTCACCCTCATTTCTGAAATCCAAATCCAAAATCCCACAGTAGTTTGCAGACAGAGGCATCGCTATAGTCGGGGGCTGGGGGGGGGGGAGCGGGATTAATTTCAAGCGGCCCTTCAGACAGGTGAGGTGATATTGTACTAAAAAAGATGCACCGAGGTAGGGGGGGGGGCAAGTGTCACGTCTTGTCAGGGGGGCTTGAATTCCTACCAGCGTCCCTGCAGATTGAATCAGGTCATACTGAAGAAAATCAATAAGAACATCAGTATAGAAACACTGAAACAAATGGAAGTCATATCCATTTAGCGTTTATTTTTCTTAGTTATTGACTTGTGAAATTGGTTTAGAATGTGCAGCGGCAGGAGAACACACTTCCTTTACATTGAGTACAATTGGAAACACCCTGTTATCAAAGTACTAACCCTACTAGTACTTTGATAACAGTTCTTGTTAGATATAAGTTTCTATCTGCGTTCTATATAAGGTTCTTGGTGCACACTGGTTCTAAATGCTTCCTCTTACAATTGGCTGGATTAAACTTGCAGCATTTTAATCAACTTTATCGCAGTTTTAGTTTTGCATGCAATCCTTCAAAGTACCTAGTAACTGCAGGTGTCAGATAAAGTGGAGTGACTGGAGTGATTTGCCTAAAGATATAAAACAAGTTTAAAATACCCTTCAAATTCACATGAAAAGTACAAGTACCTCAAAACACAAACATACTTAAAAGAAAGCTTCAGGATTTGAATCTTAGGTTTCTCTTATGCTCATGAAAACTGGTTTGAAGCAGTCCCTCACTGGTGTTAGCCTCTTAGCAAAACAATACTATTGTATTTAAATCAGGACGTCACCCCAAAAACATCCAACTCGTAAATTGTTTAAAACAGACATCACTGTAGGTTTTCAAAGAATTTAAATTAAAATGATATGAAAATGTTTGCTTGGGGATCTTTTTCATCTACTTCATCCATCCCTCCATTTTCTTTCTTTCTCAGTCTTGGAATCACTTGGTAACACATTGTTTTTTCCCAGCAAACACCTTGCATATAACTTTGCCATTGCTGAATCGGGACAGTGTTCTATTAGTATCTATCAAAAGTAAACAATCAATAATGAATATAATTCACCCTGTACTGTTCTTGTTGAGGTTTCTCATAAATGAATCATGCTCTGTCTCTATTTTAAAGATGAAAGTTGTTTTTTTTGATAACATGTAAGTCATTTTTTTCCCATTGTCTGCAAAGGCACAATAGTGGATATATTTTTGGGATGTGAAAGGCTTGGCCAAATCCAGACGCTTCATTCATATCATGTCTTTATGTGACAACTATTTGTAGGAATTGCAGACACAAATATCAATGTTCTCTGTAACTATCAGCCCCATTGGTACAGTAAGCGTACCAATGTAATATATAGGTCAGAATCCTTGAAGTCGTACTTACCCTCCATGCAAGCCGCCATATTATGCCAAACATGAATCCAAATGGACATTTGCCTTAAATATCTTCATTCACTAGAGGGCCATGTTGGGCCATGTAATCCATCTTCTTAGCTTAGAGACTCTCTACTACTCTGTCCGATAATAGGATGTCATTTGATATTACCACTATTTCAACCAATATTTATTTATTTCGGCTTTGACAAGAGACACAACATATAGATCTGCAGCTCCCATACTCTATACAGTAGCGTGGCATCATGATGTCTGTAGTAGTGTGCGGTTCCCTCTCTTCCCCTCTCATCTCTTTCTGCTACATGGCTGTATTAAGAGGGGAATAGAGCGGGGGAGTAAACAGATTAAATGCACCATGACCCCATTGGACTGTTTTACAGTGGACTGCTGTCGGGGTGATGGATGGGTTACGACACCTGCAGAGGTTAGGAACCAAAGCCCCCCTGGACCTCAGCGGCACACCGAGCTGTGGCACAATGCATCGGCCGCACTATCTGTGACTAAAGACAACTGGAGCACATCGTCACGTCTCCATCTGGAGTGAACGCCTCGGTGTTAGCGTAGCGTCAGATGCCGCGTAACCCGTGGATCCAGCCGCATAAGACGAAACATTAATTTTCTATTCTCTGCATTCATGATCATTCTCTGCTACCGCCTACACAGAGGTCATCCTCCTACCTGCGCACTGTGGGCTCACATTATCAACACCCTTCAATGGCAGGGTTCTCGCTCTCCCTTCCTCTCTCTCTCTCTCTCTCTTGCTCCCTCCTCCTTTCATCTCTATTCTCTCCATGATGATACCCCTGCCATGTTGTCATGGCAACAATCAGGCCCTGATTGCTTGGTTGCTAGGCAACTGACATCACCTATAAGAGGAACATGAAGATACAAAGCCGGAGACAAACAAAACCCGCACAAAATATGTATGCTTGTGCATCGATGTGTTGAGTATGAGCACGCCCGTGTGTTTGTGCTCCTACGGTGTCATTAGCTGGTTTAGCGTGTTTCATTCAATCGCTGGTGTTCTTTATCGGTGCTAGGACCACATGTGTAGGTAGCAGTAGAGTATCATTAGCAGCAGAA
This sequence comes from Hoplostethus mediterraneus, assembly GCA_034670385.1. Lineage (NCBI taxonomy): Eukaryota > Metazoa > Chordata > Actinopteri > Trachichthyiformes > Trachichthyidae > Hoplostethus > Hoplostethus mediterraneus. Next base: position 10,881,848 of record JAXDDW010000005.1, read on the forward strand.
AACGTATAATTCAAAGATGACTGGTATTCTGGGCAGTCGTCTGTTCTTTGCCAGGAGGTTAAAACCCCTGTATCCATGACCTGAATTTCAGATGAGAACATTACCAAGGACCAGATCCGTGAGAGGGGACTGCTCATGAATAACTGATTCAGGCCCCAGCAATTCAGACGTCTACTTCCTGCTAGTCCAAACCCATGAGGGAAACACATAGACCATGTATGTGCGCGTCGGTTTAATGTACTGGAATATAATGAAGCCATTTATCTGGACAACACTAGAGCAGTTGAAATTGCAGTTTATCCCTGGGCCAGATTTTATCATGCATCCATTTGCTGTAGTTTAACAACATGCCACAAGGTGTCATTGTGTGCTGTATGGCAAAATATGATCATAGCACTGTAATAATTTGCAAGGCTAATGCAAGTACTATTCATATCGGTGATATCAGCACTATCATCCACATCCTCTCTTTTTTTCTGTCATTCCAGCTTCTGTCTTTTTTCTTCCCTTTGCCCTTCATCTCCACATCTCCACACACACACACACACACACACACACACACACACACACACACACACACACACACTCACACTCACACACACACTCTAATTACATAACATATGCCATTTAGTCAACTCCTTTACCAAAATGCCTTACAGTACCATGTGGACATACAGTTGCATTATGGTGGGCTTGTTGGGACTTGACCGTGGTGCACTCTACCTAGTAAGGTGCACTGCTCTATCGCATCTATTGCATCTATTCCATCTCTAACTATGTGAATTAATCTCTAATTTATTTCTCATTTCCTCTCTTATTTGGTGCCCAAAGTGATCATAATGTATTTGATGTGTGCTAAGCCACAGTGTGTCCAGTCAGTGCATCCTATTAGAGCGGAGTAGCCCAGCCAATCAGAGCCGGTCATTCAACAGCGATGCCCATCAGCCACAGTCCTCCCGGTCCACCATGGCTGGTTCGTGTTTCAGCATTAGTCTTCTCACTCAATGCGAGGTGACAAAGTCTCCAGCCCAAACATCCCATGATAGATCCAAACTGTCACCTGTCATATGGACAATTTCAAGAGAGACAGTGATGCTGACAGCCAAAACACTGAAATTAAGTGGCAGGGCCAGTAGACACGGTCTGCCGGTGGATGACGAGAGGGTTATATTAATAATATAATGAAAACTAAAAAGTAAAGCTATGAGGATTTTTCCAGTGACTATTGATGTCGATACGTAGTGTTTCATTCCCCAAACACTTAAATGCCTCACAAGACGATGCTCACTCAATGGGATCTAAGAAAAAGGTTTCAAAGCCAACCACAACGGACGCCTGGGCTCAAAAAATATATAAAAGGCAGAAGAAATTAAAGCCTTGTCCATAAATAGATAGATAGAAATGTATAGATAAATAAGATACATGAAAACAATAAAAAGCAATAAAGATATGATCCCTCTGGCCTATTCACATTGTGACATACTGAAATATCCAACGGTGATATTTAAACATTACAGATAAGATTCAAAGAAAATAGTGTGGTAGTATTCAGCCTCTTCACAAGCATGGAGTGAAGGGAACGAGAGGGAAAAAAAGACACACATTGTGTTGTGTGCATGTCTCAACAGCCTCCTAGCTGGCTACGGCTGCTGATGGTGGGGGGGGGAGGCACATGTAGAGCTGGATGGCAGTTGGTAAAAATGAAACACCACCGCAAACATTCCTTGACACACCAGGGTGGCGCGGGTGAAGGTGGCGCATTGCATCGGCAGCACATCTCGGAGAGGGGGAAACGAGAGATGGAGAAGATGCCCTTTTGGAAGAGCTCAACTATGAAGTGAGCCCTCACCGGCGTTAAATCTCCCACTGAAAGCACAGGGGCAAGTTGGAGGAACTGTACGGTCGTGATCCAAAATAGCCGATGCACACTCTGTTCAGATTTCGCAACTCATCACTTTAGAATGTCGGGACCACTTTGATGAAAGTTGGCGAATGCGTGTGATGTTTAATTTCTGCAACAACACATCTTCACATCTATCGCAGCAGCGTGCACCGTGGCACCTGCGGGCGGAAACGAACACCACAGCGATCTAGGAACTTTCCAACTCCCGTTTTAATTAAACGCGTTCCGCGCCGAGGACTCGGAAGTTGCGCAAATCGTGGCAAAATGTGTTCGAACCTGCAAAAAAAAAAAAAAAAACTGCACCCGTAAGCGAGCACAGGACCCAGTCGCTCAGGGGACCCAGGGATACAAGCCAGTTTTGTGTGTGAGGTGTGTCTGATCATGTAGGTGTGTGTGGCTTTCTTTCAGGACACTGTTTGAACGTGTGGGTGAGTGGCACAGCATGTACTTGAAGTAGGTACAAAAAACAATGGCTGACTGTAAAAATGCGTCCTGTATGACTTCAGAGGACACAAATACAAACAGCTTTTTTGAACAGAAGCGATGATGAGGAAAAAAAAAAAATCAAAGGAGGAGGGAAAAAGTGGGGTTTGGAGGGGCAGTGAAGTGCGTGTGGGAAGGGTGTTGAAATAAAACAAAACATTCATTCATATGCATATAACCACACGTCCTTTTTCGCCCCGCTGCCGCTCTCTGCCTTTTTTTCCCTCGGGACAGATAGAGGAACGTCAATATTTTGCGCGGCCGTGGCATCAGACTCGGGGCCGGGGGCCGGGGCCCTGCTTCACCGACAGCGCCCTGGGGGAGAGCAACTTGGCAGGATCGGTGTCTCTCCTCCTCTGGCTCTGTGGCTGCATACACAAAGGGCTTTATGGATGGAAGGCTGCTCGTGTGTCCTTGAGTGGAGATCATATGAGCTTCTCTCCACTCGATCGCTGACCCCTTAACCCCCCCCTGCGCGGCCCCCGCACACACACACACACACACACACACACACGAACACACACACACGAACAGCGTGTAGTGAGCAGACACGTGTTAATCTGAGCAGAATTGCTGGACGAGCTGCATGAACAATGAGGCGGCTCTGTTTGATTTCCTCTGAGCGGTGAGAGGGAAGGTTCAGCTTGACAGCTCAACTCCATCTTGGAGAATAGGGCAAGAAGCAGCAGGCGTCAGCTTCTCATCCACACTCCTCCTTGTAGGCACATGTGCACACTTGCATGCACGTGCACACAGATAGATATATATATATATATATATATATGTGTATCTGCATTTAATTCTTCATTTTTATTGAGCTACTAAGAACAAGCTCAACATCTACTCACACTAATTTGAAATGTGGGCGCTAAAATCCTGTTTATCCTGAAATCCTGAAAATTATGAAACCACATACATGAACCCCCATAATGTGCACGTGGACCACAGCTGCTGACTTTGACTACATCTTGTCAAATGTATAATTTATTTGTAGGAGCAATGATGACGGAAGCCTAGAAAGTGGAGACAGGAGATGAGGCGGAGGACGGGGGAGGGTTGAGATAGAGAGGGTAGAGAGAGGAGAGGAGGGCAAGGAGGTGGTGGGGGGGGGGGGGGGGGAGGAGGTAAAATGGGATGGGGGAAAAAGACGACTGGTCGAAGGATTACAGAGGTGGAGCGGGCGGAGAGGACAAAAAATTGTGGAAAGACTGAAAAGGAAAATAAAGGGATGTGAGAGCGGAGCGGGACTAGAACGAGGGTGACAAAGGGGAGAAGAGGGATAATCAAAGGAGTGCAAGACAAGCAAAACGGGAGAGCGACAGTGAAAGTTAGTATGAAAAATACATGTTCCCCGAAAGAGAAATGGAGTTGATATAAGCGCCTCATTCCAATGACTTACTGTCACACTGACATCAAGATAGCATTAGGGTTAGTAGTGTTAATGATGCAACCTAGGGGCAGATATCTACTATGCTGTTTTTCTTTGATTGAACTGAAGAAAACAGTAGAAAATGACAAAAGCTAGCAGAATGTCAAATTCAATACATTGGCGAAATTCTGAATTAAATACTGGATAAAAATCAAGTTCTCATGGATCATCTGTCAGGACAAGACTTGAGCGTGCAAAACTCTTGCAACATTTGTTTATAGAGTAAATGAAGATACCAGCTGTTAAGGCCGGCTTGGGAGCATCTTCTCCCAGGCCGTAATCGCTAACATGTTTTTGGGAATCACCAAAAACGATTAAATGGATTTCAAGCTAGTATTCAACAGACTGATGGTGGCATGGCAAAGTGATGCACAACATTGTGTCTCCATAGCATAGTTTTTTTGAGGCGTTTTGGAGGCATTGGGAACTAAAGGGTGGAACTAGATGGAACTGGTCTGGGATAGAGAGGATATCCTTGCTAACTACTGGAGATGAGCATATATAATACTGGTACTATCACTTAACAACAGAAGACAAGTATTCACTATAATTGTTTAATTTGACCTAAATTGCCTCAAGGAGTAGAAACTCAAATTCAAACCATTTGTTGCTCTGACTTTCTCTTTAGGTTGTACAAATTTACCTCTCAGAATTGCCCTAATTGTGCCTTCGTTGCTTTTAGACATCTGAGGTAAGGTGAGTGCTCCATCTAAACACTCAAGCACAGTGTTAAACAATGCAAGTCCTTCAGATGGCTGGTGGGGCAGGAAGAACTGGAAAGAACTTTTATTGACACAGTGTCAATAAAGCTGCCGTGCCAGATAGCAATTATTCTTACCGCTTAACTAACAGCGGTATTATGTACAGCGGTGCTTTAGTTCAACTTGTGTTGGATTTGTCCCTCAACTGCACTGGATGTACTATATCTTCACCCACACAGCCAAACTTCTGTGTGCCTAGACCTGCACAGGGAAACTCATGCCGCTTGTATGTGGGTGTCAGGGGACAGCTCACCCGTCATCTGCTACATAATGGCAACTCAGCAAGTCACACTCCTCAACTGCAGTGCAGCCATTCTCCATGCATGTTTTACCACTCGCAATAAAAGGAATACACCAAACATTTGGCAAACAGCCTAACATCTGATTGAGTTCACTTTGCGCAATGAGGTGACTGGTAGCCGTTTCACCTCCAGCGTTTATTCAGTTCACCATGTTGGATACCAACGGTTTAGCAGACTTTGTCTGATGGATAGTTCAAGCTAGCTTTGCATCCAAAATCAATATCCATGTCGTGCACTCAATACTGAACACACTGCAATGAAAATTCTACCAATGGTCTCGTTGCACAGCGGTAAGTTGATCAAAGGGCGAATTTCCCCAAAGTCAGTGTGTTCCCTTAAAAAAGCATCACCACTAAGTTTGCTTCCCTTTTTTTAAAAATGACCATCTGCCTCACAATCTCTTGGCAACAAGTTTGGCAGAATATCTACCGTTACCAACTGTGGTCTTTCACTTAAAGTGATTTTTTTTTTTTTTCAAGTAATGACTCAACTCACACTTGAGGCAAATGAGACGTATGCATGAGGGACTGATGTTCCAGGCTTAAAGAGACACCTTGACATTCTGAATTTCTGTCTGCTGCTTTTCCGCCAAGCACTTGTCATACTGTGGTGTGGAGGATTCTGCATGGTGTTAGGTAACTGGAAAAAGGCTTGAAACATTGACAACATTCATACCAATAGACACTCATTAGCCTGTAAGATAGAGGTGATCTTTTTTTCATTTTGAATTTTACCTATTTGAAGCAAACATAAATACAAATAGTTTTACCTCATGACTTTTTATATTTGTAATGTGCAAAGGAGACACCATCTCATGAAATCTCCTGGTGTATTTTTCCACATGACATACCATACTGTCTTCCTGCTCATCTTGCCGCACATATTAATCTATGATTAACTGACCAATACGTTCGGTTGCCAGGGAAACTGTGAGATTGATAAGCAAACGAATGCAATGTGCCACAGTTAAGCACTAATTTATCTAATATGACTGAGAGAGCCGACTGAGCACTCATGTGCACTCACTTCCGCTCTAAAGACACCAGCCCACACACACGCTCACACACTCACATGCACATACACACACACACACACACACACACACAGGACAAGTCAAAATTCTTCAAGCCAGTCAAGATGTAAGAGTTGTCCTGTCAGTGTGGTTGTGTGTGATGGTGTGTGTGTGTGATGGCACACACACACACACACACACACTTAACATGACTGCATATTCATGGCATGCAGGAACAGCTGCTATGTTGTTTACCTGGTTTTGACTCTATGTGTGAGTGAGTGTGTGTCCAGCAGGACTTCTGAAGGGGGAAAGGGGGATGTAGCAGCCCGAACAGTTCAAGACATCAACCCAGGAGTGTCTAGACTCGGACTGCATGGCATTTCTTTTTTTTTTTTGGTTGCCAATTTCATGACAGGAACCGTCTCCGTGGAGCGTGTGAGCTTAAGCCTGACGCTGGGGCACATGTGTGTGTGACATAACACGTCACGTATCTTTGTGTGAGGCTGGGTGCGGGTCCAGAGCTGGGCAGCTATGTGCCTACAGCAGAGGTTAAGATAAGACAGAAACTGTCTCAATATGTAAGGGATTAGCATGCAGAGTGCCCACCCCTGGTCTCTCCCTCTCTTCCCGACAAAAATTCTGCAGCTCCGGCATGACACAAAGCCCGCACAAGCATCCCATGCACAGGCTCTCTCTCCTCCTTTCACCACATCCACGCAGGTCAGCCAGCCCAGTCAGCGCACTCACAGAGCATGACACAAGGAGTAGGAGATGGTGAGAGAGTGGGAGAGTAATGCCCGCTGCACACACATGCCAGGCAGTCCGGTTTACTCCAATTTCTTTTTTGAACACATGCAGCCCGAAAGAAGACAAAGAGTGTGTGTGTGTGTGTGTGTGTGTGTGTGTGTGTGTGTGTGTGTGTGTGTGTGTGTTTCAGGGCAGGACAAATGGCATCTATGGATCACACTTTTTAGAATTGTGATTTACACCTGACAGAAAGAGAGACTGAGACACAGCCTAGCACGAGACGAGGTGCTTTCTCTCGTTGTTCGGATACAGTTGTGCTACCTCTCTCACTCTCTCACGCACGCGCGCGCGCACACACACACACACACACACACACACACACACACACACACACACACACAGCCAGAGTAATGAACAACAGATAAGCTTACCTTTGTAGTCACAATGCAGAGGCAGTCCATGGTACTGAGAACAAAATATCGGGGTGTATCTCAACCCCCCCAACCCCCCACAACAGAGGGCTGAGACCCCACACCCCTCTCCCCAGCCTGCCCCACTCCTGCTCTCTCTCGTCCTGCCTTTCCCCCCTTTTCTTTCCTTCCGTGAATCTCTTCTTTGACTAACTGAACCAGCGAGGGAAAGAGAGGATGGAGGGAGGGGGAAACATGAAAAGGGAGGGGGAGGGCCACAGGGAAATAGAAAGAGCGAGCAAGAGAGAAAGAGAGAGAAGGAGAGAGGGTGGTCTTAGAATTTTGTATGAGAGAGAGAAGGAGAGGAGAAAAGGGAAGGGGAGAGCATGTCTATTTTACAAGGCGAGAGACAAACAGGAGAAGCGAAAGGGGAAGGGTAAAAAAAAGAAGAGGAATGGGTGAATATGGAAAGGGATGGAGAGTGGGAGGATGGAAATGGAAAGCAGAGGTGGCGGGGATGAAGGGGGAAAATTCACACTGTGAAAGAAAGGGAAAAAGAGAAACAGAGAATAAGACAACGAAACAGCAGAGGATGGAGAGGGAGAACTGAGGGAGGGGACAGTGAAAGAGAGAGAGAGAAGGAGAGGGAGAGTGGGTGAGTGAGTCTGTGTGTGTGTGTGTGTGCGTGTGCGTGTGCGTGTGTGCGTGTGTGTGTGTGTGAAGACAGAAGGAATTAGACCGAAAGAAAATGTGTTGAGGAGGAGAGTGTGAATTACATATGCATCACAGAAAGAAAGAAAACACACCGCACTCTGAGAACGACTTAAACAAGACAAACGGAAAAACAAGAGATTGCATAAACTGGATGAAACAATGAGGCATGAAGGTTTTTTTCTGCTTGTTGTAGCACTCTGCAGCTGTTGCCTTAGCAATGGTGCAGTTGTTGCCATGGCAATAGGCAGGCTTGTTGTCATATGGTTGCTGCTGTAGCACTGAAGTCTGAGCAAGGAACTCTGCATTGGCTTCACAGACCTGTACATCAGTGTGTGTGTGTGTGTATGTGTGTGTGTGTGTGTGTGTGTGTGTGTGTGTGTGTGTGTGTGTCTTCATTCATTTTACATTGAGAAATATAGGGCAGAGAGCCAAGAAAGACATGATGATTTAAATTAGTAATCAACAGGAATTATATCGTGAATTATTTGGATGTAGACTATCACTTCACATCCACCCGGCTCCTCCAATGTGATTTTGTGTCTCCAATAACCATTTACTCTATAAATAATGACGGGTTGCGCGGTGTGCTTAATCAGTGTGTGAACAATTTTGTTCAGCATAAATAAAATGCTGTAAAAAATGTATGTATCGTCTTAGTTGTACACTCTGCCTTTAAGACTGTGGATTGTACCACTTGGGGTTGTGTAAGGGGGAATGTGTGCTTCGGTGTCTTTGCATCATCAGTTCTATAATTGTACAAAACCACTCCACACACCCCCACCCCCCCCCCCCCCCTCCCCCCTCCCCCACCCCATCCCCTTTCCAGCTCCCTACAATGCCGGAGCAATGGTGCAGCAATAAAGCAATTCTAAATGATGAACACACACTTGTTCCCTGGGGTGAGGAGGAAAATCTTGGATCGAACATACAGTGAAATATTACAAATTCTTGCATCCTACAGATGGTCACTGTCACATTTGCACACATGCTTTCATAAATACCAAGCTCTGCAATTGAATGCAGAAACAGGCTATATGTATGTATTACCTTCACTAGAATCTGTTTTTTTTTGTTTAATCAACTGATGTTTTTTCTGAAATCTTCATTTTAATCACCTTCAGACTTCAGACTTACTAGAAACATAACTTACTAGGAGACACTAGTCAGCAGCCCATTTGGAGTTTTTCACCAGAGATTAATGATTCAGTGATAAAGTTAAAGAAATATTTCATCTTTTTCTAACATTTATAGTTTTCAACTCACAGTAGTCTTATATTTGTTAAGGGTGGATACTGTACAGAGGGGAATCCATAAATAGGGCTAGATTGTATTTATTTCCCAGGATGAAATATTTGTTTTTACTTTTAACATGTGCCACATGTGTTAAGGCAGTAATTTATGTCAGTAGCGTCACTTTCGCGACATAATGTAAATGCTAATACAGAAATTCTCTCTGGCATTGAGTGTAAGCGTCTCAGGACATATTAAGAAAAGAACATAGTAAGGTGCTTTTGTTGTTGCTTTTTTGCACACTGAATCCTATCAGAGCATGGAGTGCCACTGCCACTTACACCAACAGTTCAACACCCCTTCAAGTGGCAGCGTTGTCAAGACAATGGAAGAATCAAGTCTATATACTATACTAGTGTACCCTACTGCACTGTACTGTGCTGTACTATACTATACTATACTATACTGTACTCTACTGTACTGTACTGTACTATACTATACTGTACTGTACTGTACTCTACTGTACTGTACTATACTATACTACACTACTATTACCAGAAAAAATGGGATTATGGGATTAAAAGATTACTGTTACTGTTAATTTAATGTTCTGTTTCGCCTCTCACCAGTCAAATCTGAACAGTTCTATACTCAACGATAAGGATAGAATGGGACAGTTAATGTGCCTTTTACCTGGATAGTTGACTATTACTTTGCGAGCTGCCCTCCTCTTCCACTACAAACCTTCCTTATCAACTGAAATATCTCTCACATACACATATGAAACTCTTATATACTCATTTGGCATTACTCACATACACATATGAAGCATGTAGAAAATATATATGTAAAAGTTTTAGAATGTGAAAGTGAAAGCATTTTCTGTGTTGTCTAGGAATGGATGCAAGAACATTTTATGTGTGCGTAAATATTTCAGTAGTGAATTGAGAGCAATTCATGTTTATGTGAATGCATTAGTAATGAATTCAAGTGCATTTGTGTGTGTGAGAGGTAATGTAGTGACTGTGACAGCTGTTTATGCCTATTTGAGAGTTAAAGTGGTAAATATGAAAGGTTTTTTGTGCAAGGGAAAGTTTGAATTATGGGCCTTACAGCACATCTTAGTATTCTGTCAGAGAATGATCTTAATATGGCTGACCTGTTTACCATATTATATAATTCTGCTGTGGAGTTGGAAAGACGGTGAGCAAGGAGCTCTGCACCCACAGTTGCTTTGCTAAACTTTACTAGTCTCATATCCTCTAAGCTATGAGTACTCTTTTATACACAGTATAGTATAAGCCATAATTGTCACAAAAATGATTTGCGGGGAGAACAGTACGGTATGAATGATATGGATGAGAAAAAATATCTAAAACACACAGACCTTCCGCTGCCTCTCCAACGCCCACGCACGTGCATAGGCACACACACACAGACACACATACCTTCACAAGCCCACACTGTTAAAAATATTTCACACTAGAAGCTGCAAAGAGGATATCATCCCCTGTGAACTAGCTGGAATACCGAGAGCATTTTCTTGATAATTTTGGAAAAACACTCACCATTAAGTATATAGCCCTCCATCCTCTTGTCCCGCGTTGCTTAAGATCAGTCTTTTGGCTCCCTGGCATGCCTCTGACCAGAAAGTAGGCCAAGGACGAGTACTGGTCATTTAAACAGGCTGAACCCAAGTGGAACATCCAGATCATGGGGATGACTGAAAAGTAGCCAAATTTATCTTTAGCAGAGCCCAATGGCACAATTTTAATTAGAACTGATTTATCCAAATTGACATATAAGTAATTTATGCCATTGCTATAGTAATATTTTAGAGAATCAGGGCAAAAGCACATACTCTGAAAAGTGTTATTTTTATACAAAATAACTGATATTTCAATGAAGAATACCTAGAAATAATCTCTAATAAATAAAATTAGTTAATACCTTAAGTGAAATGATGCAAACTTGTTTTATCTTTCCAATCTTTAAATATTATTGCCTTTGATGGCTTACCAGGAAATTCCTTGAGACCAGAGACCGGGGAAAAATGATGAGGAAGCAGAAAGCCATTTCTGAGACTTACAGCTGTCAAGGATAAGAGCCACCTACAGGTGTCCAAGCACATTCCTCTCAAGGAAGTGTCACATCTTGGGAGCTGTTTAGGAGCATTACCGTGAAGGAGATTTGTGCTGCAGCTAGCTGGGCTTTCCTGCTTTCATGGTTGCTGCATGGGGCACTGGTGGGTTCTTAGTGCAGGTGATGTAGGTAGGTTGGACAATATGTGGGTTCTTTGGACAACAGGCTGCTGGGTTTTTTGTCCCAAGTAAAATGTTGACTGATTTGGCTGTCGTATGTAACCTCAGTCTTATAAAGGAGATACATCACCAGGTTGCCTTGCACAGTTCCATCTGTTTGATGGGAGAATGCTTTGGGGCTTCTTAGATGTTTATATAGCTGTAGGGCTGTGCACCTGCTAAGCCTTGAAAGACGTGAACAGGGCTTCAGTGTTCCACCCATAAGAGGGCACATCCCATGCGAGATGTCTTCTACATCTCCTCCTGAGAATGGAAATCATGTTACCAATAGTTTTTATCAACACTGTCAGACATTTTGTTAAAACATGATGTCCCCCCAGTTTTCTTCTTTTTTTCTGTTCCATTGAAAGTTTGGACAGGGCAAAGTGATGCTCAGTACAACATCCCATAAGGTTAGCTATCTCAGTACAACATCACATAAGGTTAGCTATCTCAGAACAACATCCCATAAGGTTAGCTACCTCGGTACAACATCACATAAGGTTAGCTATCTCAGTACAACATCCCATAAGGTTAGCTACCTCAGTACAACATCACATAAGGTTAGCTATATCAGTACAATATTCCATGAGGTTAGCTACCTCAGTACAACATCCCATAAGGTTAGCTACCTCGGTACAACACCCCATAAGGTTAGCTATCTCAGTACAACATCCCATAAGGTTAGCTACCTCAGTACAACATCACATAAGGTTAGCTAGCTCATTACAACACCTCATAAGGATAGCTTGCGCTGTACAACATCCCATAAGGTTAGCTACTCCAGTACAACATCCCATAAGGTTAGCTACCTCAGTACAACATCCCATAAGGTTAGCTTGCAGCTGTACAATATCCCATATGGTTAGCTAGCTCAGTACAACATCTCATTATGTAAGCTTGTGCTGTACAACATCCCATAAGGTTAGCTCATGCTGTACAACATCCCATAATGTTAGCTAGCTCAGTACAACATCCCATAAGGTTAGCTAGCTCATTACAACACCCCATAAGGTTAGCTTGCGCTGTACAACATCCCATAAGGTTAGCTACCTCAGTACAACATCCCATAAGGTTAGCTAGCTCATTACAACACCTCATAAGGATAGCTTGCGCTGTACAACATCCCATAAGGTTAGCTACTCCAGTACAACATCTCATAAGGTGAGCTACCTCAGTACAACATCTCATAGGGTTAGCTACCTCAGCTGAGTTGCTGAAGGTGTTAAGGTACATTTGGCATGATATTTCAGTGTTCCAAAACGCACTAAAACCACCTCCTTACACCACTTCAAAGTTCATTACTATATTACTATTATTTGAACCACTAGAGGATGTAACTGTGCCATGATTTGCACTGACTTTACAAGGTCCACAAGCTGAAATGGGAATTTATTGTTTTTTGTCCTTCTAAATTGTGAATTATTACAGGAATGCTAGTTGATTTAAGAACTCAAGTTTTATTCTCATGCCTATCATATGGTCATCGTTATTTGAGAACATGAACAACAAAACTAAAATACTTGGTAGAACTAAGACCCCAATCTGTGCTGTAACTGCTTTGTTTATTTAGTTTCCTTACCCTTTGTATAATAACTCAGATGATTCTGTTTCTATGTAGCACAAATATGGCTTATTTTTTCTAAACTAAAAGGAAAGTGAAAGTTACTAATGTGTCATGTTCATGTTGTTAATGACTGATGTTGCTTTTGAATAGGCAATTTTTTTTAGGCTTTCATATACAGTGTGGCTATCAAAAGCTCTGTCAAATGTACTCTATTACGTAAGTTGCTGTATTTGATAGAAAATATCCAGTATCCCCACACTGGGTCTAAGGCTGTGGCATTACATGGAGTTGAATGCCATCTCCTGGTTAAATACTGTACTACAATAAATAGGTCTAAAATCTACATCTCACAAGACTAATTCAAAACTAAATATTTTTTATTTGAAAAAATTGCTCATCCTGCATCTAGACAGAGGTGGGACCAACTTGTATAACTCTATCTCTACAGTAACAGATTACTGTACTATGAGATTGCCTCAGCACTACCGTACATGTTACCTAATGATGTCACAATTTTTAAAATCATTTGTTTGTTTGCTTGTTTTTAATGGAATTTTTTAAATCATGACATCATGCAAACCTAACTCTCCATTACAACACGTGTGGGGAAGTGATGGATGTCTGTTGTTAAGATTAAATAAAAAAATAAAAAATTAAATAGAATTAATTAAACCCTACTCAGCAAAACTGCTGATTTACTAAAGGCTCTTGCTCTGCGATAGGAAAGAGTACCAAGTAGAAAAATATGGGAGATAACGCTGGGTAAGAGTTACAAAGTAGGGACAAAAAAAGAACAAACAAAAAATTAAAAAGCACAGTAATTACTGAGAAATATGATGAACAAAACAAAAAAAAATAAAGTGCCTGACAAAATGTTCTCTAATCTAATCTGTATTATCATTCTGTGTCTGTCTATGACCCTGTGTGCACATGCCGTAAACCCACTGTTTGCTGCAATTGGATTTTCAGTGAGACATTTTGGGGTGTGTACCATTAGCTGTGGGTGTGTTGTATAGCTATTCGCTGTCACAGTGGAGGGAAATCATAGCAACAATGGAGGAAAGCAGTAAGGCACAAAATCTTTTTTTGTCATGTATTGCCAGTGTTTGCTGGTTGCTTCTTCCACACCAGTGGTGGCTTTATGGATGCTGGTTACCTCAGCTCAGGTTAGATGCTGTTTCAAAGCAGACAGCTCATTAAGATGAGGGACAAGATTTGTAGCGTGAACTTGCGCATCTGAGGGGAAGGAGGGCGGTACTAACAATACATTTCTGCCTCAAGGTGAAGAGTTGGCCAAAGCATGGGTGACACCAAGGCAAGTTGATACATGGGCTGGCCTGTAGCAAATAGTTGTGAGTACCAAGTTAAAGTTAGAAACAACATGAGTGAATAATGCCTTGGCTAATTGTAAGCTGCAGCACTGCTTAGCTTATACGTAGGTGAAAAGAAAATCATCCAGATGGCTGTCACCTTTATATTCAACACATGGGAGGATTGGCGTGTATTGCCTGCCCCTAGCAGAATTTCTGCCTCCCTCTCACAAGTTTTTTAACATTTCTATACTTGGCAGCAGTGCCGAAATTTTCAAATGCCAGGATTGTAGGATTTGATAAGTCAATGTTGAACTGCACATGAACCGACTGCTTTATAGAACAGCTGATGGCCTTATTGATTACTTTAACTCCCACATTCTCCCAGTCACATCTTCCCAGTCCTCACTTTTTTCTGGCCAGAGAGACTCAATAAAAGGTGTTAGTATTCCCCGTTTTGCAGAACTTGATCAGGTGCCTTCACATTGAGGATACTAATGGAGAGTTATTCTTCTGTTCATATAAAACAATGGTAGTCAGGCTTCATGGTGGGCACAGCCACCTGCAGAGACAGTGGGCAAACTTCCTCTCAAACACCAGTAGTTGACAGCAGAATAAATGGGAGGATGTCAAAGTCCAGGCTTTGATTTCATCTCACATTCCTTATGTGTCCACCACCACCCACCACAACTCTGCCAACTAGTCACCTGAATGGGCACTGTGTCATTCAGGGTCCAGTAAAAGGTCTTGGCAAAGCTTATGACAGCTTTGTCAGTGATGGATGAAGCGGAGTGCCTCCTAGGGAGAAGCCAAATAGGTTAGCCACTTTTTCCCACCAACACCTGGAATTTGCTCGCTTGAAGAACAACCATTTCCAGGTAATGAGCTTCTTAAGGCCTTTGGAGGAACCATTTGCAGCCCTGCACTGGTGCAGTTATCACTGTCAGGTCATCCATGAAAGCTCTGATGGGGCCTGTTGGAGGACAGTTTTTTTTGGAAGGGCAAGGATGCTGAAATTGTCAAATCAACTGTTGAATTTATCCAAGAAATTTTAGGGAATTTATGAATTTGCACTTGTCAAGATGGAAGGCTTTCATGTAAAATGTTTACATCTACCTGACATTTTGCAAGAGCAGCATAACTAGATATATTGTGCAGACATCATCCTCTATCTTTACTGTAGTTCTCTGCCCTAATTCCCCTCACACATCTTATAGCTGTTAGCTAGCTAAGTGCACGTCACTTCATTCAGCTGCCCTTTGTCATTGTCAAAACAAGCTGGCAGCTCAATGATCAGTTTTTATCGAGCACAATTAGGTCAAATCTTTGTCAACGTCTTAATTGTTATCAAGCCTTGAGTGAAAAGAGACTATATTATATTAGATAGGCAGAGCGGCAAACCAAACATTTCAGTCTGATTTACCATTGTTCATAACTGTGTTTGCTGTCACAATGCTGCCAGTGCTAACTTTAAACTTACGTAATGTAAATCTATTTGCTGAAGCATTGTTATGGTGAACGTGGCAAACAGGGGCAAGGTCAAGCATGAATCGGCAGAGAGAAGTGAGGGTCAGCCTGAAGAAACAACAACTGGCACTTTACTCAGGTTAACATCCTTATACCTGTCCCCTGTTCTCTTAGTAGGTGGTAGAGGCCTGGGAGAGACGGACAAGAGCCCTTGAGCTAAAAGACAACTCAAGAAACCTGTTAATCATTTATATTACTTTGAGTGCTGTCCAGAGAGGGCAGCATTTATGCTACCTTGACTGTGTTCCCAAAAGGGAGAAGTACAAAACAGTGCCTATGAACTCTCCCCGGCATCCTTGTTCCTGTCTGTGTCCAAGCCTGAACTGATACAGGTCTAGGTCTAGCCCGAACGGCCTCAAGATGTCGCTGCACCTAATATGCATGTACAGTACTTGCATCTTGGAAGAAATCTTGACAACATACCGTGCGTCAAGTAGCCTCGAGTCAAAAACCTATTGTGCCTTTCTTCTTAAGTGAATATAACACAGATTTATGTTAGTTCCAATACTTGTGTCAGAGTACCCAAACTATAGTGAGTTGTTAAAAGACATATCTGGTTTTACAGATTGTACTTTTTTTGCACTTAAATCGTTAAAGTTAAACGATATGAGTCATGGAACAGTTGGTGCCATCCTGTAAAGAGCAAGAGCTATTTTGTCTCACCTCACAAATGCAACACATCCAGAATAAAATAAGTTGATTTCAGGTACAGTCTCACAGCACATAGATAGAAACATGGGGGAGTTACAACCCAGAAGCAAGGGAAGGGGAAGGGAAGTCTCAGTTATTTTGAGTGTCATTTTAAAATATAATATATTATAAGCTTTGTCATTAACATGCCGCATGACCATAAAAAAGTAACTTGACAGGTCAAGAATTATGTTGCATAGTCAGGAAGACAAAATGATAGCTACCAAACTAACGTTAGCACACTGTAACATTCTGTGAGTCTCAGTCTTCTGGGTGCAGCCAGTCTTGAAAATGTCAAAGAAGTGCTGTGCACCTTTCTGCACTGCAAATATATGAATCTCTCTCTTCAGCAACAGTGTCGGAAAATATGTGCTTATGCAACAAGATGCAATAAGCTTTAGTTAGCCTGTTAGCATTTTAGTTGTTGAAGACAAGTGCATTTTAATGGACATGCATTTGTTTCTCAAAAATATAAAATGTGACAGAGGACACAAGTCAAAGATGGTGTATTTATTGCTGTAAAACCGGAAAGGTTAGGAAAGAAGAAACAGAAAACATGAATTTTAACTTTGGTCTGAATGGGGCGTATATGGTGTCTGCTTTCCTCTTCATACCGGTCCAGCCTGAAAAATGATTTTCTGTATTTCTGCCAAAACCATGACAAAATCTGATAGTGGACACTTGCAGAGGAGGGAAGTGTCTCGCGTCTGACTGACTGACCTGAATTTGTTTCTTGATGACCATGGCACTGTGGGAGGCTGCTGGCTGTCTCCCAATCCAACACAAGGGCAGTCACATTTTCTTGATGCATGCGCAGATACACTATGTAGGTCATTACCAAGACCTTGGGTGTCACTGGCTTCTGTTGGAGCCGTGGAATAATTGATGTATCTTGTGCAAGACTTTATGTATCCTTAGTATAGAATTTAGTGTTGGTGTGACATGATGAACTTGTGTCTTGTGTGACCTAGGTCAGAAGTTCATATATGAATGCTGCATTATCTTGTGAGATGTTCCTATATGAATGTATGGATTGTGTGAAACTATACTGTCTCATGAGTCCTTCACACAAGTACTTTCACACACTACACATTGTTCAGACTAATGAGTAGAATAACCTTGTAGATGTGTAGAAACTACCCCCCTTGTCCTCCCTTTCTTTATAATCTCTGTTCAGATGTTTCCCTGGCAGAGCGCTCAGCTTCAAATAAATATACTCAAGTAATTCACGACTTGAAGACTCTTTGTCACCCTCTGAATGTATTCAACAAACTGACGTCGTGGACTGTATCTCAATCACTAACTTCCCATGTGATTGTGTGCTCTATAACGTGTGTATAATGTATAATGTGAAGAGGTTTATAATCGAACCATATAATGCATTTCTGAGCGATAATCAGTGTCTGAGGCGTTGCTCGGGAAGTATGTGCCATACAAACTGCCTCTAAGGCTACGTGGCTCGACATCATACCTGGCTGATATCACAACTAAAGAAAGAAAGTGAGCCCCTTGAGAAAGTAAAAAGGACAATGAACAATAAACAAGTTAATGATTGACTTCCACACACATATTGCAACATGTGAAACATTTTGACTGATCATACCTCAACCACGTCTTGAGTCATCATGTACGAGTCTAAAGTGGAGTCATTTCCCCATGTCCCGAATAAGTTGCAAGTGATCGATTTTGTGATTTATGTTGTACTCTAAGTCATAATCACTTCAATCCCTGTCAATCAGAAGGTTCAGTCTGAGGTGCCTGATTTATAACTCGGGTTTATAAAGTCTGATACATTCTACTACTTTCTACATCCTGAATTGTCATCTTACTATTTATTTTCCTTTGGGTAGGGGATTATTCCCATAATACCCATATATAATAAAGTGTAGCAACATGAAGTTGGGATCGCTACTAATTCATGTGGTGAGCAAGAATTTGCATTCCCTCAATCTCTTGTTTTTCCTCCCTCTGCAGAGGATACACACTTCTGACATGAAGTATGTTCCACAATCCACCACTGCATGTGACATGCCATCCAGACAATCCAAAAAATTAATCAATTACAAAGAAAGAATATGCATATAAGTCTAAGTGGGTCACTAAGTATGGCATATAGGCTTCTCCCAGTTGTTATAGTAATGACATGGGAAACGTACATCAGTGATTTCTTGACTTTCTTCTCTGTGTTCTCATATTACCTTTGGGGAAATACGTTACACCAATGCTAAGAAAAGATTCTCTGCTAAGAAAGATTGGCTTTGCTTTTTCCCTTATCACCTGATAGGTGAATTTATAGACTGAGACATGATAATTATATTTAATATGATTCATGTGCTGTATGCTGGTATCATTGTATATTAACTCATTCATATTCACTTTTAACATTTATAAATGGTTTAACTGTGTAAACTGTCAGTAGGTTAACTCTTATAAAGCACCCTCAGGGTCCACAGGGTCTAGGAGATACTGAAGGAAGAAACATCTGGTACTAGGACTGGAATTGTCTCAGGGCTGTGTGGAGACAGCCATGAGTAGGGGTCCCTGAGACACATATGGAAAAGATAGCCAGCCAGGGATGAAGTCATGTCTTTGGAATGTATACATTGACCCTATATAAGATCTTGCAGTCCCTTTGTTAGACACAGACTCATGCTTTGCCTTGTTTGGTGATGTTCGTCTCTGTCTACACGTGTGTATTAAACTGCTTGAACTAAGATCAACTTGGGGCCTACTCTCATTTCACCTAGTTTGACTACGATGGAAGAGAATCCCAACTTTCATCCCCCATTTATAGTTTTCCACCAGGTGGGGTTGAAAACAAGGCAAGTATTCAAAGTGGTAGCTTGAGAAGTGTCAGCTCAGTTAACCTAATCACAAACCAGTGTTTTTTGGGGGTTTGAGCTGGTTAGCCAACAGGCTAACTTAGCAAAGTAACTAATGTTAACATGAATATGTAACTACTAGTAACCTATTAGGTACTGGACATCTTGATTACTTACTGATGCATGACCAGCAGTCATCAGAGTCACTCTAAGGAAAATCTTAACTTTACTTCCTGCCTCACTGGAATATAGAAGAAAAGCCATAATGTTGCCCTCTAGTGGTGGCATTTAAAGCTCAGTGGGAAAAGGCTTGACCTTTGATGTAAAATGATATATCCATTATATTACATGGTACATTGTATTAGCCATAACAAGACTTCCATTTTCATATAAAAAATAACCTTTATTGACTGGAATGACCTATGGGTTGCTAAAGATGAAAATAAGGTTTTATTTTTAAAAATACCTCAAAATAGCTGTTATGTTTACATTTATGTAGTGAACTGTTCTTGAATTACTACTTTGAATTTGTCAGTGGTAAAACTGACAAGGACTTTCTCAGCAACCAGTAGCAGCTCTGGTCACTTTCCCTCCCTATAGATTTGCCACCAGCAACAACTTCAATTCACTCTGTTGAAAGGAATTCCAGTGGTAAAGTGTTCAAACTGAGGTCGATCTTAGTCCTCCAAAATGTGAACATTTAAATAGAGAAAATTGGACAGTTAAACATTTTGTCAAAACCAAAATTGTTTCCCCATTGTAACAAAAAATACAGAACTATGACTCCAAAACAGATTTTTCTACACAATTATGTATTAGGTACACAACCTGACTTTTGTAAACAGAGGTGCTACATTGCAAATGAACCCTCCCTCTACGCTCATTGTGGACTGGGAACAATTGTAAAAAGAACAATACATTAGTAGAGTCGAGTGGTACGTTCTGAAACTTCAGTCAAAACCAAGGCAAAGTAAATGCTATTCTGTCTGGCAATGTTTTATTTATTGTTGTACATATGTGACATTTTAAATATTTAGCTGTGTTGACACTATAGCTGACACTATCACAATTTGTACCAGACCAAACAATGGATAGCTAAAAAGCCATATTAGCATGCCAAATATTCCCTATTACAGCAGTAGAGGTCAAGGGTCAAGTGCTGTTGAACTAAGCAGCATGAAAATATAACTGTTAGGTGATATGTACAGTGTGAACTTTTCAGTCAGGTTTTCCTCTCCAGTTTACCTTTTTACTTCCTCAATAGACTAATTCACTTGTCAGTTGGTGCTCTAACTCCATGCATCAATCCTATATGTACAAATCTAGCTGTTTTTGATTCATGTTTGAACCTTGAGTCACACACTGAGAAAGTCCTCAGTGTCCTCAGTGATTTTCACTGTGGAACCCTGCAAACATTATCTATTTTGTCTTTTGAAGACACTGAGAGACTTAAACGCAGCTTTATCATCATGACTTGACGACTGTAATAGCCTGCTCTGCTCTATCAAATGACAAATTGTGGCATGGTTCCAGACTGTTCATAATTCTGCTGCGAGGTTATGACTAAAGACATGTCACAGGAGCATATTATCTCTATTTTAGCTTCCCTACACTGGTCCTCTGTTTATGTAGTGTAGTCTGAAATCCTCAGGTGACTAGGTGACTGGGTTTTTTTGTCATAGAGGCCCGAGGCTAAAGAGGCTACCTGAGAAGCTTTTTTTTTTCAATCCATTTTAAAAACATATTTTCCAATCTTATGAATTTTAAAACATATTTTTACAGTCAGGCTTTTACATTTCATAATAATAATTTACCTATTATTATTATTATTATTATTATTATTATTATTATTGTTGTTGTTATATATACACATATATATATATACATACATTAAAGGCCTCACTATATATGTATACATTTTTATCTATTATATATGTGTGTGTGTGTTTGTGTGTGTGTGCATGTGTGTATGGACATTTTTACCTGTTTTTTTGCTGCATTTGCCTATTTTATTGTTTCCACTGTCCTGCCACTGTATGCAAAAAAATATACTGGGATACTGGGATCATTCAGTGCACATTTACTTGCCTAATTTTACTTTTATTTGCCTGAAAACTAATTAAATTAAATGAGGAAATATAGTGATAGACAGATACAGTCATAGATAGATACATTTACATATGAATGTATACACACATAATTCATATTCTACATTATTACTCTAAATTATTAAATATACATTTTGTTTGTCTTAGCAGGCCTTTTACTAAAATTTTATGGAACAAAACAGCATGAAACAAAGGGTTTGATGTGAATGAAAAATTATGACTCTCCATAAGCCCATAGATATATAAGACCTATCAAGCAAAACATTTGAAGTATTGTTCCAGGAAGATACAATACAGCACTATACAGACTGAGCAGTGTGGGGAAATGTGTAGAATAATCCCAAAAGGACATAAACCTGGCTGTTTTTATGGACCTTAAAAGCTTGTCGGAGCTTAATGTACTGTCGTATTTGCAGTCAAACAAGTTTGGACTGGTAGTAAATTTCATACTGTGTCACTGATTAATGTAGGTCAAAGTAGGTGACGGAAGGGTGTCCTCCCTTGAACCCACAGTATAAAGCCATATCACAATCCTGCAGATGGCGCGCACAGTCAACTCACAGCTCGTGGTGCTGGGTATATCCGTATGTAGCCGACCCTACTTGAGAGATGGCGATTGTCTGAAGCGACACCCTATGTCCTCCTTCACAAATTGAATACAAGCGAATTTATAGCGTGCCAATGTAAAGACAGCCAGCATTTGCATAGGTGCAGCAACACACGCGCTCTTCAAATGTTGGAGGCAGGAAAATAATACAAGACGGGAAATAATAGAAAATCGAGTGTAATCTTTATTAGCCTATTTGACCTATTTGTGTGTAAAAGCTCGTCATTCAAAACGACGTGAAACACTGAACATCTTGTATCGTCGGGCTAAAAAAACAACAACACAGCGTTAATTTATTAATTCACAAATATTAAACCGTAACCTCGGCATGGCTCATTATTCTAATCTAAACTACAGACAAGCGTGTGCGTATACACGCACACCTGTCACTGTCTAGACAGGGAGGGGGCACTAAGGCGGTGGGTGCGGGGGGGATCCCACATGACCCATTACTGCTTTATTCTATGCCAGCCAGAACATATCTGAAGGCATTGGATAACGACAAAAAAAATCAACAACAACAAGAGAAGAAAAAAAACAATCGCTTTACCCAATCTGATTGGCCGACTAAACCGACACCATTTTTTCCTGCTAACTCGAGGTCAGCTCGGGACGTTAAAAAATAAATAAATGAGAAAATAGAAATGCGTAGAAAGTAAAAGACACGGCAGACAATCTAGCTTGTTGGTACCAGAAATGATCGGCAGCGCCCTTGTCCAATAAGAAGCCGTAATCCAGATGGGGTTCTCTACTGGCAGCGACGTCAACCAATGCAAAGTTCAGCCGCGTGATAGACACATAACTGGCAGTTTCCCCGTCCTTTTGATCTAGATTGGGGATAGATTAGAGTTCATTCAGTACGGGGCACATTGAATATTAACAATTTTGAATAGTGGTCTGCTGGCCGTACACGTCCCCCATCACAGTAACATGTCGGGTCTGTGGGTGACGTGACAGCAACATCACAGCGAGCGAACGTAGAAAAGCTTAAATGGCTGTGCGGCTTCAAGACCCACAACGGGTTTAATTTTAAAATTTGTTGTACAGTGCTGGAGCAAACTTGATAAACTTGGACAGAAGGGACATTACTACTACTACTACTACAACCATTACTACTACTGTTTCCAGAGAGCCGTAATGGAGCCGGTTTCACCGTCCCACTGTGCTCTCGCTACGATTGGGGCATAATAATGTTGACCGATTTATGATCCAACCCAAGACAGTGCACTGTTCTTCCAATAGCAGCTTTAAGTGAAAAGGCGTGCCTGCCTGCCCCCCCCTTCCCCACCCCTCAAAGTACTCGATGTATAGTTAAAAAATGGGAGGGCACACTTGAACCGAGGTCCTCTATGAAGGTAGGCTGCAGCGTGTGTTTATTGATGAGATGAAAAGAAGATGGAAGTGAGAAATGAAACAAAGTAAAGGAACATAATAAAAACTAGAAGCTTTGTCGGGGGAAAACCGGGGGGAGCCGTGGAAACGCTGTCGCCACTTTATTCAACGAGCTTCGGACTGCAGGTAAGAAATTGAGAAAAGTAGGGGAAAGGGACGGGTCTTTATAATGTATGTAACGCTGTTATTAAGGGGAAGAAAGACAGTAATTTCCTATATGAAAGATTTAAAAAAAAATCTTACTGACTTTGTGGTTGATATGCACGAAATACCATTCACTTCCATGTAGTTCCCATTGGCTTTACCAACCAAATATTAAGCGATAGTGTACAACATTATCGGAAACTTCATTCTTTGGGGAGATCTTAAGAGATTCAATAAATTGTTAACGTCAATACGAAATGAAATGGGTTTGAGGGGAGGGAGCGGGGCTCAGTTTTGACTGCCAGGCTTTTTGTTGTCCATAAATATTTCGACTACAAAAACGCGCTGCCCTGGCATGACGCAAGTTGCCCGTCTGTCATTATTCTCAACATGCTCCTTTACCTTTAGCCCTATACTTTCGGGTTTGCTTGAGAGCCGGGCAACGGGCACTTGAGAACAATACTCTCATCAAAACTGTTTCGTAGGTCTGTTTCTTTCAATCAGCCGAAGCCGAGCGATGCTCACAAGCTGCAAGCTCACATTTTACACATTATAAGCCCGGAACAACTGTGGCAGCCCGACGTGCGCATTTGTTTTTTAGGTTATTTGAATTAGAAAAAACAGGGTTTCCCCATTGCAATTCGCCCGTATATTATCCTTAGAAGCTTATTTCTTCAATCCATTTCAATTCCTTTAACTTGCCAAGAAAGCGCTGGTTTCGATGTGTGAAATACACCATTATAACAGTAGCTCATACAGCGCTTTTACTGAGACAGACGTCTAGCCTACATTTTTTCTCTCTGAATTAATAGAAATATGGTGTGGTTTGTCAATTTAAGTTACATTAAGGTGTGCTCAGTAGACAGAGGAAGGCTGACCAATATGTAAGCATGGTATGTTGAGTTAAAAAAGACACTGCTGTTTCAGTTTCAGTGATAAATCAAAACTATCCAGTGAGACTGTAGTCTGGATTTTGGTGCCGTGTTTTAGCAAATGAATGGTCACTTTGATTGTCGCAATACGCTTTGCCTTGTATGTTAAAATGATTACGATGGCTGGATGTTTTGACAAAGGATGGCCTAGATCTGGGTCGATGCTGTGGTTTAATTAAAGTTGCACGAGACAGGCTTCCTGCGTGCCTTTTGAGACATTTTGTTGCAAAATTTTAAGTGTCAACTTATGATGCCTTTGCTGTCCGCCGATTAGGTTACAGCATTAAGGTTAGAGGTAGCTCACCACTCGAATAAAGTTGCGAGAAACGATTTGTATGTTCAATCTTATTGCAAGTGATATTAAACAGTAGCTTCTAGCAAGTAACAACCGAAATGCACTGAAGGGGCCTTGGCGAGTTAAAAGAGTAACATGTCAATCACATTCTTAGGGTTCCATCTATCCGTCTTTGTCGTGTGTCTGTGTGTGTGTGTCTGTGAGTGTGTGTGTGTGTGTGTGTGTGTGTGTGTGTGTGTGTGTGTGTTTGTGGAGAGAGAGAGATAGAGCGGGAGAGCGTGCGTGCATGTGTGTGGCAAACAGATGTTCCCCCATAACGCTACGCTTTGTCAAATGAAGAGCAATAGGCTACTACATATTCTTATGTCTATTATGAATGGGATTAGCAGTTCATCAAATACTTTCTATAAGACAACCCCCCCCCCCCCCCCCCTTCCGCTTAACAAGTGCATATTTCGTCTCTGATTAATAAGAACATGCCCGCATAAGAACATGCCCGCCTAGCCCAGAAGTTATTTGCTCAGCGCATTAATCATGCCAGAAATCGTTGTGGCGTGGTCATTGAAACAATTTCCCCATGGGCTAAGGTACAACAAGTATCACAGGTTCATCTTCACACAGGTGAGCGTGTGAGCGCACCAGTGCGCGGAGCTCAGAAGTGATCTATATGGATGGCACTTGTGTGTGTGTGAAAGAAATACTACTTTTTAGGACACAACCTATTATACATACAACTAGTGTTCATATCTACATAATGCAATCATCACTTTTGTTGTGATGACTTTCTAATTCGGAATGTGTTTCCACTACACAAATGGGTTTTATAGGCTAGGTTATGTAATTGATGGTTATTATGTGCTGGGTCATTTCTTCTTCAAATGACTACAGCACATGCAGCCCACTGTAGCATAATGCAACATGCTCACATCTTGATGTAAGAGAAGCGCTGGGTGTAATTAGAAATCTGTACTATGAATTCCACCACATGGATTGTTAGGTTGCATGAGGGAGGATAATAATACAGTAAAGATTGACATTATCACAAGTTAGATATGGCATATTGGGTTGAATCCCTCTCAC
Organism: Hoplostethus mediterraneus; assembly: GCA_034670385.1. Taxonomy (NCBI): domain Eukaryota; kingdom Metazoa; phylum Chordata; class Actinopteri; order Trachichthyiformes; family Trachichthyidae; genus Hoplostethus; species Hoplostethus mediterraneus. The sequence goes on from JAXDDW010000005.1 coordinate 10,907,616, forward strand.
TGAAAAGAAACCCCACATATGTGTTACCCAAGTTAACACATCTATCTAGTTAACACATTATCTTTTGTCATTTCATTGTTTGCTGAATAGGAGAATAACGTATGTGTAAGTGATTTCCATGAAGTGTGGGCTTGATAAGTCTAAAACCCTTGATTTGATCCAAGCAATGAGGGTGTATCTGGAAAAGGGGAGACAGACATTATGAGCCTTGGGTACATTTGTAGTCCAGAGTATCAGGTGCCCATTTTCATCTATGTAAAGACACCAATGAACATTTATATGTATATATTCCACTTAATGTTAATATTCATAATGTCTGAGCCACAGCCATTTGCCCGCTTTCTATGTCAACGTTAAAGCCCGCCCACAACTTATGAATATTAATAAGCACGTCTGCAGCCCAAGGAGACTCATTAATATATGAAGGGGACATAGCAGATATAGACTTTCTCAACTGGTGACTCCACCTTTTTAAGAAGGAATGGAGAGATATGAAGCAGTTATTAAAATAATCCCCGCCCAAAAATCGATCACACTTTCTCTTTAGCTTCAGTCAACCACCCTTCACTCGTCATCTAAACTGTATGTGAGTTTCTCCCTCACGTCACATTCAGCAAGTTGGATTTCACAATTTCTTATTCCCATGACAAGTGCCTTTTCATTGGTTATAGTTATCGACCAACAAAATAACTGAGAATTGCACCCCTACATCGTCCCACTTTTTCATTGTTGCAACTATGACGTGTCCGTTCAGTTTTGAATCATGTAACCTTTCTGTTTAACTTGTTAACTGCTCTCACTTGATAATTCATAAAAGAATACCATGCAATATTCATGGAATTAGTTCTTCCTTAGAAGAGATAACTGACAGAAACAATTGTCTTTTGTATTTACACAGATGGCTGGTGATTATCCAAAACAATTGATTCATGAAACTGAAATGGAAGATTTTTTTATGCCTTTGTACTTTATTGGACAGTATATTGTGGAGAGGACATGGGAGAGAGTATGTAATGTAGGTCATGAGTGGAATTCCAGTTAACAACCTTGTTATTTCATTTTGTTAACCTTAGTCCAATGAATCGTGTGGAGCTGTTCCTTGTTCTGTGTATTTGGTTAAGACAAATTTCCATTGAATTTTGGCACACAATTTATGTCGGTTGCAAGTTAAAGCCTGTACAGTGCCAGGCACAACGGATACAAACACCAGAAACTGGTAGACCAGTTTCCTTTACATGTCAAGAAAACTGTAAAATTCCAGTTAGGCTAGTTTACCACATTGTAACTATAGACCTGAAGGTGTACAACACAAAAAATATTTGATTCCAATGTGGCACTTCTGGTACCTCTGTTGAACATGTTTGGCAGCCATTTTGGCAATGCAGTGGAAATGCAATTAAACAGCCAGCCTCTTTGGTGGTTTGCCTCCAGAATGTCACACTGCTTGTTAACTGCTAGGCCAAATTATCTCTTGTCTTAGACAACATTTATTTCCGGATGCTTTTTACAAATGTTTCTGCATGATAGTCATTGCAAGAATATTCGCCCACGGTTCAAATGTGATTTGATAATTGATAAAAACAAGTTATATTCTCAACTACACCATAGCTAATAACACTTTATGGCAACTTTAATTGACTCAAATAATTATATTTTGCTAATCTTAAAGATTTGTTGAGGAACATTGCATAAAGTTTCTTAACTGATGTCTGTAGTCAAGGGTTATATATTTTTCAGCAGTTGTAGCCGTAACACTGCATTTGAGTCACTAGTTAACATGGCAACATCTTAAAAACTCACATTTCCCACAAGCTTCAGAGAAGTATCAAATTATTTGATATTAAATCATGTCATGCTTACTTATTTTCTCCAAATCTGTTTATCCTCTTGGCTAGTACAGTAGCGTCAAATTAGTGGCTACTGGCTAACTAACCAGAAAAGGCTTTAAGACTGCTTGCTTGGTGGATAGTTAATACTGTTGCAAAGTAGAAAGTTAGCAGGATAGCTATTTCCTGGCTAGTTGGCTTTTATTCTCTTTTTCAAATTGTATTATTTGGAGGTGGAGTGGGTGGGGTGGGGAGGGTATCATTATTAACACAATTGCACAACCTATCGAGAGACCATACAGGCTGCCATGGTATTTAAGGAAATGAAATCCCCTGCATAATGCAACACAAAAATGCTGTTATGATGAATTTGACCTTTGATAAGGTGACCATTTCTAGGGATAAAACTATTTCATTTTCAGGATAAAACTGACTTAAAACCAGGCACTGGTTATTATACATTCAATGCCTAATCAAGAGCTTCATAACTGCTACACTTCGTGTATACTGACTCAATCAATCAATTTATTGGATACAAATAGTACCCCAATTGGCACTATTAAAAATATGCATGGAGACTGGTCATGAAAACGTGTATAATGAAATTGTTTTTCACACACAACATGTAGTTGTTATGAAGCTCTTGTTCAGGTGTCATGAATGTGTTCGAAACCGGAGTTCATCATAAATTCCTATCAAGCCTTATGATAAGCAGGATATTATTTTAGGATTTACAGTATAATACTTCTGAAATGTATAGGAATTTAAAATCAAATGTCCACATCAAACAGATCCACACACATTTGTACCAGGACATGCCTACTGTCCCCTTGTTACTTATATTTGGTTCACAGTACCAGATTTTATGTCCTCTCATAGTGGTTTTTAATTTTGATGTGATCAATTAATCTGCAGCTATGTGTCAACATTGTCAAAATTGTCTGTTTATAGTCAGTGGCTTGTTTTGTGATCCAAGGCAAAATCCATTATTTTCAACTCTGCAGTTGTTATTTGATACATATATACATACAAACAGAATCCAGTTGTGGGTGTGACCATTTGTTTCCATTACCTTTGCTAAAATTGCTAACAGACTCTTGATGCACGCTTTTCTGCATTTGCTGGTGCTGTGGGATCCAAATACGATGTAACAAAGTCAATAGGAATGTACAGGTACAACAAGTACATATATTTCTTTTTAACCTCTTTCAAGAAACATATTTTGCATGAGGAAATCTATATTAAAATATCTCTAAATTCATTTTCAAACTTGCTGTAAAAATGTATGTTTGGATCTTAGAGAAACATTTCATTTGCAGAAGAGAAACCAGCATCTAAACTTTATTCATATTCTTTCTCATTAAACACACACGCACACCCAGGCATTCAGCTGATGTGAAAAATGTATCCTGGATTCTAATAGCGAAGTTGTATGTTTGCCAAGGTGCATGTGCGTCCTCAGCTCACCCTGCTACCCATATGGTTTTCTACAAGTCATGGTGAGATCACTGCCTAGTTGAAGGGGAAAAGTATCTGGAGAGGGTTTTAGAAAAGAAAAAAAATATAGACTCTTCGGTAACTTTTCAAACTATTATATCGAGAATAACTTCATGCTGTGTAATATTTGCTTACATCCTGGCTCCAGGAAGACTTTTTAAGCCTCATGCCAGTAAACAACAGTAACAGGAGCCAAAATGTTAAGACTGCACAGTCTCATTCAAGGCACAGCGACAATGGTATGCACTGTGCAATGGGTAAACTTAAGGGGCATTATTTACACAATCGTATTTGTGCTGTGGTTGTGCCACAAAATGAAGATTATTAGGACCTAAAAGTATTTCCACAGAATCAAAACTATGTTGTTTTTTTCCCTTTTAAAAGAATTGAGTAAGCGTTCTTTTGAAATACAACTACCGGTAATCGCTGGCAGACATTTTACTTGCTTGACCCAGGAAAGCAATGCTATCTTTGGAAAGAAATTATGTTATGAAATGATGATAATGATCATTTTGAAAAATTAAAGCAATATTTGTTTCCCGATACTGTCTAAATCTTTATAGAAGCTTGCAACTCCTTTTTAATTTTTCTAACTGATGCTTATAGTGTTAACATCTAAGTTATTTTCCATGAGTGGACCTATGCAGCAAAAGAAAGAAAGTAAGACCTGTTCAGCAACAAAACACAACTTTCCATGTTTCTAAAAGTTGCAGAGCTTGTTTGATGTTTTGGTGCAGCATCTTACAAGTGGTTGAGAGGAAAACTAGTGTGACCTCCCTGCTACAAAAACCGCCTAGACCAGCCAAGCTGGTTATGCTGGTAGCCATGCTGTGACCATAAATACTGGTTTAGCTGGTGAACAGCTTAGTATATATTTTGGGAACTTTTATGCTGGTCTTAATTGGTATACCAGCGTCAGTGTTCTCATTTACCACCTTACCCAACATCAGACCATCTTTGCTCAACTAAGACCAGCTCAGACCATCAGCCAGATTTAGCTGGTCGAGGAAAGCTTTTTTCAGCATTGATCATGCTGTTAGCACTTTAAATAAACTATAACACAGTCATAAAACCTGAGCTTTCTAAGAGCTACATGTCATGTCAGTATTTATTCAATCCTTATGTCAAGCTTCATAAGGCGTTTAGGTGTTTCATAAGGTGATGTAATAATATTGATATTCGTGATCTAGCAGTGGCGCAATGACAATTTATTGAGAATAAGGGAGAAACATGCATTACGGTTAACAATGAAAGTGTTTTTCATACAGTGCATGCTAATGTTATACACACATTTTCCTGTCTTGCATCATGTACTTCTCCTTCACTTCTGTGGAATTCAATCAATTAGATGCTGCAGAGTTAGCGTTCAGCCATAGTACCTGTTTGCTCACTAGCTACTACCTACATAGCTTACTTGCCACAGTCAACTTGCCAGCTATGTTAGCCATCTTAGCTAGATAGCCTATGTATAAGCCTTGCAAATGAGTCGTGTCTTTTAAGCTAACCTGTTAGCTGGCTAGCTAACATTTTTCTTCCGTATTTACCATGAAGAGTTTTCCTAACAATGCTTTTTAGACAAATGTCTAAAATATAAGAGGATGAGTAGTACTGTATTGTATTTCTCTTCTGAGTTACATATTTAGCTGGATAAGCTAAATTGAGCAGACACTTTATAAAACGTATACATATTTTATGAAATTGACAATTATAGTTGGTTAATTTGTTGGCACAAATTACAAAATTGTGGGTACAAAATAATTAAAATGAGGGTACGAATGAACTGCAACAAGAGAATGAGCGCTATCTCATGCTCATGGAATAGCATTTCATGCCCTTGTTGTGGCCTCAACAATTTTTTCCTGGCCTCCGTAGAGAAGCACAGGAGTAGTCGGTTATGCGTAGGTCATACATTTAAAAAAACTGTATGTAAAACAGCTTTCCAACACAAATTTACACGACTAGCCTTCATTTTAAAAACTGCAATTGCCACAGAGCCTTTCATTTTAACGTTTTGCACTGTTCCACTGTTATGCTGCATCTGACACAAGTATTACACGAGTACCTAATGAAAGCTCTACATTAAGGCTGAATCAGTGCTCGTGAATGCCATGTGGCTGATGTGAAGCTTGTATTCAGGTGTTATGAGTGTGTTATAACCAAGAAATTCATGTCAATTCATGTAGTTCATGTAAATTGTTACACTTTTTCTGCGTCCATTTATTGGCTGAGATGGTCTTAGTACTCGATTTTTAGGGCTGACATAGAGGATTACTCACTTTATAGTATCCAAGGATGTTGCTGAGTAACAGTGCATCTTTGGATATATCTGCAATGTCCTATCAATGAGTTTGTAGTTTTACAAAATGATCCTGCCTATTAAGTCATGCAAGTGACAAGGATTCCTGTATTCTCTGTGTATGTTTTCTATTTTAGTTAACACCTTATATAGATTCCTGGAATTGACCTTATTGTATCAAATCTTATTTTGATGTATGTACTGTGTATATCATTTCACTCAACTGTGATGATACAATATTAATTGTGTTTTGATAGATTTCTGTTAATGAGAGTAGAATAAAACCCCAATGATGAAATGTAGTTTACTTTTTGCCATGATACCAAACGGAGGGAAATCATGAGTATTTGGCCTTTATTTCATGTCTTGTGAAATTCTGTGGCTGGCTTGCTTAACAACTATGTCTTGCAACACATTATTCTATGGGTCAAGCTGGTTGGTAGATTGAATGCGCCTTTGATTAACAGAAAACAATACCGTTGTGCCTACCTATGTTTATTTCAAATTGTTTTGGTATACTGCAGTATACTTAAGCCATTATGTCTAACTGTAGTTTCTAAGATAGCCTGCAGACCATGGGACTAAAGGTGCCCTGACTTGGTTACAGTGTTGTGGTAGGAATTATGCCTTAATTCCTGTATCTTAACCTTTCTGAGTAATATGACTGTACACATCTCTAGGCTAGTGTGAGTTGATCCTAACTGCTGCAATTATCATCATGAAATGTATCTATGTGAATGAGATACTTATGTGCCATCCATCTGTATGAATGTATAGTTTGTATGAGCCCATACTGAAGGCAGATCACATGAGAGACTCAAGAAACCTTTAACACAGTAGATATTGTTCAGTCTAGGTTGTTAATGACCTTGTAGATGTTTAGAAACGGCCCCCCTCCTGTCTTTCTCTTTCTAAGCACTGTTCCGATGTTTCTCTGGCAGAGGTCCTGTGTGTGTATATCTCTCCTGAGCGCTCAGCTATTGTAAATAAATATACTCAAGTAATTCATGACTCGAGGACTCTTTGTGAACCTCTGAATTTATTCAACAAGTGTGTATAGGGCACTCACGTGGTTGACTGTGTTTCAGTGTGTCAGCATGACAATTTTAGATGGGTCATATGTTAAATAAGCTGATGAGACATACATACAGTGTGCAAAAGTCTTAGGCATATGTATAACAATTCCGTAAAGCGGATGACTTTCAAAAATAATGAAATGAAAAGTTTAAAAAAAATGTACCATAAAGAGCAGTAATGTAAAACAATAATGCAGAAAAACAAAAAATAAACATCTAAGACCAAATTTATATATTAAAAAAAATCTAAGGTGCTGAAAATTGGGATTCTCGTCCTTCGTAGTCAAACTAGGTGAAATGAGAGTAGGCCCCAAGTTCATCTTAGTTCAAACAGTTTAATACACACGTGTGTACAGAGACGAACATCACCAAACAAGGCAAAGCATGAGTCTGTGTCTAACAAAAAAACTGCAGCATCTTATATAGGGTCAATGTATACATTCCAAAGACATGACTTCATCCCTGGCTGGCTATCTTCTCCATATATGTCTCAGGGACCCCTACTCATGGTTGTCTCCACACAGCCCTGAGACCCTTCCAGTCCTAGTACCAGATGTTTCTTCCTTCAGTATCTCCTAGACCCTGTGGACCCTGAGGGTCCTTTATAAGAGTTAACCTACTGACAGTTTACATAGTTAAACCATTTATAAATGCTGGAAAGATACTGAATATAAATGATGCAAAGTTAATATGAATGAGTTAATATACAATGATACCAGCATACAGCACATGAATCATATTAAATGTAATTATCATGTCTCAGTCTATACATTCACCTATCAGGTGCCTAAGTACTGCACAGTACTGTATATACGTAATCTGTATACACAACAGCCTGCTCAACTATCTATATATATATATATCTATATATATATCTATATTCATAAGGTTCTAAATAAAGATAGATTATTAACTACATTGAGCCATTTGGGTTTAATATCCTATTCAGCCATTAATTAAGTCCATAGTTGAAGATATAGTATATATATATAGGATATTGTGAGTTTACCTGAATGAATTTCACCCAAAATGAGGAAATGCCTGTTGTTGTTGCCTTAGTTACAATCTGAAGAACTGTGTTACATCATAAAAGCTTAAAGTCCATTTTCACCATTGTCTTCTGTATCTATCTATTTGCAGCATGTCATTAAGGTAGACTGGTGGAGATTGTAATGACCCACTCATTTAAATGGCAAGTAGTTAGCTTGTTGCTAGTTTGCTCACCCATGAAGTATAGACCAGCCAACAAGTGCAAGATCATGCTCAGTGACAGCAGTTAGTTCACCGGTTCATTGACAAATTTGTATGGCAAGACAAGGTATAAGAGGCCACCACCACACAAATAGAATTCAACAGTACTGTGTTGATACTTTGTTGAGTTGTTTTCATACATCTTGTTCTTTTCCATATATCATTTATCTGCCATTATTTATCATGACACACCAGTAATGTGTAGATAAATTATATGAGCACCTATGTAGGTTCATGAAAACCTCATCATGGCTTGAATTTGTTTCTTTTGGAGAGGAACAATGACCTAAAAGCCGTAGAGCAAAGACAAAGCACTTTGGATAAGTAATGGATTGTTTATCAAACAATCAAAACAATTTCAAAAAGTCTTCGCTTTTCTGTAAAATCATTGTTTTGAGCTTTACTATTCTTTTTTCCTGTTTTTGTCCTCAAATTTTGCTGTTGCTGTAGAGACAATATCTGCTTCGGGGGGTTAGAGACGTTTTTGAGACCATCACATGAGTAGTCAAGTGTTTTTTCTGGTCAAGCGCTTATTAATAAGGGCACAGTAACTTACCATGAGACATTCTTGAAACCATCTTTGCGATCACCAAAAAAAGATACTTATCTCATAATTTCAGTGATCATGAACCAAAACTGGCTGTTTATTGCCTCACTTTATGTACCCTTGTGGGGCTTCGTAGAATGTAATATAGAAGAACATCTTTTGGAAACACTAAGTCACGTCAAATACCCAGAGTCCATTAACTTTTGTTGTTGACTTAGTCTAAAAAAAAGTATTTTAGAAGTAGATTATCCTACCATCTGCAATGTAGAATGGATCTGCTATGGACAACGGGTGGTGGTGGGTGTGTTTTTGACAGATAATGAATAAGTTGAACAAGCTGTCTAGTCAAAAAATAGTTGGACTTTACTTGTGTTATGATATTGTAGTGTGTATTGTCATTTGTTGGCTTGATGAATTTGTTTGAAAGCCACATGTCCTGCTATATTCAGATGGCTTTCTATTGGGCTCTCTGTTCTTAACACACTAATCTGCTGCAGTAGTTAATAAGTTGGTATTAGGGGTAGTGGACATAAACATGTACAGTTAAGTAACTCTATGGTGGGAAATGTAGGTGACTGGTTCATGAAATATAATGAATTAACAACAGTTCCGGTTAGTGTGTGATATACAGGAATGTTTAAAGGTAATGCAATTAGCCAAGCTTTCTTGAGCAACGATTATAACATCCCAGTGGTATGTCTTAAGGACAGCAAGGCAGAATTACTTCAGAATTACTACACAGGAGAGTATCCACAATAGCGAACTTAGTGTTGTTGTGAAGTAATGAAATGCCATTTTGCAGTTTTGGAATATTTCCATCGCTGGTGAGCTTGAAATAAAAAATGTAGTGAAGAGAAGAAACAGGAGTACTTATTCTGTCGTCAAGAACAGGACTGTAGGCGATGAGCAGGTTTAAAATGTGCGGCTCAGGGAGGTTTTTCATATTATAAGTCTTATGAAAAAAGTTGGTTCTTATGTAATTGTAACATGGCGTATTGTCTTGTACATTTAGTGCCCTATACACAGCATGCACTTTAGTAAGGGAGATAGGGCAAGACACAACATCACAGCAAAGTAACTTTCTGGGTGCAAGTTTTCAACATCCCGTACCCTATAGGGTTAGGGTTAGCACTTGAACCCCCCCTCGACCCTCCCAGAAACACGCACACACACACACACACTTAATTATTTCTTTCTTTCATTGTATATATAGATAAATATATTGACTGTTTGAGTTTCTTTATTTGATTGCTGTGCCTGTGTTTTTTTTTAATGTCCCAACGTCGCCGAGTCAAATCCATTGTATGTGCGAATGTACTTGGCCAATAAAATTTGATTCTCATTCTGATACGTGCTTGTTCATGTTTTTCAAATATGATGGCTTTCCTGCTAGAACAGTTAATACAGGCAAGTAAATCAGTTAGACCTTGAGACTGAGAGATGTTTTCCATTGCTTCTACTGAAGTGTGAGTGGAGCGCATTAATTGCCTTATCTGGGAATTTTCATGTTTGTACTTCACAACATTATAGCTCCAACACTCGGATGTAATAAGAGATATAGCACTCTAAATTACTCACATTTAATTAGCTGGCCGAAACATCGTTGGCAAATTTTCAGTTACCTGAAAGATTCTTTTGTTAATTGTACAGATCAAAGTGAACTAGATTGTATTACCCAGATTTTATTTTACTCATTATTAGCTTAGTGAGACCCTGAAATGCTAAATGATTACAGTTATTTGTAATTACATGGTATTTTTTCAGAAAAGTGAAGTGCGAGCTGCCTAAACCTTCAATTATCACATGCTTGAGAACTGTACGTCTTCATCACTTTATCACCATTGCTATCACTGAAGCACGATTTACGCAATTTTCCCAATGTGCTACACAAGTATTGAATAAATGATATAAGATCACAGATCCAAACCATACGATCAAAGCCTGATTTCTGGTACGGTATTATGCGCTTATGTAAATAGGCTAAATGGATGACTGAAATTAATAATGAGAACACTGGATAGTGTTTGTTAAGCGATTGAGATTTCAAACAAATTCATAAATTACCATGAATTAGGCGTAACACAAAAGTATCAGTCTGTTTTTCTATTCTCTATTTAGAACCGCAAATCTGCTTCAGATTCATGCATGGACTTCAGTTTTCCACAATGCCCCGTGTGCCTCCTGCCTCCAGGTTTAAACGTAGCGAGGGTCTAGGATACATGCTTGTAGTGTGTATCGTAAGTGTTATTTGCATATTCAAGATGTATATTATTCACATGGCTGATACCGTCTCCTTTCACGAGCACGCCTCTTATGTCTGTCCTCAACCCCATCCCCCATCCTCACCATTTCGTTTTCCCCCTTGATTAACTAATGTCCAATTCGATGCAGTGTATTTCATGAGCTTGTCAACTAATTCTAGGCAGCTGATTAACCTGAAGTCTGACTGGCGAAGTTGTAATCCTCGCGTCCCTGTCTTAATATTTTTTTTTTTTTATTATTTTTTTCCCCCCCCCCAAGTCTTTGTTGTAGCGGCAGCAGCAGAGCATTGCATTGGCGGTCTGGAGCATTGTGTCTGATTTCCAGCAGACAAACTGACCTCTGGGGATTTATTGACAGCAAACTCTACAGAGACAGGCACAGAACCGGGAGTATGGGAGCAGAAGGCAGTGAGTGAGAGAGAGAGAGGGAGAGAGGGAGAGAGAAGGAGAGAGAGAGAGAGAGAGGGGGGTGTGGAGGGGTGGGAGGGGCGTGGAGGGAGAGGGGGGGCGGGCGCGCGCGGGGGGGGGGGGGGGGGGGGGCAGACAGACAGACAGACAGACAGACAGACAGATAGACAGATAGAGATAGAGAGACAGATAGACAGCAAGACAGTGAGAGAGTTTGAACGTGATGAAAGAAGAGAGAGTCTGAGAGAAAGAGATATCAACGCGAGAGGAAAAACACACCCCGAAAAAAAAAATAGTTTGATTTCCAAATTTGCTTTAGGTGGAGCAATAAGAAGTGAAAGAAAATGGCCGCCTCCAACAAGGATCTAATTAATTTTGAAGGATCATCAGCCCCTTTAGTCCAAGGCAGGGTACGGGAGGGAGGGAGGGGGCAGGGAGAGAGGGAGAGAGACAGACCCCTGGGCTGATTAGAATTCACTGCAGGTAGGCGCTGGCTGCTGCTCACCCACTGTGTCACAGCTAAAATGGAATCACTGTTGTGAGTGGCAGTCTGGGCAACTGAAGCCTGCTTCCCTTGGCCTGCTCCTTTGTTGCCAGCATTCACCTCACTTTACCCCTTAGGCAGGTGGATTTACATGTCTGGATGGTGAGCGAAGCCAGAGAGGAAATATATATGCTTGCATTGTCTCACGCTAGCCATGGAAAGGCCCGTGGCATCAGGTCACAATTACATCACAAGCCAAACCTGCGAAGACATTATGTTCGATTGTTCGTTATAGGCTAATGGATTCAACACTTTGGTGATGTGTGTGTTTGTGTGTGTGTGTGTTTGTGTAGGTGGGTGTGTGTGTGTGTGTGTGTGTGTGTGTGTGTGTTTGTGCGCCGCCCACCGAAGGATGGTCCGTTTCACCACCATTAAGCTATTACCTATTGCTGCTAAACAGGCTATTACTGGTCTATAGCTAGTTATTATTACTCTGTCCATTGATGAAAATACTGCAAGAATAGAAGCATGTCTGTAGATGCACAGGTCGTGCTGAGCAGCTTTTAAAAATGAAAAACTGTAATTTCAAGAATTTTATGAACAGCGTTTTCAGTTATACATTCCACACTCACTCATTTTCTCACTTGCAGTACAGACAGTATGTTCTTCTGCAATAAATCATACGTAAAAACTAAAACATGATCTTATTTGGACGTCCTTGGGGCACATCCTTGGTCTAATATGTATCTATTTAGAGCAGCTTGTTACAAGAAAGTTTGAGAAGCCTGACTATACAGAGCAGAGGAGCTTAGACCACGTTTTGCCAGTCTGATTGTTGCTTGTGAGGAAATTATATTTTTCCATTGTGCCTTTTTTTTCTTAAAATCACATAGTAGTTATGGGTGATCCTGCTTCCCCTCTCTAGCTTGACAGATTTTGCTTTCCACTCTCAAAGTGAGGGGCGTGTTCTTTGAAAGTAGTTGAGGTTTGTAAATTAATAATATGTGTAAATAATACAGTGCAGGTCTGATCAAATCCATGTTCAGTTTGTTCATTCAGCAACATAGTTTTGCAAAAAGCACAAGATGTTGCGAGTGTTGCGCTGAGCGGTGTGATGGATATTAAACATTTTCTTTTCTATTTCCAAAATCAGTTTACGTTAAAGTCTCAGATTACTTTGGTAATTATGTTCCAAACCCTGATCCATTAGCAATCTTAATATCCCAACATGCAAAGTAATTTCCCAGTAGTTTTGAACCTTTATTATTTTGACATATTTGAGGGCACTAGGATGAGTAAAATGAGAATGAATTAGTTTGAAAGACCATACGCACGTTTGGTACTGGTTCAACGGAATTATTTGAGTCTGTCTGACCTTCATCAATCATATCACGGACTCATGACTTTAATGTGATGGGCTTTGCATGGTTTTTTTCCCCATTTATGAGGTCAAACCTTTTTAGACTAATGTGTATAAAACACATTATTCTCTTCTGTACGATTTTCACACATGCTCATCACATGGCATATCACAAGAAAGGCGTAATGTTGCCTTTTGTGTGTTTCTTTACAACTGCTGTGTGTGTGTGTTATATATTTTGCTGTTTATGCTGACATCTGGGCAGAACTTTTTAGTAACTGGATCTATATGGGACGCGATCTTGCTTTGATTTTGTCTGGATTTGAAAATAAAAACGAACACTCTCACACTCTCTTTCTCTCTCTCTCTCTCTCTCTCTCTCTCTCTCTCTGTCTCACACACACACACACACACACACACACAAACTCATTCACTCACACACACACACCCTCTCTGTCTCTCTCCCTCTCTCTCTCTCTCTCTCTCTCTCTCTCTCTCTCTCACACACACACACACACACACACACACACACACACATCGTGGAGTCTTTGAGACCTTTTCCATCCAAAAAATATTAAATCTGAGTAAATTTGTGTGGAATACAGACAGTTTGTCTTTGGAAGGGTGTGGTTTTGCTGACCAGTGGTTTAGATAACTGCTGAGAGAAGAATTGGCTCTAATGCCGTATGATTTTCAACCTTGATTTGTAATCGGTGGTCAAGTGTACACAAGAACGTCCGTTTGTCTCGCTCTGAAAACTCCTAACACATCTGTTGCAGTGCATCGGTGCTACATATTCATGTAACAATGCCTTGAGTTCATTATGGGAGTGGTGAGATCCACGAGGCAGTATGTTGTATTAAGATTTGCCATCGTCTTTTCTCCCTTCTGAACACTGTGGCAGAACAACACATGATTTGGACAGAGAGGACTGACAGCATTGCCTAGCACTGGCCTGTGATCAGCCATCTCCACCAGCAAACTGAAGCTTGACCTGTACTTCATCACCAGCCACACAAACATCTTTGCAACAAAACATCATCTGACTGTGAGTACAAGTTCAGTTGTAAATGTATTTATGCTACTTCTTTTATTTCTGGAATTAAGCGGTGGCATTATGTACTCATGCTATCCCACTGCTTTTATAAACACATATTTTGTTTCAGAAGAATAAATAAGTTACAGGCAAATCTATTTTACAGTTAGTCCCACTATTCATTTTTATTGCTATTATTAATACACATTATAAAGCATTTTTTCACATGCTCAAGTGGAGTTTTTGCATGTCTAGTTTAGCCATGTGTGTCATATGTGATTCTGTATATTGTCAGAAAACACTTAATCACTAATGTGTGTTAATAAATAAACCTTATTCTGTAACTGACAGAGTGTAATTTCCCCCGCGATATTTCAAGTGACATAGATAGTATTTGATAGTATTCAAAATGAAAAATTTGCTCACAGATCAAAATGTTGCATGGCCAGAAAAGCCACGTGTTTAATCGTCATCCACGACGGTTTTTTGTTTCATTTCAGTTGTGCTTAAGTATCTTAATCTGCAAAATAAATTAACATAAAAGAATATATGAAAACCCTTATTTTGCATAACAGTAATACTTGCTGAATAGATTCAACATCTAACTGAGAAGAAAAGCATACAAAGTTATCTTGAATATCGTTCGGCTGGGTCACATCTAAGTATATTCCTAGGATAGTTAGGAAGCGCCATCACAGTGAACACATGGCTAACAAAAGAGGCCTTCTATCCTCTAAGCCCAGTGCACCACCTAATGGTGGTTGTTAGTGTTTCAGAAATACACACTTGTACTTTACATCCTTGTGGTAATTAGATGGGATCCATCTTAATTCTCTTTCACCGTGGTCATGCCGAATCTCTTTTTAAGAGGCATCCAAAAGAACACTTTAGCTTGACTGTTGAGCACATTTGGGTCTAATGTCAATATTATGAACATACAGATGGAGGAACATTTTTAGATTTATTTATTAGATAGTTATTACTGGTAGCTAATTGTTTCAGGGAATTCCATGATAAACACTGTGTTGCTCTGTTCACAACCAGGATTTGTAATAATAATCATAGCTTTAAATTAATCTGTGACAAGGTTTTGTTTTATATGCACACCACATATTATAGTAGTCTGTAAAAGTGGGTTACAAAAAATAGCAAGACATGTTGCAAGCAGTTTTTAATGCAAAAGAGCTTTTGCTGCATTTGTGATGTGCTTGATCATAACATTATATTCTATTTCATATTTATTATATAATTAATTACACTCTTAGATTATTATATAATTACACATGAAAGGTGAGATTCTCTTCCTTCGTAGTCAAACTGGGTGAAATAAAAGTCGGCCCCAAGTTGATCTTAGTTCAAGCTGTTTAATACACACGTGTGGAAAGAGTCAACATCACCACAAGGCAAAGCATGACTTTGTATCTTAACAAGGTAACTGCAGGATCTTATAGAGGGTCTTTGTATCTAAGACATCCTGGCTAGCTATCGTTTCCATACATGTTTCGAGGACATGTTTTGACTACACATGGGTGTCTCCCTATAGCCCTGCTGGCTATTCCAGTCCTAATACCAGCTGTTTTCTTCCTTCAATATGCCAGAGACCATGTGAGCCCTGAGGGTCGAGTTAACCTACAGTGTACACAGTTAAACCATTTATGAATGCTCAAAATATATCTATAATGAATATAAATGATGCACAGTTAATGTGAGTTCATATACAATGATACAATCATACACAATACATTAATCAGATTCCATGTTATTATCATGTCTCAACTTAATATCTGAAAACCGTAATGTTAAGCTATTGTTCTTTTGTGTGCAATACAAATAATCAAATGATTTTGATTATTCAATCAAATCGAATGATGAGTTTTTGTGACAAGGCAATTATATTCAAGATTGTAGTTAGATATACTGACATATTTAATCCAGTTAAATAATCTAGTGAATATGGTCAAAGAGTTTAAAAGTCATGTGTGTTATCCCATGCTGCAGGTGACATCAGTTGCAAGGGGATGACCGAGCGCATTCATAACATCAATCTCCACAACTTCAGCAATTCTGTACTTGAGACCCTCAATGAGCAGCGCAACCGCGGGCACTTCTGTGACGTGACTGTTCGGATCCATGGAAGTATGCTGCGAGCTCACCGGTGCGTGCTGGCTGCTGGTAGCCCCTTCTTTCAGGACAAACTGCTCTTGGGCTACAGCGACATTGAGATCCCTTCTGTGGTCTCAGTGCAATCCATCCAGAAGCTGATTGACTTTATGTACAGTGGGATTCTGCGGGTATCTCAATCAGAGGCCCTGCAGATCCTTACTGCTGCCAGCATCCTACAGATCAAGACCGTTATTGATGAGTGTACCCGCATTGTGTCACAGAATGTGGGCCTGGCTGGGCCAGGAGGGTTCCCCATTATACCAGGAGACTCTGGTCAGGATACACCCCGCGGCACCCCCGAGTCTGGCACCTCTGGGCCCAGCAGTGACGCAGAGTCAGGTTATATGCAAGCAACATCACAGCAAAGTGTGGAACGTGCATACACATCACTGTACTCCTACCCTGGTCTCTCTCTGCAGAATGGCACCCGCGAGCGCTCCCTCTACGTTAGCACTATGTCAACAAATTATGATCCGGCTCTCAGCACTCAGAAGGACCAGCAAGCTCAAGATCCACCTTGGATCACCCGCATCCATGAAAGATCTCAGCAGGTAGAGCGCTTCCTCTCCCCAGAGTCCACTCACTGCCGCAAGCAACCCCGACCGGTACGCATTCATACAGGAGGCATGCACATAAAACAGGAGGCAGAAGATGAGTACAACTGCTATGATAATTTGGGGGACTGCCCAGATGATCCTGACCATACTGAGGCTGTGGAGAGTGAATCCAAGGGTGAAAGCTTTGACTCAGGTGTCAGCTCCTCCATCGGTACTGAGCCAGATGCTTTGGAGCAGCAGTCGTACCTGGGCTATGGGCGAGACGGGGGCGGAGAAGGGCAGCAAGGTGAAGTAGGTCCAGTGCAGATAGAGGTCAATGACTCCTCCCCAGAGCAAGTCCAAGAGACAGAGGATGGGGGCACATCCCACAGCACTAGTGACAGTAGCATGATGCAGTCCCTGCCAAGTGCCCCGCACTATATGCGCCAGGCAGAATCACACACCAGCAATCTGAGGATGCCACTCACCATGACCAGCAATTCCCAGGTGATGGGCACTGCTGGAAACACCTTCCTGCCCACTCTCTTTACTACACAGTCGGCTAGCAACAACAAGCCTTTCCTCTTCAGCCTCCCACAGCCTATAGTAGGCCAGCAGCAGCCCCAATTTGTGACAGTGCCACCCCCTGCAATGCCACCATTCCCAAACCCATTGCCGGTACAGCAATCGTCAGCTCAGCAGCAACAGGCTGCAGGAGGAATGGGACAGGGGGAAAAGAAGCCCTATGAATGCACTCTCTGCAGTAAAACCTTTACTGCCAAACAGAACTACGTCAAACACATGTTTGTCCATACTGGTGAGTAATATCTTCTTGCTATTGCTATTATTTATTTTGTATTTTTGTATTGTGGTATTGTATTTGTTGGTAAATTATTATTATTAATAGTAATAAGTAGCATGTGTAGTAGAAGTTGTAGTATGAAAGAAATATGTCTTTTGGTTAGGAAGGGGGAGGATTTAACAGTGAAGTGAAGTGAAGTGAAGTGAAGTGATCACATCTTTCAAGTCACAGATTTGCTTCATAATAACACAATACAACAATATTAGACATAGTGTCTTCGTCACTGTTGTTATTGCCTAACAGATGTGGCAACCGTGATGCAGCAACATTGTGACAATATTTCACCATGACCCGCTGCCTCATTATTGCGTTCATAATGCTACCAATGCCTGCCTTGTAATTTTTAAGGTTTACCTAAATACACAATCAGCTTATGGTTAACTAGTATCTTTTATCACTTATGTCCAAGGAAACATGCAGATATTAGTTAGTGGGCTCATGCAACGCACCATTACAGCGTGTGCACGTGCATCTGACACTGACAGCCTTTAAATCACTAAATTGCCACATTCATTGTTGCAGAGAGAAATAATTGGATCATAGCATATCATTTGATGCCACTATTTATTAAAATTAGGCTGCACAAATAGCCATTAACATTTACTGGAATCGATTGCTCGGCCACAACTACCCATTGCATAATGCTTATTATATAACAGATTACCTACATTCGGCATAGTGGCAAAAGTAGCATTGGGATAGTGAGTAGGGAGACTGCCCTTCAACAGGGGGACCCAGGTTTAAGTCCCTGTTGAAGCGTCTTTGAGCAAGACGTTGAATCCCTACAGTAGCTGACCCTGACCTCTGATCTCCTTGAGTGTGAGTGAGGCAATCAGAAAGAGAATTTCCATTGTTAACACTGAACTCATAGGATCTATTTGACCCTAACCCTAACCCTCGTGAGATCGAAGCATTCACTCAGAGCAGCATCAAACTCTGTAGACACACATGGGTCATCCAGGACCTTGTATGGTACAGCTAACTCACTAGCTACTATGTAGATAGGAGAGACAAATATGTGAAAGTAGTTTGCATCATGACAGACTAATACAAATAAAAAATAGATGTATTTGGTGGATGATCTTTTGTTGGGAATCTACAAGCAGGGCAGTGGTGTGTTTTCAGTATTTTTCCGCTTAACCCCTCCTCTCCATGTGTCTCTGTAATCTGAGTGCAGGTATTCACAATGTTGCGGATACTCTGCTAGTACTACTTTCAAATGAACCCTCGATTATTTTTATATGATGCTGTAAGACCATTTGTATTATAACCATGGCAATAGTGATTAATTCTAGCCTAAGGTAAATTTCCATAATGACCAAATTACACTGCAGGCATTGAGTATCCAGTGTTGCTGCCCTGTTTGAAGTCAGTTGAACCCGCCACACTGTTGGTGTTACGTCAAGGACAATGGCAATGTCCCAGGATCATTGAGTACCGAAATTTGGCTAAATTCAATTCTCAGCTGCTGATACACTCCTCATATTTTTACAGATGTAAATGAAGCCAAGAAATTAACTGTCTGCCTTCATGATCATTGATTTATATGCAGCAGGTCAAGCAACATGCTCACACTGAACCCAGCATTCTCTGTTAAGCTTCCCTGTATAAGCTAGCACAAGTACCATTATTGTGTTGAGAAGGAATGTTGTGGTTAGTGTGTAATCTGACTATTGGCTCTCGTTTGGTCTTATATTTATGGCGCAGTATGACTATCACTGTAATATATAATACAGTCTTACATTGTTATTTGTAACAGGAGGTGGGATGATATGATAACAAAGAGATGGTGCAGAAAAGACTCAGGGAATAGAAATAGAAATATAATGGAGAGGATTGCAATGATTCATAAAATGCACAACGTTTTTCCATGAATGATGCAATCATAGTAAATATGAGATATTTTGCCTGAGACTGAGTCATCTATGCATTGATTGCACAGTTATATATTTGTCAGAGCAATCGTGGCTGTTGGAGACTGTTAAGATTACACTGATGTCGTGAAAATGCATGTCAAGAGAGTTGACTTACGAGATCGGTGTGAATGAAGTTTCCAAAAGTTGAAATGTTCAAGGTTTCTGTGAGAGATGGCCTCGCACTTGCACATGTTTTGACCTCATTCGGTCCATTGTTTTTGTCTTAATGCTTGTGTCTTGTATGTACATGCAGGTGAGAAGCCTCATCAGTGCAGCATCTGCTGGCGCTCGTTCTCCCTGAAGGATTACTTAATCAAACACATGGTAACACACACAGGGGTGCGTGCCTACCAGTGCAGTATCTGCAACAAACGCTTCACCCAAAAGAGCTCTCTCAATGTCCACATGCGGCTGCACCGTGGAGAGAAGTCCTATGAGTGCTACATCTGCAAGAAGAAGTTCTCACACAAAACCCTGCTGGAGAGGCACATGGCCTTGCACAGCACAGGTGGTGCTGTCACAGGGCTGTCGGGCAATGCAGGTGCCGGTGGCCCAGTCTCCATTCCCATGCCTATGGCTGTCCCCGAACCTGGAGCTGGAGTAGTGGCCCTCGCCATGCCAGTGAGTGGAGGTGCTGGAGTAGGGGCTGGGGTTGGAACAGGAGTGGGTGTAGCTGCAGAAGCGAGCTGCCAAGAAGGGACCACCTACGTGTGCTCCGTCTGCCCTGCCAAGTTCGACCAAATTGAGCACTTCAATGACCACATGCGAATGCATGTCTCCGATGGATAAGTACAAATAGATAAACTTCTTTCAAAAAGAATGAAAAATAAAATGGCACTAGATTTTCCTTTTCTTATTTTGGGGTATGAAGAGTAATGAGTATAGACACTGGCACATTAAGTTTCCCAAAAAAATGTTGTTTTTTTGTTATTCTAAAAGAAAAAAGATGGTGGCCTTAAGGCTTAGTAGTTTGATATTGATCTACTGGATGGATCCTAACTACAGGCCTCTAAATGTATGCTTTCCTAAAATACTGATTTATGTGTTGAACACTACCGAAAGGCCTACGAAAGAAACACATACACACAAACACACCTATAGTGTAGATATGTCTGTATGAGTATACATGTGCATATGTATGAGTGTATGTGCGTATTTGCATGTGTCTGTGTGATTGTTTGTTTGTGTGTGTGTGCGTGTGTGTGTGTGTGTGTGTGTGTGTGTGTGTGTGTGTGTGTGTATACATTGCCATGGAACATTTAGCATGGCAGTTGTGAACCCATACTGACCAGTTTGGAAACTATAGATGTCCAAGCTTACTGTGGTATAATTTACAACAACAATAACAAAAAGATTCATCTGGGGTTGGGCTAAATATTCCCTCTAAAAATACTGATGGTCACAAGATTGCCTTCTTACATAAAATAAAAAAGGAGAGTAGTTAATTTGACACTGGGTTTTATTTATTCCTATGATATTAAGGGATTATAATGCAGCTGTTGTCAAGGTACCAATTTCAATCATTTTCCTGAAATGTAACTTCCTGTCAGTGGTTGCAGGGGCAAATATTTCTCATATGTTTTATAATTATTGTCCATGCATATTGGTGGTTAAGGTTAAGTTTACTAAGTTAGGGTGTGTTGATGAGACAGTATTTGAGCAAAGATATTTCTTTTTTCTGGAGTTTGGAGTTTAAATCATTTGCATACACTGCCACTAATATCTTAAAAGACTGTTAAGGCTTGTAGACCTCTTCCATTTCAACATATAAGACATACAACGTAAAAAAGACAGATTCTTTTGCTGACTTTTTTTAGCCTTTTACATTCACAGTTTTGGCAGGCTTGAATATGCGACTAAACTCTCTCCTTCATAATTGCTGCTCCTCAACTTGCACCTGACTGTTATGGGATGTAAATTAAAAAAAAAGGATTTGTCACTTTAACTATTGTTGTTATTGAGTAGCCTACATGGTTATAATTTGATATCTGTAAGGGGTTCAAGTTAGCTGTTGATTGGAATAGTTCTAAAGAGGGAGGAATTTCATTTGAACCCAAGTTGGAAATAAATGCCATCCTGCTTAGTAGAACCTCTGTATAACCTGTTCATTACTATTGCAAAGCTATTTTAGCAGGTGGGAACTAAATGCATTACTGATGTATTAGCTCTCCCTGGAGGCACAAATGGCATGCAACGTTTTGAAAGGAAATACAGTTGCAAAGCAAAACAAGTAGCTCCATTGATGTTACACTGTTTTATGATATACCACAAGTTGCAGATGGACTTTCTAGACAATAGTATACATTCCTGATTTTTCTAAAACCTAGACACAGCATGTACAGAATAGATATGGAAGTTAGTTGGAGAAAGTTGTCATCCACGCATCACATCACTTAAAGGCTCATCTCTGATATTTGAATTGTTTTTATTGCTTTTCATCCAAAATAGGACACACACACACATGCGACTGCCTGCAACTGCAATCTGAGGGATTTGCTCATTTATGTGAGCAACACCCTTTGGCAGTTGTATTGTCGAAAGAATAACTAACCACATACAGCGGTCTGAAAAAGACCTGCTCTAGGTTCAAAAAACAAAGTGCTACTTTGCACATTTTCTTAAAATGCCTGTGCTCAATATTTAATCGTTTTCTTTAAATGAACTTCTATGATTTTCATTTATTCAATTTCAAAGGAAAAAAAAACTTTTTTTTAATCTTGATAAGTGGACTGCATTATTTTCTTGCATATATGTTGCACTGCTTAAACCAATAAGTGCACTACTGTTACCAGAGATATTATAGTTTTAGAAAAGAAGAATTGTTTTTTTTAATCTAACATTTGGTTGTAGAGTTCACATGTATTAGAATAGCTTTGTTCCAATTTATTCAATAAGTAATTCAACATTTCTTGGCTTTTGTTATTGCTTGCAATTACATATATACTTGTGCTGTGTTAATGCAAGCATTTATTTTTATTTAAATCTGTACCGTTGAGTGTGCTCGTCTCAGTTTTAACCTTTTAATACATTATTTTATGGAGTCAGTCCCCTATAACAGTTTCTGGATCGCACATGCTAGAACAGATACAGAATTTTCCTATAAAAGCATCCAAGCCAAACAACAACAACAACCACAATAATAATAATAATAATAATGATAATAATAATAATAATACATTTATATTGTGTGTGTAACATAAATGATATGTGTCCTAGAACACGGTTTTTGGGGATAATGGTGTGGGGAGGTGATGGAATGCAGCTTATTTGATATCTGTCAGTTGTGTCCCTTCCTTCGTGTTTGTATGTCTGTGGATGTCTGTGTGTGGTATATAGCCTAATCAAACTGTTGAAAAGTGGAATATCTGAACTGTAGGGCTTCCTTTGCAATATGCAGCGCAGGTACTATGAGAAGCAGCTCTTGTAACCTTTTTGGGCTAATAAAGCACCTGTAATATATGTTCTGAGATTTGACTAACGGCTAGATCAAATACTATTTACTTACTTCCTTGTCCCCATATGGAGTTAGTTTTGTTTAGTATTTGATGCTAAACTATCATCTGATTACTACTGGATTACAGATCCTTATGGAGTTAGCGTCAGATCTTACAGTAATGCTCCATTTCTCACCATTGAAAATGACAAAACGGGGAAGTGATAAATACCATTTGACAACACGAAAAGACTGAGAGAAATCCTGTATTCTGGTTTCTCCTCAAGACAAAAAGGTACATACAAGAAAAATATCCATTTGATCACTGAAAACACATGAGGTTAGTCCTCAGTAAAAGTAGCATATTGATTGACATCTGATTGGGTATGTCTCTTATGGTGTACATATAAGCCTAAATTGTACGGTTCCTGTCTGTAGCTGTCGTTGTCAGGATGGCAATATTGCTGCATGCTAGTGCTATATTTGTCTCTACACAGCACGTGGAGGGTAATCTCTTGCCTTAACAGACAATGCACTAAATAGAATTTGTAAGCAACTGCCGAGATCTCTTTCCAACAGTATTGCTACACGTATGGCACACAGCTCATGATGTTGGTGTTTTGTTGTCTGCTCAGTACAAAGGTTAACACTGCCAAACTAACATCATCACCTATTTGAAAGCAAAGGCAGAGATATTAATTGAATTGTTTCAGTGTAGTTTATGTATTCAGCAATCTAGCATTCCTTCATGGCACTCAGCTGCATCTCGCACTTGACCTAAATTTGCATTTTTGTGTAATACATATATCAAATGCACTATTGACTGTAGCTAGATGAGTACTCCTTAAATCAGCTTGTTGGTATCATTGGTCTAAATGGTAGGTTCAGTAGCGTGATGTGGGTTTTGAAATATTTGATTTCGGATTTACACTATCAAATGTTTCTCTATACTTTTTGGAATATCAGAAGTAGCCAAACTCAACATTATCTGGATGAGGGCTAAATGATTGTTCTGTGGTCAGTTGACCTCATGTATTATAAGATGTGTGATAGCAAACCAGGCTTGAAAGGGGAAGAACCTTCTCTCCAGTGTGTCACAACCTACTATAGCATACCCGGGCTTTTCTCCCTTCCCCCACTGCAATAGCATCACATGTTTTTCACTGTCCATAGTTATATATTCCTTATAATGCTTCAGCTACTCATTGTTGTGGTGCTTAATTCTCTTTTCTCAATGTTGCAAAAAGTCAGTTTAAAATTGTTGGAACTTTGCAACATTTTCCTGAAATAAGCCCCATTCTCAACTGTGCTTATTCTAGTTGTTAGGTTTAAAAAAAAAAAAAAAAAGTCTAGACTTCATGTTTGCAAAGTGTATGCTACATATTTTCCAGAACAAAACGTAAAAAGTAGATAGCCTTGAGCCTGCAGCTATTTGTATTGTGTTTCAAATATATTACTGTTCATGTTTTGTTTATTTTAGTGTAGAGACACAGGGTCTTCATTGTTGTCCTTCTTGCAGTGTGTTTAATTCATCGTTATACTTTATTTCAGGACTTACTCCTACATTTTTTTTTCTGGTGATCATAGTGATGTTGTTTATACGTAGCTTCATGTGAGTGGATAAAGGATAGACAGCTATTGAGTAAGATTTCTTAGTGTGCTATACATGCATATATTCTTTGCATTAAGATGAAAACGTGGAAAACATCCTTGGATAGAAGATAGTAAGTGTGAAGGTCATGTTGAGTAAGGAATAGGTTCATTTTTCTGATGAGGATGTCTGTCTTCCTGTCTGTCTGTCTTTCTGTCTGACAGCTACCTAACTTCTGTCTCCATACATTTAAGTCAGATTTTTATTTAAGCATGAACTAAGTCACAAAGTTAAGAAGAATAATACAGAAAACACATGAAACCATTCAGATAATACTTAACTGCATTTCTTTTGTCCTACTACAGTACACATAAGAGTGAAATAAATAACTTCTAATAAATATACTATATATATAAGAATCACCATCTCCACACAGATAACAAATACATTTTCAGATAGTTTGATAAAGAAATAAATGCAGCTATAGTATACCTTGTGGGATATAGGGAATATGCCTATCAAGTGCCTATCAGTACATACAGCAACTATACAGAATATTCATAGTGTTTCTCTCCTACATTGCACATATACAGTATATACACAATGGTCTATTAAATATATACTATTTATAATACTACTGCTGAAACCTGTTGGTTCATGAGTGCATCTTAAGAGAGCCCTTTAAAATACCTGAAATTTTCTATTCATGTAAAGGCTACATTTTTTATTTTACATTTTTACCATATGGAGGATTCAAAGATAGAAAATAAATCACTAATGTTTTGGGTTTTTTTTATACTGTAGCATAAGGTAATGCAAAATGTAAAAAATAAAACAGAAAAATGAAAATTTAAATTTAAAAGAGAAATAGGAAAGTTTAAATTGCAATTGAAAATTAAAAGTGAACTCTAAATGTTAAATGAACATTTCCTTCTTTCACATTGCTCTTTCTCATTGCCATTTGGCATTTTACAACTGCACATTTTATTTCCATTTTCTTTTCTTTTTTTTTGCTAACATGGAGGCACAAACCATGTATGTTTGGGGAGAGGGCACTGGCACCTTATGAACACCAGAGGGAGCCACACTTCAACTTGAAGAGTCTGAGTCGGGGTTCACACACTGCCTGGCACACTGCACCCAAGGAAAATTCAACCCAGAATCAACTTGAAGCTTGTGTTTCTCCTCCTTCTTTGTTGTATGTCACCATTAGTGTACCATAAGTGTATAAGAGCATTTTCATGGTTGACTGGGTTTAAGAAGTCTGAAAACCCAAGATAAAATCTTTAAATTAAAAGTATATTTGGAATTTGGAATAAAAAACAAAAACTTTTATCCACTTTTATCCAAAGCACCTAACAGGCCTATGAATGTATTTGTTTTTAGTTTTGTTTAATAGTCTTAGCAGTGTTAGTGCCACGTGCTACACAGGTCCACTACCTACTGAGCCACACACAATTTTGGTCTGATATTTTTCAGGCACCTGTGTTGATGTGGGGGAAAAATCTCTCCACTGACCCTTGAATTAAGAAGAATAATGGGTAGCTGGCATTAGGAGTTTATGGAGCCCATTAATAGTTGGTTACAAAGAACACTATGTGTCCTTTGACCTTGATGACAGTTTCTTCCAAGTATAATCCCACGCCCCATTTCCCCACAATGATCATTAAAGTTTCCTCTTATCGTATCTTAAGATGGTGGACCACGCCTTCTTGTTTACACACAGCTTGAAATTGTAAAGGGCAAGCAATGAGCAATGTGACAGTAGAAATTGGTCATTAAAATGAGACTGGCATGAGCTTTTGAGTGCTCACTTGAGTTGAGTGTAAATACTGGAACAGTGAACATACCTTTTTGGCTGGACATACACACACACACACACACACACCGTATTTGCAATTTGGACAAGTGGTTGGTTAAATTCATTTGAAAAACATTGGAATAATGACCATGCAGCAAGTTGCAGGACTCAGGCTCAGAGAGATAAAAGGTATTGGGATTGCTTATTATACTGTCCCTCGTGGACTAATTACTGCAATTTTCTCTCAAACCTTATCCCTGGTTACTCTCTGTGCCAGATTTGAAAATGTTACCACTCTGTTCTTGATTTATATGGCAGAGCTGAACATAACAATTAAAATAAACAATCTTTTTTAGTTAAAGCATTCCTGTAAAACCCATAATAAAGCATTTTTGTCATTCATAATGATGAAGCATTTATCATATCAAAGTAGTGATTGCCTTTATTTTGAATCTTTAAATCCTCCATAATACATAGTTTTTTCAACCGAGTAAATAGGAGAAAACAGCTATGATTAACTGATGTTAAATACACATTTTGAAGGAGGTTTAGTTTCATAGACATTTTAATATTGAAAATAAAGCATTAAATAGGCAATGCGATATAGCTAGTCCCTGTCATCCAACTATCATACCATAACACACACAAGAAACACAACTGGATTTTAAAGTAGGGCACAGCTAAACTAACCATAACAACATCTAGATTATATTCACTATATGACACTTTCTCCATACGTGTATTTATTACACTACCCTGTTGACTTTCTTATTAAAACATCAATGTCAGTAAACTACCAGAGTATGTGATCATGGAAGTTTTATTAACAAGCTAGAATAGCACCTCAATACAAATTAAGCATGCAGTCATGTTTAAACAGCCTTGCTTTGGGGAGTACTTTGTTTTTGATGGAGCACAAATTATATTTTAAGTGTCCCTCAATTACAGGTTTGAACACATGGTACATTATCTTTATTTTATCATAATGGTGATAGGAGACTTGGATGTGATTTAGCCTCTAAAGACTAAACATTGAGCCCGTTCTGGGAGGTCAGTTGTAATAGTCTAGCTCTATGAAAAGATTAGTTATAAAAGTGTGCAGCATAACTAAAATATGCATTCCTGTAAAGTCCAGAACATTCCAACACCTAGTCTGGCATTCATTTTCCACACTTAACTAACTTAAAATTGAGGATGATTTCCAGCGCTTAAACATTTTACAGATCTGTTGGATATTTGATCATGTAGTAGCAAACATTGCCCAGCATATTCAAGTTTATATTTACAGAATAACGGCTCAAATTTGTATTTCCCAAATAGACCTGATTGTTTTATCACATCTTGATGTTTATTACTCAGTACCACAAACATCTGCCATGACATCATGAACTTCATAAGCTTAAAGGACAGCTTATGCTTGTGTTGACTGTTCTAGGCAACATGCACTATGTATCATTCTGTTTTCTCTACTTCAATGTATGTTGTCTCTCTGTTTTGGGGTGTAGAGATACAAAAAGAAAAAAAAATTGTTGATGCTATTCTTTATCATGATGTTGGTCACTGTCTCAACCAACATGTAATCTGCCATAATGGACATGCATATTTTCATTGCAAAATTTAGTCTAGTGTTCCTAAAAGGGTTGGTGGTGGTAATTTTGTTTGTCAGATGGGGCCATGCTAATCATTAGAAATCAAATGGAAATACTTGTATTCGATGATGTTTGTTTTCATAAACCAAAGAATGGTAAGATAATTTAGGCTTAAGTGTTTGAGTTTTATGGAGAAAATAACATTTTTTTTCTAAGTGTATGGTTACCAAGGTATGGGTTCCTATGATCTGGCAAGATTCCTAAAGTTATTTTTGGTTTTGTTTGTTTGTTTGTTTGTTTGTTTGTTTGTTTGTTTGTTTGTTTGTTTTTCTCATGGCAGGGTGCTTGTGAAAATGCATCTATGTTTTGTCACTTGATCACTATTGGTTGTTTGTAGTTTTGTGGTTGTGTTAATTTGCCTATTGTAGACCAAAATAGCTTTTTATAAGAAATGCAACAAAACATAAAAATGAATTTGACGCAGTAGCTGTGATGTAAACTATCGCATGTCAAAACATGTATAAGATTGTAAATGTTGCATTGTTCATCTTGACAAAACATAATACTAAATATTCATCGGTTATGTTTTCTATACACACACATTTAGCCAATCAGTGTAGTCCTTTTCAACGTCACAATCAATTATATTTAATTAGTTTGTCTTTGTTGGACACTAACTGTTTGTTATACCAGTTTTTATCAAATATCTTTAGGATCTGACTGATATTCTAAGGCTATCCCTAAAATATTATTCTAACATTGTAGACGATCACCAATTTATACTTGAGATGGACCAAGATGTTAAGTTTGCACATATTTGTAGGTAGTTTATTAAGCCAAAAAAGAGAGAATAATGATACACAACTTTCAATCTCAACAACTTAATTCAGATTTAGCTGAGGCTCATCTTGGAGCGCATTTTACAGTCCTTCATGTTCACTGAAAAGCATTAGAGCCAGCCATTACTTGATGATTGATTATGGTTAAAAGTATTTTCAAGAAAAAATAAATAAATTAAAACCAAACTGTAAGATGACTTTAAAAGTCATGATGTGGTCCAAATGTGTGATAAGTCAGTATCATTGGAAATGATTACAAGACAATATATTTTTGTAACAGCGACACATCATCTGAAAGCAGAATGTAAACCCTTTGGCAAATTTATTCACAATATTTTGTTGATGTAAGGGGCAATTCTAGGTGAATCTGCTGTATATTTTTCATCCTGTATGTTCAAAATATGAAATTTGATTAATTTGGGCCATGTTTCACAATCTGGAGTAAAGATGGCATTTGTTAAATCTTGACATAAGATTTGTTTAATTACAAATCAGAAATTAAATGTGCCCTGGTTAATAGAAGCTTAGGTTTTGTCATCTGACGTTCAAGCTTTTTGCTGCCATATCTTGTATGTAGATGCTTTTGTAAAAATGCACTTGAGTTGAACTATGAGATGTGCTTATGAATATGTGTATATTTTGTTAGGCTTATTGCCTACGTTAGCTTGCTATTTTATTATCTTCCTAAAAATACTTCTCCTATACAGATATGAACTTGGCAGAAGTGGAGCTGTTGTAGTAAAGGTAGTTAACATCACAACTAAGCAACCCTGAAATATATGCTGCAGTAATGTGTTTTCAGTTTGTCCTTGTTAATTTATGCTCCAAGTTGGTTTGTATTTTATTATTATTATTATTATTGTTATGAAACAAGCTTGTTTGAAATGTATTGACTGCTGTTTTGAAATAGGGGATAAGGTTTTTTAATGTATGTGCAAGGAAGTTTTATAATATGACTTGTCAAACACTGGACTGGAGTGAATTTTCCAACATTTCCAAGTTGAGAGAGAGTTGTATTTGACAGACATAACTGCACAGACGACATCCCTTAGCACAGACATGACCTGAGAGATGAAGCACATCCTTCCAGCTGTACTCAGATAGCCACCCTTCACATTCAAAATAGGGGTCATATAGAAGTAAGAGATTGGAAATTTCAGCAGTGCTGTTTAATCGAATTGATTGGGTGATGGGTTACACACAATAAGAAATATTTATTCGGTTTTCCTTCCAAATTGTTGCATGGCATGGACTGGTAAAAATTGAACAAATTGAGTTATTTCAGTAATTTCCTAAAACAAGGGTATGGTTCTCTCAAATATTCTGAAAGTCC
Organism: Hoplostethus mediterraneus; assembly: GCA_034670385.1. Taxonomy (NCBI): domain Eukaryota; kingdom Metazoa; phylum Chordata; class Actinopteri; order Trachichthyiformes; family Trachichthyidae; genus Hoplostethus; species Hoplostethus mediterraneus. The sequence goes on from JAXDDW010000005.1 coordinate 10,937,721, forward strand.
AGAAGGGATACCATTTGACAGCTATCCAGTAATCAACATCACCTGGTATGTGAAGCAGATCTTACCGTTAAGTCTCATTACACCAACCACCACTTCTCAAACCAGAAAAGAGAATTTGCACTAGACTTATTTTGGTCTTCTTTTATCAAAAGCAATATAATTCAGATCACTCGACACGTTTCGAAACCACAGTATCTGAGGGTTGTCTGCCCACAATGGGAATGCTGAGTAAATGGTGATATTTGAAAAGTTTGGAGTTGAGCATTTTTATATAAAGGTACAAAATTGGAGTATCTTACCTATTAAATGCACGTGAACTTAGAAATCCACACATTGTTAATAACTGGTTTTACCCAGCAATACCCCGAGTATAAGTGTCCAGATTTGAGGGGCATTAACACTGTTGTTTCCTCCTGTGATTGTTTTGGACAAATCAAGCAGTTCTGGCAAATCCAAAGTGAGAGACAGGACGTACAAGGGGAAGGAATCATTTCTCATACATTAAATATAAAATGACTTCATCATACAGCCATTTATTAATGGAAGACAACATGTAGACAAGATAGTTCAAGACAATGTGATACCAAAACATAAGCCCGTGTTAAAATGTGCAAATGTCCACTGATGCACACACCTATATTTTAAAACAATCGTGTCATATCTCCGCTTGGTCACCTTGAGTGCTTTTTTTCTGGGATGATACAAAAAAAATGCTTTAAAGTGAAACAATAATGAAATACTTCTTAGAAAAAAGATTGATTCCAAATGCATCTTTTGTTATATACACACAGCATCATTGGCTATGTAGAGAATTTGTGTCCACCAAAATCATAATTCATCGTTTTTAGTGAGGTCATTCATAACAGGAGTAATTGCAGGGGGTGAAATTGTTGACCTTATGTCTTTATTTTGTTGATTGATAAGTGTAAATCTTCAATAATTCATGACAGCAAATTTCACCATTTTATCTGGACGTAGTAGCTTTCCTGTTTTCACCGCTTTGTGGTGTTGTTGAAAGATGTTGCGGTTTGTCTAAATATGTTGCGTGTTAGAGGAAGCATAAGTATGTGCCTTCTTGTAATCTCCTTGGTGAGCTTGTTATTATTGAGAAGCTGAAGCCAGCCAATTGTGTTTGCACTAAAACCAAATTGCTTTTGTGATGTAGACTATTTAAGCAAGCTTGTTGCGTCACTTTAACCGTACAGTATGCATGAGGGTGAAATTGGTAAGTCTAGGGCTAGAGCTCTCATCTGTTGACCTGTAAACCAGTGCAGCTTAGAGGATCTTGTGAATATATCTTGGCTTAGTTTTGCATTCAGTTTTCAATTCCATCTCCTTACTCGTCAAGTTTGTCATTGGCAATTTCCACAGTTAAAAAAAGAAAAAAAAACAGCAAATAATACATACCATCAATACAATACAGCTTTTATTTTCACATGCCACAGCTAGAGAGCTACACAACTGTAGTAGAGATATTCATTTCTCTGAATCCATGGGAATGCATGAGTATATGAGGTCGCCTCAAGACTATTGGTCAAATTAATTTTAGGTTGTTTTTGAAAACTTGTATTTATTACTTATTTTGTTGACATCTAAGAGAAAGGCCTACATGCTTTGAGTCTTACAAATGCACCTTATTCATGTCAGTCCATGTGGAAAAGGCTGACAATGTAATATCTCTGATTTAGCACCTTACTACACAGCATGTTTTCACTTTATGCCAGTTTAGCTATTCTTCCATGCATATGATTTCCAAAATAAATCTTATATTTTGTGAAATTGTTTAAAGGGATGTGCCAAAGTTTGGAGGCGATCTCCCAAGTGTTTATGCTTATCAATTTATTTTCCTCCTCCTTCAGTTATAGCAATGGTATGTCAAAACTTTCCTATAACAGTGTGTGGAATCAAGTTATTTCAGCAGACAGTATCATTACTTGCCATTTTACAATAAGCCCTGTATTTCACATATATTTACCAGTGATGTGTATTTGTTATTATAAAGAAAATAGCCGTAAAGCTTCATTATGTTACATAATATTGTGACTTTTTTCGAAAAACTGTGAAGACTTATCTTGCATATACTTTATACAGAAGTATTAAGCCTTAATACAAAAGACTAAAAAAAGTGTGGAAGAATAAACTGATTGTTGCTAAGTAAGGATGATTTTTGTAAATGTTACCAGCACTTTTTTTGTAATTTTCACTCTCTGAGGTATTGTACAAGTTCAAGCTGTTTGTGAAGTTTGATTATGAAGGAATAAAAACTAGTACTTTCCTGTACTTCACAGAAAGTCATGTTGCTGTTGTCTGTTTCCATGAGACTGTTTTGTGTGATTTCTTATAAATAAACTGCCCTGACATATATCAAAAATTATTTGGCTGGCTTAAATAAACAATAAACTGGCTTCCAATGAATCCATGAAATAATATGGAGATGGCGACACCCTAAACATTTTTACCTCAATTGTACCATATTTTTATTGATATTATTTGTTCGGCTAACACCTTATGCATAAGTATCATTTATTTTGGAGGGCCGCCATTCTCATGTTTTTTCATGGATTTGTTGGAAGCAGTTATTGCAATATCTTTGGTAGCAACTTCACACCTGAGGAAGATCAATAAAAGCAATGGCATGGAGCTTTATTCACCCAGGAAGGGATTTACTGATTTACTTTTCAGCACCGCCGTGCTTAATATTGATACAGTTACACATATTTACCCAGTCCAGCCAGCTAGAAGAAAGAACTAAGAATAAGAAGATAAAAAAAATAGTAGGAGAAAAAATATAATAAAAAAAGAAATATAGAAGCAGGAACTCTATGGGTCCAGGCACTGAAGTCCTTCTGGACAAGTCACATTGTTTGTGCCATATTCAATATATAATCAAGACCTTGAAATCAACTTGAAATACCAGAAGTCATGAGATTGTGCCCAAAATGAGTTTGTCGTGTTTCTTCAGCACCACTCTGGATTCAATCTCACAATCTTTGGTCCCAATGGCAAGTCATGAATTCATGCAGCTGAGAACTAGTGGTTGTTTCACACTATGAACAGAGCGAATGTTTTTAAAAGATTAGAAATACAGCCACTAGGGACACAATTAGGACTTTCCTTTCCTATGAGGGCAGAATTAAATACATTTGTGATAATTGGCATTTTTTGTATAGTCAATGTGTAAATGTGCAGTTTTTGAGATACAATTCTGAAATTGGACATACTTGATCTACAAAGTAGAATTAAGTAATTTCAGTAATTTATTTTAATTGGACATCTTTTCAGTGAGAATTATATAGTGGCTGTGCACAGCTCCATATTACAGTCAGACATTTTCATGCACTGCAGGCTCAATTTTTGATATTTTGGAAATCCCTGTGGATCGCTTAATGAGGAAGGTCTGAATATGGTGGTGTCATTTGAACATAAAATGTGGGACTGAACTGACTCAAAATTGACTAAAGGTTTCTTCACATAGCACAGGTAGTGCCCCCATGAGGTCTATTGGCTCCATACTACTTGGTATGAGACTGGACTGGTGTGCAAAATGTTAATGTATTTTCACGCATGGAAAGGCAGTTTTGGTCAGAAGAAGAATATGTAGAAAGACAAAATAGATTTGATTTTATTAATCATTACAGATGCTCCAAATATAAAGTGCATAGTGCAGAATCAAATCAAATCAAACTTTCTTTATATAGCACATTTTGTACGTTAAGATGCAATACAATGTGCTTTACATCACGTTAAAAGAGTACAGAAGTAGATAAAGATAAAAGATTAAAACAAACAGACAAACACAAAAAGAGATTAAAAGAAGATCGATTACAAGTTAAAATGCATACAGCTTGACCATAAGTCTTTGTCTGTGTCTTCTTGGGCTGATCTGAGAGCAGTGCATTACAATAGTCCAGCCTACTTAACAACAAATGCATGCAGTTTCTCTGTATCAGAGGGAGAGAGAAAAGGTCTGACCGTTGTAATACTCTTTAAGTGGTAGAATGCAGGTGTAGTTATATTTTTATATGTGGTTCGAAAGTTAGATCAGTGAGGGTCAATGACAACACCCAAATGTCTTGCCTGAGATGTAATGTGTTGTGATACCACAGTTAGTTGTGAGCACAGTGTCTCTCTCTGCCCCTTTGCACCAATTACTAAAACCTCGTTGAGTTGGAGGAATTTTGTGCCATCCATACATGAATGTCTGAAATGCAATTTAGAAGGCCATCAAGGGGGCTAGGTTTTTCTGGTGTGGCTGCTTTATAAAGTTGTGTACCATCCGCAATAAACAATAAAAGACCAACAATAAAATGAATCAATAAATACTTGCGGATGATGGCCCCTAGTGGTAGCATATAAAGACTAAAGAGTAGCAGACCCAGAACTGAGCCTTGCGGCACTCCTCATTCTTTCTGATGATAATTCTTTATTTATATTGTGATGTGTTTGCCAGTAATATTATGCCACTGAGGAAGTTGTGATTGAAACATTTGAATAGCACTTGCACTGTGCACTGTGCACCATTCATGAGGGTTTTGCACAAATTTCACTAAACTCTCTCTCATCCAACTCAGACATGCACAGATGAGGTCTGATAAAACACCTACACTTCACATTAAGACAAAGTGTAAACATTTAACTTAATTAACAAAAGCAACACATTTTCAACCATTTGGTGCCGAATTGCACTATGGGTAACTCAACTCATTTCCCAGTGTCCTTACAACGCTTTAGTCGGTAATCACTCACATTCTTTGAGTCATAGAAAATGTACCTTAGTCATGGCAGTCTAAGTGGAAAAGACTGACAATGGATTATCTCTGATGCAGTGCCATACAACAAAGCATGCTTTCACTTGCCATATCATGTTCATCACCTGATGACACTGTAAGGAGCACCTGTGATCTACCAGCAAGCCTTGCACATAAGAAACTGGTTAGTAGTTAGAAAACTAGCAAGCAAGGCCTGTTAACGTTTGCTTTTTCTTATCACCTCATATGACTTATTGCCATGGGCAATATAATGTTACGATATTGTGGATCACATGCAGGTCATGTGTAGAGAAATTAAGCTCGCAATCAAGACTGCAATGAGCAGCTAAGCAGTGGTGTGCCCAGTTCTCCAGGGACAGGGGAAAATATTTTTAAAAGGGCACTTCCTTGAGAAATTGGCTACTTGAGGTTTTGTTCTACAGGTGTGGTCTCAAGGAAATCTTCATATCTTCATTCTGTCTTCCAGCCAATAGAAATGCAGAATCTTATGAGGGGAGTGTCTGAATCAGAATAACGAGACAGCATTGGATGTTACCAAGGGACTGAGGGAGGTTGTGCCACAAATAGGGGAACAGCGCAGTCCATGCTCTGTCTACAAAACAGCACTAGTATCATCATGGAAATAACATTCATGCATTTAGCAGACGTTCTTATCCAGAGAATACTACTTTTTTCAAAGGTTACTTGAGAGCCTGAGACCAAAAGGGCATGACCCCTGAACAAAAGGAACAAGGAGCAAGAGGAAGAAAAGGAAGACATATTCTAACACTTCATTCATAAATAATGGTTGGAAAAATGCATTAGGAGGAACTATGTGCATTCAGAATGAACCTGTCTGAAAAACAAGATGGAGATTTCCCACTGTCTTGGCTTTATACTTATTACTGTTTTCTTAGTCTTCAAGTTTTTACATTATATTAACATTACATTGACAACCACAAATGAAAAATCCAGCAAGTAGTCTAATTACTGTGACATTACATGTATTATGTCCAAAATGTATTTGAGATGAAAATGACTAATTATGTTTGCTTAACCTAAAATAAATATCATCTCTTGTAAACATTGCAACATGCAACATTTGTGCCAGGCTTCCAGATGCTCAGTGACATTTATGAATTGCTGCTGCCAGATTTCAGAAAGTGAGAAACACTTTCTAAACATACTCAATTTTTAATTTAGGATTTTTTCAACTTATGATTATGACTTGAAAGTTAATGTGAATGGCCAGAGCATTTTCAGTTGTGTTTGTAGTTCCTGAAGTGCATAATTGTGCAAATGACATGTAATCAGCTGCTAAATAAACAGGTAGATGCTGAGAAGCTACAGCTGAAATACTTAAAAACACCTTTTATATTGCCCGTCATGTCAAGTAAATACAGTATATAGACAGTATATAGTGCATAGACATAGACAAACCTGCATACTAGACAAGGACGAGTAGGATATGAATTGTTGAGTCACAAAACATTAAGTAATAACTAAATATTATTAAAATTAACCTACAGTACATGTTTAAAAAAAATCAATCATAACAATCTAGGTCCTAATTCCTTCAGGGAATGCAACGACCCACACTCATCTCACACACAAATCGGTTGAATTTTTAAGGGACCATCAAAAGGAGATGGTACTGCTGCTGTGGTGTAGGAGACGCCTCTGCACCCCCTTGCATGGTAGGGGGGGAGGCCCCAGATGCCAGGGACCTCATCACTACATATTAAGAACCCAGCCCCAGCACGAGAAAAAAAAATGTGTTTTTTAAATATATATATTATGTAATATATATGATTGTGATCTAAAGGCTGTCAAAAAAACATTTGCAGAGGCAAATGCAAGGAGATGCAGTCATATGGACACTGACAGTACAATGTAAAGAAAGTCAAGACAAAAATGGATTTTAATCTATTTGATTTCATCTACACTAGTTCTACTGCAGCTCATTTCTGCACAAGGATGTTGCCGGGATAAAAATGTCTGTTGTGGCATGTAGCCATGTTTTATTATTAGGCTATGTTTGATGTAAGACTATTGTGATTTATGTTTTGAAGCTGGAGCTATGAAAAGCTAGCCACGGTAATGAAACCTGTGTGTTATTGCCAATAAATAAGGAGTCGTAATTTGTTGCTGTGTCTACCTGATCAAATGTTGTTAGATCATGAATTCACAAGGAGACTGGAAAGAAATGGAACCAGGCAGATATACTGCTTCTGACAGAGACGAGGAGGTCTGGAAGATTCACAGCCTTATTGAAGTAGATTTAGTTAGGAATTCATGTTTTTGGAATAATAACGTAATATGATGATATTAGATTGTTATTTAAATCAAAATAGACAAGAGGAATAGTTATTGGCACTGGGCTGGTTCTCTAGTGCCATACTATGTTGCATCTATCTTGATCACAGATCACTATCTATCCATCTTGATCTTACATAATGATAGGCCTACTGTAATGCATCAACTTACTTTTAATTAAGAGTAGCTTGTTATGCCCGGCCTAGGAGTAAACCTGAGCATAGCATAAAGTGACTCAACTTTTTCCCCACTCCCAGACATGACCAGTGACACAGCAGATACAGTCCCAAAACAGAACTGATTTGTTTGTAAATCAGGGTAAACAAACAACTACCTCACCTACCTTCAAAAGAAAACAAAAAGATAATACAGGCATCTTACCTACCTCTACCTAACTTAAACAGGAAAAACAGAAAAGCCTTCTCGCCCCTACAGCTACCAGGACTGCAACTGCTAACGCAACAGCACGGTCTGACTGGGAGTCAGGAGAGAGAGAGAGTGACACTGGCATCGGCAGGTGCCATTTTAAAGTAGGCGCCATCAGTCTCCCGTCCGATCACCAGCCACCACCTGCAACTCACAAAGAAAAAACACAGCACAGGGTGAACAGCACCGCCCTCAGGCAGGGAGGGAAAACACAATCACACAATCACTCAAATACAAATACACATGACTCAGGGTCAAACAAGCTACTCAATGATGTTTAAATGTGTAGCTTTAAAACATCAATAGATCACCTCATTCATTTTGAGACATTAATATAATTACCGCAAACATATGGAAGATTGGCAGCCTCTACCAGCCTCAACTCGGCACTTAACACTGTCACTGGCAGGGCTGTAGTACCACTTTCCATGGCATAAAAATAAGCATCGAATGAACAGCTATACAAATAGCTGATAATTCTGCATTGACATAAAGTACTTAGTTATTGCCCAAGTGTGTGTGTGTGTGTGTGTGTGTGTGTGTGAGTACATCAGACCAGTTCCCACACTGCCATAACCTCCTAGACTTTACCAATCAGACTCTCACATCCTTCCTGTAGGTGGGTACCATGGCTGTGTTGACATAATTGTAATATATAATGTTCATATTCACATTCTGTCAGTATTTCATGTGTAATTTCAAAGTTTGTTTATCTATCTGTCAGTTAGGTATCTCAAAAACCTATGGACATATTTCCATGGAATTTGGTGGACAGATTGGATTTGGTAGGTGATCCAGATCTGTGATTTCAGTACATCTTTTTTTTTTTTTTTTTTTAGCAATAACTATGAAACTAACACAGAAAGAGAATAGATTCCAAATGCTTTCGGTATGTTTGCAGGCTCATGAAATGAATTTTACGTATGTGATAATTGAATTATGAATGAATTATGTCGTGTCAGCGCGTGACACTGGACGGGAGCGCTGAAGTTTCACACAAGTGCCCCCTGTCGTAAAGCCAAGGAACAAATAAAACAGGAAAACAGGGACATAAGAAAACACACGGGGTAACTTCCATGCTAGTCACTGGTGTTGTGTCAACATTTGTATCCCCTAAAAATATGTTACCTTGACGTTGCGTCTTCGCCTCGATTTCACGCCACGGAAGTGGTGAGGACTTTTCCTGTTTTTTTCTCAACGGTGAAAAAGAAGTTTTAAGAACACTTCACTTACAAAGAATGAAAGTAGACTACAGGAAGTAATGACATAGTTGCCTCGTAATGAACGGAGATCACGCTTATTTGTGACAACGAACCTATACATCTGTAATCTATGTAATACTATAATCTCTGTATGGGTTCATTTGGTTTGTGATCATCTCAAACTACGAGTGGCCGTTGTTTTTAGATGATAGTTGTCCTCCCCAAAAATGAATTGTATAGTGACAAAATACCACACAACGCCAGGGAAACATTTATAATATATTTTTAGAGGATACAAATTTTGGCAACCGCAGTTAGTGCCAAATACAAACTTGCAGGTGTCATGACAAATAGGGTGTCTGGACTGTGGGATCACCGGCTTCGGAGTTAATGAATGGTAAAAGAGAACTGGGATCAAGCACCAACACACATTGCCACACCCAATATTAATGCAAGGTTTGTTCCAACATATCAGCAGATAAGCCAAATTACAAAATTAAGATCACTGTTGCCCCATGGCATCAGTCAACCAAATCAAGTGTCTGTAGTCAAAGTAAGTTTTAAAATGCTGTGCTACAAGCTTAAGGAATAGGCACTTTGTCAATCTACAGCTGGAATAGTACACCTTATGAGATGTACTTTGTACTACCAGTGTGCATTCCAGGATCGTACACATTGCCATACTTTTCTAGACATTAATTCAATCACTATGTTAAGATTCTGGCCGATGTGCACCGATTTATGCGGATAGTAGCTGAGCAAAATTGTGCCTTACTCTATGGTTTATTTTTCCACAATATCATGGTAGAAATACATTTTCAAATGACCTAAGCTTCATAATGAAGCTCCTTAGTGAGCCAAATCCTATCACGTTGCCCCTACCTACCATGTGTGATGCATTCCTGACAACCAGGGTTTTTTCAGATTTTGATGTGAAAAGTCTGAACAGAAGCCTCAGATAAATGGGACTACTAGAATGTGTCACAAATTCACATCCATATGCTGTGAATCCTGCCTATAGTCACACATCAACCTGTTACCACAGGTACAAACAGTCTCACCACAGATCTACTCTACAACATAGTTGTGACCATGGGCAAGCCAGGAAGGCTCAGGAGGAGATAAGCCTGAGTAAATATAGCAGTTGAGTGTAATCCACTTGATGCATTTCATTAACCAGTGAGAGCTCATCTCAAGTGCTTATCTCGTGCTGTGATGGAAAAGACAGCTGACAACACTTTAGTTTATTCCCCAGAGTAAATTTATTTAAGTTAGGACCATACAAACCTACTGAATGACAGGAGGAGGTATCAGATTTCTTTAACAGGAATGACATTGGTAAAGAGGGTGTGGAACGTTTAAATGATAAGATGCACAACATACAGCCATTGCCCACAACTAGTGAGACACTATAATTTGTTCCCATAAATAAGGCAGAATGCAGAGTCCATAGGAATGGAAAGTTGTTACATTTAGCCAAATTGGACAGTGATGTTAAAAAAGAATTAGAGGACTTTCTTCAGCTCATCATACAACACAAGCACAAAGGCGCCACCCATGCCTCTGAGCACGTTGGACCAGGCTCCCTTGAAGAAAGCTTTGCCACCCTCATCACGTGCAATCTTCCGCCAGCAGTCAATGGTCCCAGTGTACATGATGTCAGCTGAAAAGGTAATATAATAAGTGAGGTAAGGCTGGTGGAAATAAAACTTCCTTGTTTAAAAAGAAACAAAGAACCATATATATCATTTCTAAAGTTCTCAGATCTACACATCTTACAACCCATTGTGGATTCAAGCGGTGGCTATATCCACATTGCAAATGACGACTGACTATACTAAAGTTATATCAGTTATCCAATGTACATATGATCCCTTGTCCAAAGGCTTCCAATATTGGGAACAAACTCACCTCCTTTGCGTCCAGACTGCATCATCATGCGTCTACGGACAGTGTCGAAGGGGTAAGAGGTCAGGCCAGCAACGGCTGTCACAGACTGGGCGATCATCCAGCTCACCAATATACTGGCGTTCTTGGGATCTGGAAGCATACCTGGAAGCACAGAGGAATACAAGTTACAGATCTTTTAGATGTAGACATGTACCCCGTAGAAGCAAGAGTATCCCATTGTAACAAATGTCTTACCTTTGGCTGTGTCGTACATGCCAAAGTATGCAGCCCTGTAGATGATGATGCCCTGCACAGACACATTGAAGCCCTGGTACAAGCCCTTTAAGCCATCAGACCTGAAGATCTTCACCAGACAGTCTCCCAGGCCATTGAACTCTCTTCCTGCTCCTGCTTTTCCGACATCAGCAGCCAGGCGGGTTCTGGCAAAGTCGAGGGGGTAGACAAAACACAGAGAGGTGGCTCCAGCAGCACCGCCAGAGGCCAGGTTACCAGCGAAGTACCTCCAGAATTGGGTGCGCTTGTCAACGCCATCAAGGAAGACCTTCTTGTACTTGTCCTTGAAGGCGAAGTTGAGAGCCTGGGTGGGGAAGTATCTGATGACATTGGCAAGGTTACCTCTCCAAAAGGAAAGGAACCCCTGCTCCTTGGGAATACGGGTGACACAATCCATGATACCTTTGTACTGCATATCTACGGTGATCTGCTTGCTGGCATGTTGGACCTATAATTAAAAAAAACAACAGTTAGGTTTGATCAAGTCAAGATATCTCATTTAATGTTCTTCTTTAAGTTCACCTTGTGACCTTGGCAGCTGTCAAATCCATAAACTAACTCTAAGGTCTCCTCGAGACTGCGATCTGACAGTATGAGCAAGGTTTGTCAACCAAGAAATGATTTTGCCAATTATGCTTGGTTGTGACCCAGCAATATAAAAGAGTACATTTCTGAATGAAATCGGATAAATGGGGCATCTAAAGTTAACATAGTATAAAGTAGACCAGAGTTTCTAGGCGTGCCGTTAGGCAGGCTGAACAGAAAAGGATGTTAAACTTGTTGACCCGCCTGAAAAGATTGTCGCAGGGCCTTGGTACATCAATCTAACCAAGCTAAAGCTAGGTAGTACATTAGCCATCATAGTCGTTTCATCGTAATTATAAAGACAATATTAAACCGGCAACTTACTTCATTGCCACTGTGTCACAAGTAACTAGTGTTGTAAATACATCACAGACAATTCTTCATTATTTACTTGAAGAATGCCCCAATGTCACAGCAAGCATTTGTCCTTTGTTAGCTACCCTAGCTAAGGTTAACGTGGGAAGCTAATGCTAGCAGTCAGGCTCGTGTAGGTCATTCCGCATCCCATGGTGACCTCAAATTCCTGTGCCCATCAGTTAAGACACTGATTCATTATACATTAACTACACATGCTATGAGGAAATTTAAAATGCTGATAACGAACATGTAATGCCTGCCGGTATAGATAGGTGCAGCCATATTTAATAGCAGTTAGCAAGATCACGGAAGCTAGCTAGCTAACTCGGGCGATGTTCTGGTGAGACGTCCGCGCAATGCAGGAAGACGTTACCTGAAGGAGAAGCTTCACTCTTTCGATGGGGGCAACAGCTGTTTTGGAGATGGCAGCAGAGATGCCACCAGCCAAGAAATCCTTGGCGAACGAAATAGCTGTCTCATTCATTGTAGGATGTTGTAAGATGCCTTTGAGATAGTACAGTACAAACGATACTCCCACTGCCCTCTCTATGTCGGATGGCCTAAACCGACGAAATGGCCGATTGCAAAGCCGCGTTGGATTTTTATAAAAGACAATAGATCGCGATAGAACACGGGAACTACGATCTAAGGTTATTGGTCAATCTGTCAATGTGACACGGTTTCGACCAATGAAAGAGTTATAGGTAGTGGCGTCATCGTGTTGCGTAATTTTTGCCCTTGGTGGGTAAGACCAGAAATGTTATAGTATGGAGATAGGTCTTCAATGGAGAATAAAATAAGTAACCGGTCCAAGGCTCAAAGGCTTACGCCCAAAGAGCCTACAAATGAAGAGAATAGATCGGCTATCATTGGCAGTGACACCATTTTAAAACCGCATTTAATGGTCACAGACTCGCGCAATGAATTATAGGGCAGTCATGGGGTTAGCCTAGTTTTGGTTCCCTAAATCAGTGGGTTTCATTTAGCCACTTGCGAGAGGATGCTATTTATGTTCATCAGCAACAAAGAGGGACAGAATCCAAGCTGGTTGTTGTTGTTTTTTGTTTGAAATAATAATCTTCTTCTTTGCAGTAGATGATAGTCTTAGCTTGTGATATGTAACCGCTTCAGGGAATTTTTATGGCAATATCAACTCTCCTTGAGTATCCCACCAGGGATTGTTACGTTACTGTCTGCCATCTTCGATCTGCTAGCGTTGAACTGTCCGTCATTTTATTTCTTCCCACTGATCCACTTATATCTGATTACACTACATAGCAAGATGGTAGATTATGACGTTGGCGCTGTGCACACTAAAGAGTGCATCTATGTAAATTAGGATATTGCCATCATAATAATAATAATGTAATCAAAATAGGGTTTTTTTTGTTCCAGAATTGAACTATGTGGCACTGAGAAGATAGAGCAACCACTAATTTCGGTAAATTAAATATAATATCATTTATAAAATATAATTTCATTTTATTTTGCAAATGCTCATCACATTCGTCAGTGCTGGAAGTTGTTTTATATTAGTTGATAATTATTTTATCTCTGCATTATTCTAAATGAACATACTATGTATACACTGCACTATAGGCTTGTCCAGCATACCACAAAAAAGTTCAAGTCCTTTAGGCAGTGCGTACCATGGATAGAGTCAAAAGAAATCTAGATATTTTATATTTATATTACCCTTATACATATGTACATACTCTGCACTTTACTGAAATTTGCACTTCTGGTTAGATGCCAAAGTGCATTTCGTTGTCTCAGTACTTGTACTCTGCAATCACAATAAAATTGAATCTAATCTAATCTAATCTAATCTAATCTAATCTAAAACATCAACATCAGTAGCCTTTTCTAAACTACAACTGGGCTGGGCTTCCTTTTAAGCAGAGCTCTCTTGGCCTTGTAGTAGAACTTTTGTCTTAAAATGAATATGTTCCCCGTTGTAAAATTCCAGCTTGGAATGTTAGTAGGTATGAGCTGGTCAAACTGGTTTGAGCTGGTTGACCAGTTTGACCAAGCTTTTTGGTTGTCCTATGATTGTCCATTTTACCACATGTATATAAAAACAGTCTACTTAATGTTTTTGATGATCACTTTGACTTGTGTCATTGTTTTTCAACCATTATTTATTATGCTGGTTGGCATGGTGGCTCAATGGTTAGCAGTAGCACTGTTGCCTCACAGCAAGAGGACCTCCAAAGAAATGCACGTCGGGTGGACTGAAGACTCTTAATTGCCCAGTGTGAGTGTGTTTGCATGTCCCTGTTGGACAATCCTGATTTGAGCTAGCTGGATGATCAGCTACCATTGTGAGAGTACATACAGTATTTACTTAATCAAAATATTGCCATTGAACCAGATTTGGAAAAATACATTTTTATACTTAGCAAATTCAACACTGAAATATAGCACTGATTTAACATCAGTTTTGCAACCTAAAATAATGTTGATCCAACATCAATGTTCAATGTTATTCAATCATTGATTTAATGTCAACGGCTTGGTCCATGTTGACCACTAGATGGCAGTATGAGACTAGTTATTTTTCCCAGTGTCTTTCTGTTGAACATGATGCACATGATGACCAGTATGCATGTATTTGACTACAGACACACATGGGCATTCTCAATACAGGTATTTAATTGCTTTTGTGTAATTTGTACTTTGAAGACATCAAAAATCATCATGTAATTTGTAATAAAATACTTGTATTTGAAAAATACCAGTTTCAAATATGAAAAAAACCATTTGAGAACAAAAAGGGCCCATGTCAAACTACTTGAGCAGCTTCATGCTGTGATAGCAGACTAAAGAGATTCTTTAATGATAAAAACAACCAAGTGATCACATTGGTAGTACTACAGCATAAGACAGTCAGACCAGGTGACTATATTATGCATCAATCAGACTCAACAGGTAGATTACAAAATAATCTGTTCAATGGTAATCAGACAGGCTATTATCTACTGTACATCCAGTCCGGTGACCCACATGCCATGCCTACATGGCATGGTTTTCAAATCTGCACCCATTGCATTTAATCAGACTATAAAAAATGATGTTGAACAGTGTATTCAGTAAAAATACACTATATGGCCAAGAGTCAGTAGACACCTGACCATCACACCTATATGAGTTTGCTGGACATCCCATTCTAAAACCATGGGTATTAAAATAGAGTTGGACCCTTTGCAGCTATAACAGCCGCCACTCTTCTGGGAAGGCTTTCCACAAGCTTTTGGAGTGTCTGTTGGAATTTGTGCCCATTCAGCCAAAATAGCATATGTGAGGTCCGGCAGTGATGTTGGACGAGAAGGCCTGGCTCGCAATCGGCGTTCTGATTCCTCCCAAAGGTGTTCACGTGGGTTGAGGTCAGGGCTCTGTGCAGGCCAATCGAGTTCCACACCAAACCCGTCTAACCATGTCTTTATGGACCTCGCTTTGTGCACAGGGGCTCAGTCATGCTGGAACAGCAAAGGGCCTTCCCCAAACTGTTGCCACAAAGTTGGAAGCGCCCAACTGGCTAAAATGTGCAATGTGATAGTGCAGGTCATACAAGACATACAAGTACAAGTATAGAACACATATTCTATACATATCCTTCGACATACAAAGAAGTATTCTCTCACTATGCATGCATGGCATGCAGCATAGTTGCAGCCATAGCGCAAAGTCCAGCAGTGCAGTGGAACATCATGTTGTCATGAGACAGTAGTATTGAGTATAGGAAGGAAATGCATGTAATAAGTAATGAGTAACTTCTGAGGCTTGAGGTTGATGGACATATTGTGTATAGACATTTCAGATCTATAGATTGTGAAACAGCGCTAGGAGATAATAGTGTGACAGAATAAACAGGAATAGGTTTATGAAGTATGTAATCAAATCTTTCTTGTATTTTATGAATTAGGGGTTCAAGCCCCATAGGAGAGCAGAAGTGGAAGCATAAATTGTTGTCAAAATAGACTGTAGGGGCAATGAATAGTTCGCTCCAGGGCCTTGTTTGATAGTTTATTATGACAAACCATGTTTACTGGATCTACATATACCAACACTGAGATCTTAAAGTGACTGAGAATATTCTGATTAAAACATGGGTAATATGAATACCTTCATCTAATTGTATTGCTATTAAGGTCATAATTGGAATATCCATGCTGCAAAAGGATACCTGTTCTACTCCTACTGCAAGAAATACTCCAATACTGCTCACAGTATTGGAGGGTTATTTGGATTTGTATATACTGTAAACAGGAATAAAAACAAATCTATGAGCATGAAAAAGTCTCTCCCAAAGATAGAAACCATAGGACCAAGACTCAAATATGTGAGGCCATCAAGATGCATGACCTAAGACTGCTTCATTGACAATGAATGGGAAACTGACTTTGTGGACTCAGAAATACACCAACATGAATTTATAGTAGTGATAATCTGACCCAGACAATGTAAAATATTCCCAGGGTTCTCACTGGCACCTTTTCGGATTCCATTATTTGTCTGATTAAAACATGGGTTGTGTAAACACCTTAATATAAATGTAGCAGGTGAAGAACCCTCGTTGTACCGGACGGAGGAGCTGCTGTGGATGCCAGTCAGAGTCAAGCCTCCCCTGAAGAGAGCTGCCAGAACTCACACCATCACATAAACTCTTTTCTCAAACCGGAAGAGAAGACCGAGACAACAGCAAACCAAACCCAGCTTGGCCAAAAACATGCTGAAAAAAAGGGTTTGTAACTATCCTTCAGTCACATTAAGTTAATTGGCATTCTCTGGTAGAGACGTGGTACTTCTGATTTTTCTTTTTTTTTTTTACAAAAGTTTTTTTTTTTCATTTTAGTAGTTTGAGATGTGCAAAGGTAGCCCTATGCTGTCATGGTTACTGTGCACAGCAGTGCCTTAATATATGCCTTGTTTTGTTGTTTGATGGCTGTGCGTTTTAATGACAGTCACTATCCACTTGTATTTCTTACTGCCACTTGAACATCCAGTTGAACAGGATGTGTAATCCACTAATCCACTGGGGTGTCTTTTAATTACAGTGAGGATAACAGGTCAATGCCTTACAGTTTTCAATTTTAAATTGCTTTTGTTCAGGTTTTTTGAGTGACAGAGGTGGGGCTTCTTTAGTCTTTTCATTTACAGGTGCTTTTTTTAATTGCTGGCTAATTTTATTAACGTCAGAGACCTGTTTTGAATATGACCTTGAAGTTGAAGCTGGAAAATCAGTACTGAAGGACTGTTATTAATTAGATCAGAGCTGCAAAACGCAACTCCTTTTGGCACATAGAAGGAAATAGTAGTTCCTTATTTGACTGAAAGGGCCACCTGAACGGTGAAGTTGTCTTTCACGTTTTGGACAAACACAATTGATGAAGTGAAATTATATGAATGATTTTCCTTGCTAGATTTGCAGGTAAGTACACGTTGCTGTTCCTCTCTGCATGTCACCTTCCCTCTGGACCAGTTCTGAAACCTCCCCCATTTCTGCTCGGCAGCTGCAGCTGTGGAACAAGTGGAAGATTTCACAGTCCGCGCCATGCTGTAAACCGATATGAATGGAAGGCAGTGGGGCAGATTGCACACAAGGCTTAAAACAAAGGGGTGGGGTGGGGGGATACTGCATTAACCCCCCCTGGCAGAGAAATTATTGTATAAGGATACCTATGGAACAGTTTCTGGAGTTTCAGGCAGCAATTATGGGGCAATTAGATATAGGACGTATATGCAATTAGATATAGAACAGAGAAGGGTCTTCTGGTCAGGTCAATTGCTCTACTTTTCAACTCAAGAGCAGCAGTTCATCTCTGATTACAACTAGGAATGTTGTTTGCTACAAACCCCCCTTTTTATTATATGATATGTATTCATTGATAGACTACAAATTCGCCCACCAAAACTCCACAGTCATAGCCTAAATATAGTGAGGATTTTACCGCAAAGCAAACCCATCTATTAACCCCACCGCAAAATATGTGTCACTACAGCACACCTTTCCGTCCATCACACCTTCCGCCGTCCATCAGGACATCAAGCGTGTCTATCAACAGTCCAACTATTCTCCCACGGGAAACATTTAACGTCTGCTCGGGGACCAATCACATCCCGGATGACAACAGAGATGCGCCATCCGGTGTCACCACTCTGACACCCAACTCTGGCTGGAGAGCTGGAGAGCCGGAGAGCTGCGACGCAACGAAGTGCGAGCGCGACACGACGCGGACGGGGTCTTCTTAATTAATTCAAGCGGACTGGCAATCACCTGCCAGCTCGCAAGAAACTTTTGGGATCAATGTTTGTTTTAGTTTGTTTTTCTTTTTCTGAGTAGCAACTAAAATGAAATGTACCGAATGCGCTCACCAGAGATCAATGGGACTGGGATCGGGGAAATAGATGGGATGACAAAAATCGCGAGAGCTTGAATTGCCCGATTTCTGTTCAGTTTTGGCAACTTTGTGTAGCCCGTCCAGTCTCAGTCAGCACGGGCGCAGAGGCGGCTGGATGTCGCAGCCGGGTGTTTGAGCTTCACCGAGCCGCGCGCTGCCAAGTTCCCCAGTCCCCAACTCTCCAATGTCACCGGGCACGATGATGATCATTGGACTTCTTCTGAATGTCTTCTCTCATGGTAAGCAGCGTATTTCTCGTTTGGGTTGTGGGTTATTTTTCTGTTTTATGTCTAGGGGGTAAACCCCATTATATGGTTGCGTTTATAATATTTATATCTTTCTAATTTATTTAGGCTGTTTGTGAAGTCTATTGCTGCGTGGTGCTGCCCAGTGTTTGTATTTCCCATAGAGAAATAACTAATAATTTCCCAATTCATCTTGTTTAAATGCCTCTTGGATGGGCTTATTTGAGCAGCATGCAGAATGTCAGATTGTCTTGCGCTTGTCTGGTGAATAGCTTTAATATATTGTATTATAGTTTTAACATGCCCATAAGTACACTGGTCCTTAGTTTATGTTGCTGACAATACCGTTTTTACATGTCCGCTGAAAAGCAGGGAACTATTTTTTTTTTTTTTTTTAAAGTGTGTAACAATTTGGTCATGAGTGAGAAGAGAATAAATTGGGAAAGATAGGGTGACTTTGCTTTGCATTTGGGGACATGTTCTGGTCTAGAACTAGGAATAAAACTTTATGGGGCCATAAAAACCATCAAAATGAGATTCAGTGTGTCAAAGTCATTATCCAAAGAGTAGCTTCAGATTTTACATCTGGATGACATCATAGGTTGGAGTCTAGTTCTGTTATGTGTGGCTTGGTCACATGCCAAAGAATTATTCATGTCCCAAATATTGATTGGGCTGTCCTAGACCATGGGAATATCATGTATGAACTGTTAAATTGAATGATATCCGCCTTAGGCCAATTTGGCTCCCATATGTGTAAATTACTCTGGAAGTCTGCATGTGCATTTTACACACATTGTGCATGTGAATCAAGCAGAAGGTGGTAGGATGAAAGATGAACAATGCATTAATGTTAGCAAAAATGCAAATCTGCGTGAACATAACACTGACAGATATGTGGCGTCAGTGTATTTGCAAATGATCACATGGACATTAACTGACGAAACAAAAACTGTGATATTGACGTGTTCAAGCGAATTTGGCAGGCTGGCCCTGTCAATATAGTGTTTTTCATTCATTACATCCTCTATTTACTCATTGTTTTCCAGCAGTGGACCCTGGCTCATTGTTAGCATACAGCTATATAATACATTAAACCTATTCCTGTAAAATGAGTTATAATCAAAAGTCTATGTGACTGTGATTGAAACACTTAAATCTCCCAGCAGCGCATAAGACATGGTGACCTCTGGTTATAGATATAGAAATAAGCATGTCATTGTTGGGCGTCTTCAGTGCTCTTATCCTTCCTGACCAAGCCAAGTATCATTTTTCATTAGTTGAATATGGTTGCATGCGTTGTCTTCATGGTTATTTTACTGGTTCAGGTCATGTGTCATCATGGCCCTCCAGTGTCTGTGGAGAAGCCAATGATCCCCTCTTCACACAGACAATATGAACTCTTCTCATAAATGGCAACTATTGTAAAATTCCCTGAACTCTGCTGGTCACTGCAGACCACGGCCAAATAATATTTACAAATAACTGTTAGCATTTATTTTAATGTGCTTGCAGCACTAAATGGGTGGGGTTCACTTCATTCAGGCAATGTCAGATCATGTCAGGTGAGGCTGTCGATCAGAAAGTCACAAAATGAATGAAAAATCATTTCCTGTGAATGTCAAAAGTTCTTGGTGCTCATTATACCATCAGATATGGTAGACCCCACCCATCTGGCATTTAGGTAGAATAAAACAAAGAAAGAAAAAAAAGAAGTATTTGCAAATAAAATTTAATCTTGGTCATTATCTTGGGCATTACCAAATAACTTACTTCTATTTAGTAGAAAGAAAATTGTATGTCATTGACAGAAAAAATGCAGTGGGTGTGAAAAAGTGATTTCTATACATAATTAAACACTAATGTCTGGGATCTAAATGTGTTTTTAAATGTTGATTTTCCAGGTCCAGATTTAGGCTAATCATAGACAAACAGTATCTAGGCTCTCCATATCTGTCCAGGCCTAAATCTAGTCTGGAAATAGCCCCCGTCAAACTCTATTCCATTTCGACTCTTACGTTATGGTGTTATTCTTGAAATCTAAAACTTCTGCTGGCCTTGTAGGCTTTATGAACTGAACCTTGGCAGTGGGAACTTAAGGGGAAGACCCCAGCCTTCCCAATATGTCTGTCAGCATTAACACTTCATGGAGGTCAGCGCTAAAAGTCTATCCAATTTCATTTTTAATGTTTCTTTTGAGCCTAATGTTTGTTCCCAAGATTGAATCCCGTAGTAACTTCATTAAAATGGAAGGATTGCACCTGTGTGTATCTTTTAAAGCGATAAAATGTCTTGGCCTCATCTTAGGTTACACATTTTTTACTGCCTGGGAACAGAAGCATTTTCTTACATCCACAGACAAATACTCTTTCCGTTCCAAAGTTTAGGTTAAAGAAAAAAGTGACTGAGGATTTGGGATTAGGGCTTTGTGCTGTGCTACAGCCTGCATGAGGAAATACAGTTAACAAACTCTATGTCTTTTTTTTCTTTTAAAGACAAAATTGGATACACATTTTATAAACTTCTATTTAACTGAGAACTTGTTGTTCTTGTTCTCGTTGTGCCTCTATATGCTACTAACATTAGCACTGATTTTACTTTTTTTAATCTTACTTTTACTTTATTATTATACCAGTTCTTCTATAATGAACACAGCTGAGCCACAATTTTCCCATTTTAATTCCCTGCTAAGTGCACATTGTGTTATTTATGTTGTGTTGCTATTCTGCCTTTGTTTTTACCTTCTTAATGACAATATGAGAATGACATCTCGGGAGGCTTTTGTCACACAAATAATGTGTGAGATGAATATGATGGAGATAAATGGAAACCTAGCTATTGTTGGGTGACATTAGACCCGACCTTGAAACGACGTTGGCAGCCCTACGTGGATTAGTCTTACGGACGCAGTGCAGACGGTGGCCCTGCAACTGGTGATCGAGTGGAGCTATTTGGGAACTTCGTTTGGGGGGCATGCTTGTGCCACAACATTATTGTCATAAATTTCTCTGGGCCCGATTTAGACTTCATAAAGTTCCACTGGTCTAACACGGATTGAGATTCACACATTTGAGCTGTTCCTATTCAGACTTGTGCTATTTGATGTGTGCACTGAGGATTTTGGGGCGTGCCTTTTCCTTTGCACATTCAAAACTTTGGCTTTGTCTTTCCCGTCAGGCCTTTTCATGGCCTTCAACTTGCCATGGATTTTTTTTTTTATTCATGTCGTTCTGCTGAGGCATTGTCTTTAAATATGCCTGGAATGTTTTGCTTAGGACAACGGTGCAAAAAGATTGAATTGGCAACATGCCTTTTGGACTTCAATGAGATAAACACACAATAAAATATACTTTACAAAATTATTTAGGATATTCCACAATTTTGCCTATAACAAATTACTGAAATAATTTTCACATCAAAAGTAATTGATATCAAATATGAGTTTCTGAATGACAACTGCTGTCTGCTCATCTCACTGAAAAGCCAGTCTGTAAATGCAAAATGTTCATTGCATTAAAAATTGGCACAAGCGGTTGTTATGGCCACATCTGCATCACATGTATTTTTCTGTTCCTATAAATTTGTTCTTGTGTGCTCTGCGCCCTGATGGTCACATGCACACAGTTCATGGCACCAATGACATTTGGAAACCCTTTGATTGTGCATCCTTGCTTGCAATCAGTGTCTGGGCAATACATTTATTTGGTTGAATGCCATGAAGAACTGTGCCAGACAGTGGGAGACAGAGGCCTGAAATACTCCCACAGCAACCCTGGACACCCTGTCTGGCTGACACAGCACCTGACGCAAGGGTCCACGTTACCTGGAGTGACACAGGAGGGATGTCAGCTGTGTGATCTGGCTCTACAAATCAGCGGCACAGCTCATTGAGTGAGGCCCTATCCATGCGCAAACGTTGAATGCACTGGCATCTGTTACTACCCACCGTGCACCCTAGTAGTGCCATCTTCTTTGATGATCCTTTAAAAGCTCGCAGGACACATCTTGTTTGCGTAGTTGGGGCGAGATGTCGAATTGTTTTAAATATCATTCCAATAATCCATAGATCAATCAACAGCGTTGCAGTCTAATTCATTTCCTTCAAGCTTTTATGGCTGAACAATTAAAATCTTTGGCATTTATTAGTGTGCAGTGTCTTTTCTTCCATCATGAACATGTTGAGAGCACTGGCCGTGTTACATGGTTTTGGGTCTGTAAGGAAAGAGGCTTATTGACTCCACGTCAGTGCAGTGCAGTGCAGTGGCGTGCATGCAGAAAAAATGACTTAAGCATAACTGAATTGCCCTTAAGTCAAGGTTCGAATTGCACCCTTACTGAGGAATGAGGAGACTGAATGAGAAGCCTATTAGCTTGCATAAACTAAGGAGCAAACAAATGTGTAATTTGCCCTCATGATGCAATTTTGGTGAATCAGGTAGGAATTTTCCTACACCTACAGCTTTGTGGATAGAGATGATTAGCAGGGTACCTAGCTGGGCCAGTGCTGAACGATTCAAGGAAGGTTTTTTGTGAAAGCAGGGTATTGCTAGTTAGGGAGAGAAGCAGGGAATTGAGTTGGTGTTGTTCTTTGATGGGGAATTTCCACAGAGGATGTATTTGGATTGTCCTAGTTATTGACTGTATGTGGATTCTCCGAGGAGATGATGTGCTCATGTTGTGATTGTCTGTGGAGGATGCATGCAGTGTTGTTGGTTGATTTGGTTAAAGTGGGAGGCAGAGAGTTTCCATCAGAAAGGGAATAATGAAATAAAGCAGTTACAGATTCGTAGAGGGACTGAGGAGGAAGGATTTGCAAAGATGAGAGCAGAAAAAGGGAATGTCCAATGCTGAAGCAGAGAAGATGAGGGCGTTTATGAGATATTGATGATGAGAGAGCAGATGAAACAGTCAATCATAAAGAGGATTGGTGTGGTGATCTGGATGAAGCAAGATTGTTTTGCTACGTGGCTTGTATTTGATTCAATTAGAGGTGATCTGATGAAAAAAAAAACTGCCAGTCTTCTCTCAAGTCAAATTACTGCCCAACAATCTGGAAGCTCTCCTGCGCATCCCAACCAAGTAGCACTTGAAAGGAAGGAAGAAAAATGTGCCTAACTAATTCACCCACTGTGAACTGTTGATATGTGGTGTGTGGTTGTCGTTGATGGCATTATCCCTCATCAGCTTTGCCTCACAAATTCTATTAATCACCCCGGGGAGAAATCAATAGAGTGTATTATGGCGCACATATCACAGTAATTCATCTCACATTCTCATTACGAAGGGTTTTGCTTTGATTTCCTCATTTTTCTCGAAACTCGCTCGCACCGACCGTGCCTGTAATTCAGACTGTCACTTCACCAATTTGTTGTACGTGAAAACAATCCCACATGTGCGCGCGGTGCCTCTTCATCATCATGACAATAAAGACGGTTCAAGATATTACCATAATTATGACCTGCCTGCTGGACAAGATTTAACGGAGCTGTGTGTACGTTTGTTTGTTTGTGTGTGTGTGTGTGTGTGTGTGGGCTCTCTGAAACTAAAATTGCTCATACTGCTCATACTTTGTCATGGTAAGCCTCGGGGAAACAATGAACAAACTGCCCAAAAAGGAGATTACATGAAGCCTGTTTAATTGCACGACCTAAACCGGTAGATTGTCTTTACGTCAGAAGTGATCCGGTTGTCTACGTTCCCCAGGACTACATCCAATATACACAGTTATCTACTGGAGCGAGCGATCAGTCGTTCTGTCATCCACACAAATTATGTGGGATTTTGTATTTCATAAAAGCAGAGGCCTACATTTTACACTGATTATTATTTTGATGTATTTTAGGTCCCCTTGTCTTGAATGTAATCATTACCATTGCACGCTTTGGGGCTATGGCCACGTAAATGACTCCTTGCCCTGTGTCTTAGTGGTGTCTGTTCTTTCCCCCCCCCTTCTTCCCATGGGGTCAGTGCAATAGCCTCGGAGGTTTTCCTGGAGCGGCGATGAAGCGCATCCTCTGTTTTTGATGCGTCTCATGCCAAAGTGAGATGTGGACCTCATGTGGCGTCTGGGATTGCAAACATGCTGAACCAGAATGTGATTTCAGCTGTGGCTTGTGCTCACAGTCAGCGTGACTTTAAATGAAGAATGTGACCATTTAATCAAAGTGCTGTGTCAGTGTTTCTTTGTTTCTATGTGTGTGTGAGCTTGTGTGATGTATACGTTCAAGTGGTAATCGGTGAGATTGTAGTTTGTTTGTTTGTTTTTTTTTCCTAAATCTTTGGTGATAAGCGTTCATTGCTGTGGTACTTCTGCCTTGCACTTCCCAGAAATCACTTGTCAGTCAAACAGTGTGGCGAGTAACGTGATGTATTGTTCCTCGGGTCTTTTGTTGATGAAGTTTGAGTTTCTGTAGGTGGCGCTCTTTTCTTGTCTAGCGGCCTAGCGGTTAGTAGAGGCCGACCCATCACCGGAGGGTCTTTGGTTCGATCCCCGGCACCACCAGGAGGGTGTATTCCAGCTGTGAGCTGGTGATTGAAAAAAATGACCGGTATGACAGCTACGGTGCCCAGCAACACTGCCGCAGTGCCCTTGAGCAAAAACTGCTCCAGGCACGCCGTTCAATGGCTGCGCTCTACCCTCTGACATGAGAATTTCACTGTATGTATGTGACAATTAAAGTTAATTCATGAATTATTAAAGATTTCATAAACTGGTTATAGGTTGAATCACTGTTAGCCTGTGTTATATCAATTAAAATGGACATTAATTTACATGAAAATGTGGCAGATGATTACTTTAATGTATAGGACTATAAATGGGTACAGATCTGTGTTAAAAGGTGCATTAAGCTCAAGCCATTGAACGTTTACTCCATATAATTACAGCTACACTACACACATTTGTAAAGCTATTTGTCAGCCTATTCCTTGCCTGTGGTTTAAAACTGATAGGACATAAGAAATTAATGAGATAAAGTGAACAAAGTGCCTTGCCTACCCAAGCTGTTTTTTCTCAACCTGAAATTACTCTGTATATGCTGTAATTACAGGGGACAATTACGTGTCACATTTGAGAAAATTAATTTCCTGAAAAGCTTCATCTGAATGCATCTTTATGAAGAGGGCTTTCATTTTCCTTCTCCGTCTGCCTCCGCTTTTTTGTGCTTTTCAAGGAGAAACAATCACTATTACGAAATTAAGTTTTGTAGATTGTGACTTCCACTTAATCTAGAGAGAACATTGCCAACATTGCCAATTAACATTTTAAATATTTAATGGGACAACATGTTTTTCCATGTAATAATTAGTTAGTTGTGTAGGAAATGTGTGCTTTTTGATTGGCCATAATTGAATGGCTAATTGAATGGGATAAATCATTTTTAGATAGACTGGCCATCGTTGTAATTCTACAATTAACAGGCACATTTGTGTGTGCCATGGTTTGTGGGTGCAAACCCTGGGTGCAACATGGCAGGTCTAAACACCGATACCTGACTGTATTTCACTCTACACATGTTGCTGCACATGTCAGAATAAAAAATTTAAAAAATAACCTTCTGAGCGACTTAAAGGGGGAAAATGTCCTCATAAGTGACCGGACAGTGACTCAGCCACAGTAATCCAGAGTCGCACTCAAGTTGTAAGGGTGGCCAAGTCAGGTCAAATATATTTGTTTTTAACAATGTGCTTACAAATGAAACCAAGCAAACAAACACATCACAAATTTCAAGACATAAGACCACTGTGTGTGTGTGTGCAGGGAAGGAAATGAAGCAAATGTTTTTGTTTTTTTTGGTGGAAATGACTGAATCTCTGACATGGGCAGGAAGCTTGTTCCAAACAGTTTTGTGAAAATGGATACAGCACCAGCGGAAGGAAAAGAACAACTAGCATAACTAGTTGGCTTACTGTGGTCCTGGGAGCGTGTGACTCTAACAGACTGCAAAAAGGAGGTGCAGGAAGGGGAGGGCAGCCAGCCAGGTTTTATGAGTAAAAAATGAGTAGGAAGCACCATATGTGCATCACATTTCTGTAAATGTATAATCGTCTATGTTAAACTCACTTCTTTTTGCGGAGTGACTTTCGGAAAGATGAGTGTAACGTGGTTGATTCCACACAGTACAGCCATTTAACTCCAAAATTGACATACATAGTTACACTTGGATAACTAATATGGACCTTTCAGCGAACTGAAAAAAAGAGAAAAAAAGAGAAATGTGAGTGCCATGGTTTGTGGGCAACCCTGAGTGCTTGCAACATAAGTGCCTCCGTTTCAAAGGTACTGAACAAGATTGTGCTTCATAAAGTTGAATGTAGGTAACAATGATTAAAGTTTTTGATTAGAGTCTAATAGGGATGGCAGTTGTATACTCCCTTTCATTTCATCTTCCCAGTTGGATATAATTGTAATCTGTAGTGCAGTGGAGGGCATCTGCAGGTCTATGGGGTACACTCATCTCGCTCTGTGGGCATATCATCTTAATTACTACTGACTAATATTGGATGGTAAGACCACAGTGTACTCAACTACTGGGCACAATATACCAGCGTATTAAAGCAACCGCTACAATGCTGATGGTAATGTTGGTAAGCAGCAGGTTTGTCCACTGACATCAGCGTTTTCTCCATCATCTATCTTCCATCCAGGAAGTGCTCTAGCGTCTGCGTCCCTAGACTGTCTGGTGGCAGAGCAGGGCTGTGTCCAGGAGCAGGCCTGCATGGTGCTCTATAGGCTGCTGGAGTACTGTGCAGCTGAGGAGGCGGTGTCACCCCTTGGCCCAGATGCCCGCTGGGAGTGTCTGGAGGCCCAGAATTCTTTGCAGCAGTACCGCCCCCTTCAGGTTTGCAAGTGTCAGCGTGGGTCTCGCAGAGAGGAGCATTGCCTCAGGGTCTACTGGACTGTCAGATTTGCAGGTGGGATTAGAGTGTGTAAATACATGCATGTGTGTGTGTGTGTGTGTGTGTGTGTGTGTGTGTGTGTGTGTGTGCATGTGCGTGCATGAGTTTTGCATTCTCAACTACATAATATGTGTAATAATAATAATCACTTTGTCTGTTCTTTCAAGCATATGATGAGTATGAGGTGTCTCCATATGAAGAACTGGAGTTAAACTTAGTGAGAAACATTGAGATGTCACGTATGGCCTCCATCATGGCAGGTACGACTCCCATCAAACAAGAGCTGGTAATATAATAATAATAAGAATAATAATAATGATTTTTTCCCCCTAATATGCATTACTCCCTTTTCTTCCTGACAACCCCCCAGCTTCCTCTCTTTCTGTGGATGGCCAAAACCAGTGTCTAAAGGCAGCCCAGGACTGTGGCCTCTACGAGAAGTGTGGCTCTCTGCGGTCAGAATATGTCGTGGCCTGCATCAAGCGAGCAACAGTCTCTGACGACAGCTGTAACCGACAGAAATGCCACAGAGCACTGCGCCGCTTCCTGGAGCGCGTGCCAGAGGAGTACAGCTTCGCTCTGCTCTTCTGTCCCTGCTCTGATACTCTGTGTGGGGAGCGCCGGAGAAAAACCATTGTACCATCGTGCTCCTACGAGGAGAATATTAGAGGAGAGGAAAGAACGGGCAAACCCAATTGCCTCAGCCTGCAGAGCTACTGCTCTAGGGATGAGCTGTGTAGGTGAGCAGTGTGTTCGGGCCTATCTAGGTATCAGAACTGTCCTAATTAGGGTCCTAACAATCACCACAAAGTAGAAGTAGAACCACAAAGAGCCATAAAGTCTCACAATGTGTATTGCAAAGGACGACATACAGTACCACAAAATACTGGATGGAACTACCAAGTACCAGAAAACGTACCACAGAGATTAGCACTGACAACAGTTGACATGTTTGAGAGGCTCTTCAACACTCATCAAGCCATTCCTTGTCTTATTTTGTTTAATTTTAGTGCAAAACGTATCATTTTGCAGGTCTGATTTTGATCTGCCATCAACTCCATAAAGGTGATTTTCTTAAAACTGTTATTAAATTAAAGTGGTTTACCTACAAATAGGAGAGTAAAGATATTTTCGATTTTGTGTGCATGCATTTTGATGCATTTTGATTGGAAACTTCATGCTTTTGAACATTTTATTATTTAAAACCTATACTACGTAATTCCCAAGGGGAACAATTACCTCTGCTGAATCGTGTGAAGAGAACCATTATTTGTGATATTTGGCATGATTGGAATTGAATTGTGGTATGTCTGGCCACAGAGTTTAATCATCAGATGTGAGAAATATTCCTACCTTCAAGCAGTATTTGACTTTTGTAGAACATTGTCAATTTTTAGTACACACACCTCCACCGGAGTTCAGAGGCAGTTAACCTCTGAGATTAGCTACCCCGGGGAGTTGCTGTCACCACCAGCATTGATTATTCCCAGCTCTTAATACCAATAACTGCAAAGAGGTAAAATTACTTTGTAAAAAGTATGACCGTAGACCTAGAATGGAATAAGTATCTGGGTCTGTCTGGGTTTGTCTATGTGATAGAAGATGTATTTTTAGATTAGGGTTTCAAATATTGGTGGTTGTATAGCGGCGTAAAGGCTAGAAAAATGAACATTTTCAACTAAAGTAAAATATGGCTTCACTATCTCTCTCTCTCTGTGTTTCTCTTTTGTCCACTTATGGTCAGGTTTGTTTTCTCTTTGCTATTCCAGTCTCCCAAAATAAAAACTGTCAAAACACTATGAATCTCACTCACTCTAATTCCAGTGTTTTCTTCTTATCTATGTTTCTGTGTGTGTGTGTGTGTGTGTGTGTGTGTGCGTGTGCGTGTGCGTGTGCGTGTGCGTGTGCGTGTGCGCGTGTGCATGTGTCAGATCTCGGTTTGCTGATTTCCAACACAACTGCCAGCCCTCCCCTCTATCTCCCTCTGGCTGTATGCGAGAGAGCAGAGCCATGTGCCTGAAGGCGTATGCCGGGCTCATAGGTGAGTTATAAATATTGGACAGGCATAGTTAAAAAAAAGCATTGGTTATTGGTAGTCGTCAATAGGTGCCTTAAGCGGTATTTCACTTTGGTGTAAAATTTTCATTTTCAGTGCAAATATTTCTACAGGTATATAAATATATATATATATATATATATATATATATATATATATATATAAATATATATGGTCAACTGTCAAAATGTACTGCTCTGAAGATCTGTAGTGTGCATCATGATGTGTGTAACAAACACATCCAGGTAATATTATTTAATTATCCGAATCATTCTCTCTACTTAAAGTATAAAGAGAATTGAACCTATTACCTATTTAGCTATTTGCAATTATCAATATTGAAAGCTGAGGGGAAAATCCTGAATGGTGACACCGGTTCCCCAGGACAACTAATATTGTAGGTTGACTGCTCCAGATCTTCTATGGAGGTGTGCGTGCTGAAAAGTGAAAATCTTCTGCCAAAGGGAAATATTGCTTCTAAAAGTTCTCAACTGATGTAAAGCGGCGCGGCTGTGATATCACTATCATCTTTGTGTTTTCCTCCTCCACCAGGAACCATCATGACTCCCAACTATGTGAGCAACAGCAGTATGGAGGTGTCCCAGTGGTGCACTTGTGAAGGCAGTGGGAACGAGCTGCAGGGCTGTCAGCGCCTCCTGAACATGTTTCGCTACAACATCTGTCTGCGTGAGTAAAGCCAGTGTTGTGCGGATTACTGCAAAAAAATATATATGCTGTGTATTCTGGGCTGATTACTGATAGTTTGTCCGTGACAACACACAAAAAGTTACTTATTGCTGAAAATTTTAAATCACAAATTACTGGCCAATAATTTTTGAATTTCTTCTGAATCAATGAGTTGTATATTTCT
This sequence comes from Hoplostethus mediterraneus, assembly GCA_034670385.1. Classification (NCBI taxonomy): domain Eukaryota; kingdom Metazoa; phylum Chordata; class Actinopteri; order Trachichthyiformes; family Trachichthyidae; genus Hoplostethus; species Hoplostethus mediterraneus. The sequence continues at coordinate 10,968,010 of JAXDDW010000005.1, forward strand.
GTTTCTGAATGTTTATTTATGTCTGACAGTAGCTATCTCTAAACATGTCTATATAATGTAGATGGTGTAAGTAATAATGTAAGGCTCCACTTTAAACGTAAATGGAAAAATGAGCTGCACTGTTCTCTATTGTTAAAGGTGACCTTTCAATAGCACTAAGACTGTGATTGGCAAATAGCAGCATGCAGGCTGTATCCCACCCCAGGACTCTTTAAAGGTGCTATGTGTAGCATTTTAACATCAATAAATCATTTCCACGTTCATTTTTGAGACATTAAAATGAATGAAACTGTCGCCAAGAAGATTGGCAGCCTTCACCAGCCTCTACACTGCATTTTATATTGTGTGCCACCGGGCCAGATTTGATCGGAGATCTGATGTATTGCTTTATGGCACAAAACAGTAATAGCGCCACTGTTCTTCCAGCACAAATGGAGCCAAAGCTTTCAGAGTTTTCTGCAATGGCAGGAAATGAAACATGTGAAAGCCCTATGGGAAACTCACTTCCAGCATTGTCATTATCTTCAGTAAGAGAAAACCTTTGGCCAAAGATCAAAGATCCTCTTTGCAACCAGAAGCAATGGAGTTTATGGGAAATATTGTCTTCATTTTGAGGAACATAAGCACTAACAATACCACTGGCATGAGATAGAGACTACCAAATATTTTGACCACAGTCTCTAATTATACTCAGGTATCACAATTAATTTAATGATGATATATTGATGTTTAAACATGTAGCACCTTTAAATCTTATCATTTAGGTAAAGCTAGTCACATCCATCTCAGATGAAGATTTTCCAAAGCGTAAGCTTCCCTAATTGCAAGAGGATGTTGATTCCAAAGATAAGGATAAGGTCGGAAAACACTCTGCTGCCTGGTCATTTCTTCTTGGTTCCCGGGACAGTAAGGTAACCATCGTCCAACCAGGCAAACACAAACCAATAATACTGTAGTTGGATGGATGGCTTTTGGTTAATGTTAACTAAGCTAGTATCATGGATAAATTGGAGCATTAATTAACTTGATGTTACCTCCACATTCCTGTTGCAGGTTTGATGCAGATGCAGTTTACATTTGGCCAGTTTCTGATGCAGTGCTTATGGAGAAAGTTTGAACTCTCTAATTGATGTGATTTAGTGAGTAAAATACTTCTGTCCAAACATAGTCAAGTAGAAGTAAAAATTCCTTTACAGTACACAAAAAACGACCTGGTAACAGTAACGAGATTAAATGTAATGCGTTGCTCCCACCCTTGCTAACCAGAGTATCTGTCTAAGGGGCAGCATGCTCAGTGTCAACAGACTCATGTCAGCCATGGAAGGTATATCACATAGTCATGCACATTTTTTCACTGTCGGTAACTCTCGCTGTGGTTCTGAAAATGACTGATGATTTTTGATGGTTCCCGCGAGGATGAATAATGATGTGAACTTAATGACGATGGTTTCCTGCTGTTTCGTTCCAGGCAATGCCATCAGCTCCATGGGGAGCTCCACAGCACCGGTGGAGAACACACCCATACCAGTCTCTCAGCCCTCCCCGCGGGTGTACCAGGAGACGGTCCACGTCAGTGTGAACACTCTCCCAGACTTCAACAGTGTAAGAAACACTCTTCATTTTCTCGCCATATCGCTGTTGATGATTGAAAACCAATGTTGATGACCATGCATTTTTTTTTTTGAGTTCATCTAATCGGTGTGGAAAGGTTTCAAAAACTCAAGGGTTGTAGGATTCTCTCAAACCACAGAGGAGCACGCAGAGGACCATGCAAAAAGTTAAAACGTGAAAATCACCAAAATTGGGAGTTATTGCAGGTTTTCACCCGGCAGCGACGATATGCTGTTGTCAGACGAATGTTGCAAGCTGGATTAAGAATTGACTGGCTGCAAATATATGTTGGATGTCTCCACTAACTGTAGCGCATCAGTTGTACCCTTTGACTCATTCACCGTGCTGTGTCCTGGTATGAGCAACCACGTAATGCCTGGCCTGATAGACACTCCTCACACATCTGACTCAACACACACGGTCAACCACGTTACTGTGGCAGTGAATAGGAACCCAGCATCTCCCTATGTAACCCCAGTCATTCTCTCACCCTCGCTCTCCCCCCTCCCTCCTGTATCCCTGCGTCTCATTGTGGGTGAGGATTAGCCGTAGGTGTTTGCAGCACAAGAATCAACCCTCTTCTGTTAGTATTCATTTATGCACACCCATCTGCCCTGTATTCCCCATTTCCCACAATCCTAATCCTCCTCCTTCTGTATCTCCTCTTCCCATATCCAATCCTACAATGCTTTACAGCATCCAAACCCTCCCTCTGGTAAGCTGCGTTCTGCATAGTTCATATCCAGATACCACTTTAAAATGTATCTAAGGATTCCCTCGTTATTATACATGACTGTGAAAAAAGTTGGGATGACGCATTCTACTGCCAGAAAAAAAACATAGTGATTTTGTGCCTTTAAATGTTATTTTGTGGAATTTCTTTGCTCGTTAATGCCTAATGCCAAAGGGTGGCTACTTTGAAGAATCTGAAATATGAGATAGTTTTCATTTAGTTTTCATTTTTTTGGTCACTGCGTAATTATTTCATAGTTTTGATGACTTTACTTTTATTCTAAAATGTGGAAAATAGCAAAAATAAAGACAAAACCCTTCTATGTGTAGGCGTGTATGTAAGGAATGTCTGTAAGGCACCCTCCTGCTGCACTGACATTGACCTTACCATCTCTTCATGATATAGATACACTAGTAGGCTTCCAGCTGTGCCTTATTTGTTCTCACACACCACATGGGGAGACATATGGAAAGAGCTCACAGGAGCTAGAGAACATATAGCGCTGGATGTTACCACAATTCACTTTACGACCATATGAAGATTTAAAGAAAATGCAACACAGGTTACCTTTAAGTGTATCTTGTTCTCACTATGTACACCAGGGAGACACTCTACCCCAAAGCAGCATTCTCATTCATGTTATTCCTGTGATCTCGGACAGCACAGACAATATTTATGACCAGTTCTATAATTCATAAAACAAAAGGAAAGCCTTGAACTCATGTGAACATTACCGTGTTAAAATTACATGAACGTTACTTGGTGAACATTTTTGAGTTTTTACACCCAAATTGTGCTTTTCATTTGCCTGGCTGTGCAAACATTTCTGAAACAGAAAATGTACCCACATCTCTGAAAACTCACACTTGATAATGTCACACATGGGCGTATAGCTCCCATTATAGTTGGATAGGACATGTACCACCCACTTTTTAAAATAACATTTTGTCCTTCTCACTTTTAATGGAATTAGAAAACTGAAAAAGAGAAAAGAGCTAGGATGACCAGACGGATATACGATGTCAGTCACAGTCAGTTTTAAATTCTGTTTTAGGGTACCCTTCACTATAAGTCAACATTTCGACCTTACCGCCACATTTCAATACTTCACTACTATAAATCATTTCCCCCTCCTTTTCAGATGGAGGACAGTGAGGAAGAGGAGAAAGAAGAGGAAGAAAGACAGGAATTCAACGTTATCCCACCGTATTCCGAAAAGGACGCTAACATGGAATCAGAGGCTAGAGGGACTCAGCAGGGGGTGGCAAGCCGAGCAGTGCCCATGCTGCCACTACTGCTGTTGCACACTCTTACCCTGGGCTGGGAGTGGTGGTGCTACTGAGGTCTTCATCCCGTACTGCGCTCTCGCTCTACACTCGCTACCACATTCACCTCCATCGCAGCGCTCAGAATGAACCACAGAGGACACATGCGAGGAAGAAATGGAAATGGCCCGGCTTAACTACGGCTCATTTCTTTTTCTTTCTTTTCATTTCACCATAGTACCTTTTTAGCCCGTCTTTACTTCATGTTTGTCTCTCTTCTTTCTGCCTTCTCGGGAGGTACAGTATATTAGTCGTCCTATCTGTCATGTGTTTTCTCGAGCCTCCTCTCACACATAGAGAAGGAACCAAACAACTTCAGCATATACATGAATGCATGGGTGAATCGAGATCGTGCTGCCTGGGTGAATAGTCTATGTAGGGCCTGCCTCACACTCAAACTGCATCCCTTTCAAAAAGAAGCACACTGCCCAAGGCCACATTCACGATGTATGCTCCCAGTAACCAGTGATCTCCACTGCAGCCATGCCTGAATTAGGCTTTTGATTTCTATTTCATGACTCAAGTCACATCCTTTTCTCTGTTGCCCCTCTTGGCTGTTTTTCTCCTTCCTTCATATTACGGTTGAATAAGATAATCCACTTTACAACAAGCCAATATGAAGTTGCACTGCACTTAAATCTATTATTGTGCCATTTTTAAAAAAAACACAATTTTCTATGGAATATTACCAGTTGCAAAATAGTAAAAGATAAATCAGTGTTGTGACATTATGTTTGAGACATCTGTGATGCTACTTTTTCAACCTTTGGTTCTTTGTCCCCACACACCACTGTTATTACGTGATATTCCTAGCCTGGTGAGTGGCAGAGAATTCAACCACAGGCACAAGATCAAATTCTATTGTGGAAATGGCGAACAAAGAAAAACAGCATGAGCAATAATAGCAGAATTCAAATGGCCCAGCTTGCAGGGGAAGTCTGGAGTTGGGCTCAGGGGACGAAATAGCCAATTTACTGCTGTCCGACCTTCTCGCTTTTATCCTTAGGAGATGTGGTTTTAGTGCTCCTTCCCCCTCATGTATATGTCGTGAGAGAGATGCAGAGATAGCATGGACAGGGGAGGCTCTGATCATTGAGCAGCACATTGAGCCATTCTCTCTGCCTGATATATCTTTTGCTGATGTTAATGATTTTTTCTCTTATGGCTCATTTTCTTGTAAAATTGCTCAGCTGCAAGGGGTGTAGGTACAGTAAAGTATAGTGAAGTTGGTAAGAGAGACAAACTCATCTAATTTGAGGATAGTGTCCAGGAAATAATCTTTCGGAGCTCTGAAAACGAACGTACAGCCCAAATCGAGTCAAACATTTACTGTCTCTTCATAACCGGTTATATAGTCATCTTTAAAATTAAAGATGTTTGGATGAATTGCTGTGCTAATCCTACGTATTTATTAAGCAGCCAAAATGGAATTAGTATAGTGATGTACAGTGATGACAACTGTTGTGACCAACCCTCAGGACTTGGATTTGTGCCCCCCTCTGTCACCAACAATTAGGAAACATTGCAAGCAAATCATTGATTTACATGTCAAAGGAGGAACAACGTATTCCCACCATTCAGAAAAAACACAGGTATATGACCTTGCCCCATCACACATCTGTGGCCCATAGTGTATTTTTAGTGAGGTTTGAAATTTTGAATGTCACTTGAGGAGGCAGTATGGCTCTATGACAAGTGTAAGAAGCATGCATTTTCAATACCAATTGTTTTCAATGGACCAATATGCAATGGAAATGCAAAATGGTGCATCCAACCACTTTGATGTGTCTACTCTCAACCAATTTGCCCAATTTGTATCAACAGAGGACCAAAATGGCTGTCTGGAACTGCGGTGATCATTACCTACTTAAAAGCAAAATGACACCATGCAAGTTTTAACAATGTTGTTCTTGTTGAGAAGACATGGATGAGGAAAAGTTAATTAACAAGGCTCTGCAGCCTAATATATGACTGCAAGCTAAGCAGGTAATTTAGCTAGTAGTACACAATTGTTCAGATGTATGGACAGAATATGAACACTAAATAGTCCAGCTGGTCTGCTAGCTGGTCTCCAAATATCTAAAACAGACCGTAGAGCAGGCCAAGGAACAGAAAATATGATACAGCACCACCCATCAATAGCGCAATGCAGCATCAGTGCAGCTGATGATTCAAATCTACAACATGCAGTGTGCCAAACAAGCGTCAAATTAGGAGCATCAAATGATGCATGTCAATAATTGCACCCAGTGCGCTCAGGCCTTAACAACTAAATGTGAGCTTTACATGTATTTTGAGGTTTGTTGATGCTTTTAAGGTTTTTAAACACTGGAGTAAAACATGGCCTGTATTTTCAGATGAGTTAAGAAAGTTCCAAAAAGCTTATTCTCCATCCATAAGTCAAACTCATCAAGAACATTTAGTTGGACAAATTTTGGATTGTACCTTTAAAATCAAATTGAGTGACCATGTGATCATGTATAGGAGTATATTTCAGATGCTAACTTTGTTTTAATGACAGACATACCAAATAATTCTGACTATTAGGTGTAATAATTGTGTGCTTTTGTGACATAGCAGAACAGTGTGCCAATTTCTTGAATGAAAATTTCAAAATAAAAGTCATATTGGCAATTGCCATATTAAACTGAAAAATTTGCCTTGGAGTTTGCCAAGAACATTTTTGTAAGGCTGTTTTCAGACGTTGACTGCTGTTTGTTATATGGACCACTCCTTTGTACTTCCCATCTTTCTCCATTCTACACACCACTTCTTTGGACGACAGGACCAGGTCTTGATAGAACAGGTAATATTGCAGTCTAATGCCAGCTTATGTGCAAATTAGTAATCACCTTAGTTGTATTTTATAATGCATGTTATAAACTTTTGATCCTATTTGGTGTTTTACATGCATTTGTTTCAAATATATTCTAATGGTTAAATGGGTTAAATTAGGTTGTATTAGGCTGCAGACTATAAATCACTGGTTTTCACTGGCATGCTGCCATCTTGGACCAATCCAGCTGAGCCACGACTCTTGTGGCTCTTGTGTTTATACATTACTTCTGATTGGCAGAGCTGATTACTTGGGACTTGCACACCCAAAAGGACACTGATGTGGCAGGAACAGGCTACAGTAGAATGCCTTCAAAAACAAGGCGGTAGTAATGGAAATTGGCATCAGCCTGTGCTTCAATCACAAAAACTGCATGTTTCAGGGCTCTGGGCTGTTGTGTATTTTGAGTCCAAATTCAACCAATGACCTACTGGAAAAAGCATTAGCTTAGCAAAATAAGTAAAGCACAACAGGCAAGCTAGCTTGCCAAAATAATGCTGCCATCAGATAATTGGCACATGGGCAAGTTTGCCCCGAAACTTTGTCTTGTCTTGTGGGCAGTTAGATTATCTTTCCAGGCAGACAGCTGAACGTATGGCTCAATCAGTGAAATGCCATACAATGATTTCAAAGTATCCAATGAGACAGAAGGACTAAGGGCAGTATGGAGTTGTGTGTAAGGCAGATGAATTATCTGTGAAGCTGACATGATGTAAAACTATAATTTAGATGATGAAACAATCATTATTAGCAGCTTACTCACTTCACATGGGCATCACACCTGCAGGTTTAAGGGCTTCATTTTGTAAATGTAGCTGTACACATTCTCACTATGATGCTCACTATGATAATGTTTGTAATTGTATCATTGACATAGTGATGTGAACAAACTGACAGGAGCGGCGGTGAATATCTCCAAAAGGTCACCTCAGAAATCCTAGGGGGGTCCGGGTGTTTGTTTGTTGCTGAAATTGCAAACTCAAGTCCTGTACAGTAGCATGTATCTTTTCAAGCACTCATCTCTCACAATTTTGGCAGTTTTTTCATCTGAAGGATGAACCCACTGAATTAGAGAAGGAAGCAAGTGTGTTATGATTTTTTACTGTCCGTGCCACATACACATACACACTTTGTTGAAAGTGCAAATGAGTTTACTGCGCATGAAGCACATTGTCAATGTTATCATCCTGTTACAACCTGTGCTCAATAAATGCAATCAAAATAATAATGTGCTGATGTACACTGATATAATGTTATGGCAGAATTATTGCCGTGTTTTAAATATCTCTGGTTTGAGGACCTTCCTGCAGATGCTCCTGTGTTGATTACATGAACCATTACGTTTCAGTGCAGGCAATTATATGACCAGGTTCCACTCTAACTTTCAGAGGACACACTTTTTCTGTCATGCAGTATAATACTTACTCTTAATGCATGGAGTCTTTTGAGATTAGGCCAATGCATTGGCTCAAACAAAAATATACAAAATGATGGAAAAGAGTCTGCATCAGAATCTATTTATGATAGCAGCTTAGATAACATCAGCCAAAAAGCCATCCACCAAAGTACATTATTATTGGTTTGTGTCTACTGTCTTGCTACACCTATGAACACAAACCAATGTAACGCTTTTGGCAATGCGCAGTGCTCAGGGGAATCACGGTCTGCGCTCGTTAGGCCTCCAGAGCCCTGCACCATGTAAATACAGCGTGCGCTCGTACACCAGGCAGTACAGTAGACGCCTCACCAGCAGACCAGCATTTCAGGTTTTTATTCATTCACTTCTTGGGTTTGTCTAAATAGATAAACTTCCAAATTTGAATGAAACCTGTTTCCCTCCCGCCCTTGCCTTTTGCTGCTGGCCACAATCTGCCCTGTCACAAACAGCTCGCTCTGATCACGTGCGCTGCGCATGCTTCCCCGCCGCGAGAGTGAAACCTCCAAGTCAGTGAGTCAGTGAAAGTCAGTGAGAATAAGCATGTTATATAACCCGGTATGTTTGATGACATGCAGTCCTACTTGGGGTAAAGAAAGTGCATGAGGGCAACTTGAGTGGTCAGCAAGCTAGGTAATGATAATAATGACTGAAGTTAAGATTATGAGCATTCTCATTGACAAAGAATACTTTTTTTGTTTCTGTCTTAGACATTTTAGGTCTACAAACTGTAGAGCCATGTCTGCCACAATTAGTCCACTGCAAAATTAATCAACTGCAAAACTACAATGGCTACAGTACTGTCATATTGTCCATTGAAGTTAAGTTACATGATAATGCAGATATAATGTGAGTGACAAGCATTTGAACAAAAGTTTAATAAAGCAGAAACAAGACAGCAGCTCTCTAAATTAACACATTCAATTATTTTTGTTTAATCTTTAAGGTTGTTTGAAGGTTGCTGTGCGCTACATCCACATACCAGGAAGAAGCTCTGTGATTTTCTCATTTCTAATTCAACGCTCTTAGCTCCAACAACACTGTGCTATCACAGCACTTTGGTGTTAACAGGTGGGGTTTTTCAACATCAAGTCAAGTTTCACTCATTCCAATCATGCAGCCCAACCTCTCCACCCGAGCACCGCGCATTTGTTCAATATGGGGGATGGGCAGGTTTTTTTACATTTTTTATCACAGACTGAATAATGACATTTTTTAAACATTCAATTTAGTCTCTAAATATGGGCCATATCAACGGTGTATTTAGAGACCAAACATTAATCCAAGTTGCAAACACAGTTGTGGGAGGGGAGATTCAAACCCAGCACATCGGTGTCGTTTCATGCTTTACTTCAGGTTAGGACAACCATGTGCCCTGGAGGGCCGAGTGTGTGCAGGTTTTCATTCCAATAAAACACTAGACCAGATGAGTTCACTGATTAGTTCCCCCTCTCTGGCTAAAGGCAGGGAATAAAAACATGCGTACTCTTGGCCCTCCATTGTACATGGTTGTCCATACCTGCGTTGTTTTGTTTGTATACTTTATTTTGTATTTTTTTCTTTTTTTTTCAGTTAAAATAAACTAGTTTGAACTCTGTCTTTTTTGCATGGCATGAGAAAGAGCATATGTAGTGATGTCTGTTGTTTTAGATATTTTTGTACTCTTGGAGTTGGAGGTTTTCTTTTATCATGGTGTACTGCAACCGGATTCTGACATTTATAGTTCCAGTGTCAGAGTGATGACTGCTGATGTTTTTTATACCCTGCTGTATCACAGACAACCGGGTATATGTCAATGTTTATCAAAAACCACAATTTCCACAGTTTCACAATTTAGATTCACTTTCCCTACGCAGTAATGTTGAATGTTAGATATGTTCTAAAAGACCTGAAGCCCTGTTCTCAACCGATTACTATACAAAACAATCTTTCTCAATGTTTATTGGGGTTTTCTTGTGCCTTGTGTTTTTCTACATTTACCCTGCAACATGTAAAATGTATGTATTGAATGTATTGTCTGTACTAATGATGTAGATCAGTGTTTTTGGATCATGATGTTGAACTCCTGGCCAAGGGGCCAAGTCTTTTCTCCTGGAGTCTTCTCACTTTATCAATTCAATTTTCCGCCTGCCTATTAAATTTCTCCACTACCTCATGAGTCTATGTCAGGGTAATTTCTATGATTTGATGACCTGGAAATGTCATTACATTGATCCCTGTTGTTTTGTTTTAAGCTGTTTGTTATCATCTGTTACACTGACTCAAGCGTAAGGTCTCTTTGGATGGTAGAGTGTAGAGAGGAATTTCTGTCCACGGGTTTCCTGATGAGTTTTTTCAACAAATGTACAGTGACAAACATTGTTTGTTATCTGTCATAGTTAAAAATGACAATTTCCAGGTTAACTTTTATTCTGAAATTCACACTTATCACATAAAAGCTGATATAAGAGTTGACATTCATGAATGTGCCATGTAGCTATTATGAGGCTCTCTTTCAGGTGTTATACATGTTAAAAGCTAGGTGTAGAATAGGGACAAACAGGCAGAAAAACGTATTCAGGTCTTTCTTTAAGCTCTGTGGTAAGAGCAGGATAATTTGATTCCAGTAACATAACTCAGTTTATTGTTTGATTATACTAATTTAGCCAACAGTACTCCTTATTGCCTGTTTAGTAATTTAGAAGTAATTTTACATTGTCAATTTTGTCTGTATATAAAAAATGAAATATAATCTAAATCTAACCTAAATAGTTTAAATACTTTGGTACTCTGAAATAGAGGTACCACACAAAAAAAACAGCTGTAGTTCTTAAACCTACAATATGCAACTTTTTGCCATGAGTCAGCAAAGTGTTCTTCTAGTGTTATGCTAGTGTCACCCTCCTCCCGTTCCTGCCCCAGCACTTGTCACCCCTTTTGATGAGCTGTCTCCTTTGAAACACCATCAAGCCTGAAGCTGAAGTAACCATCCGTAAAGCCACCATAGGCATTGAAGTAGCAGACAGCAAACCGGCAATACAAAAAATGTGATGCTGATGGTCGTCCATGTTTTTCAGCACACCTTGTCTACTGCTCAATTAGCTTCTCTGATCTTTCTTTTATTACTGTTTTCCACCATGACTTCCTTGTGCTGTGGCGACTGGCTTCAACTTGATACCACAATGTACACAAACAACCATAGACACGGACTGATAACGTGTAATATATATACATTTATTTATTTATTTATTGTTATTTACTACATCCTGCAGCTTTAAACTGTTCATATAAGGCCGAAAATTCAAAGTATTCACTCAAACCTGGCAGTCAGTACTTACCACTGTCATTGTGTCTTTTCACAAAAATGTCATTAATTTATAAGAGCTGAAAACCTGATATTGACCCTGATATTCATATTGACGGTCAGCCTTGCTGAAACCAAATATTTATTTACACATAATAAACAGAACTGCACATTTACTGTAGCACTGCTGAGTTGTGAAATAGGATAAGCTGTCTAAATCCTAACACTTCTGAGAGTGTCACTGGAGTTTCACAGGGCCAGTGAGGGAAGCCACTTGTTATGCTGGCTAAAACCATCAGCTTGAACTGCAGCATGCCTTTCTTCCCCCTGCAAAGCTTTGGGGCTCGCTGTGTGAATCTAAACAGGAACCGGTTGGAAATGAATTCACAGACTTTGAAATGAAGCAATTAAGCAAGGAAAGATGGAATTAGGCGTTGCACTGCAGTGCTTACATCGAGTTAAATATTGTGATCGCGATCTGAATGTTGATGTTCTTGTTTGCTTCATTCTTGAGAGTATTTTGAACTCTAATGTAGACCTGAGTCACTGTGATTTGGCAATGCATCCTCCTCTGTCCTTTCAGTACCTAATGTACCTCCAATGCAATCAAGCATTGGAGGGACTTTACCCTTTCTTTATTGTATTCTATATGAAAAGTCTTTGCCAATCTCTTTAGTTTTTTCAGTATTAAAATGAGAGAAAATTGCTCACAGATTAGAAATGATGACTTTCTTGCGGGCACTGAATTACCCATCCTTCTGCTGTATAATGCAGAGCAGATTCAACTACAGAGCAGTCAGAGGTCAGGCATTATCTGCACGTTTTTTCGTATCATTGCCATTATGGTGAGCCCACCATGACCCTGCAGAATTGTTTCATGAGTTGTTACTGTGGTAATATGCCAAACAGGAAAGTCTCACCTGGCACCCCACCTCCCATCCCGTCAACAGGCTGACTCATCCGCAGTTTTCATGCTTTTCATTCACGTTCAGAAAGTAATGTAGCTGCTGATTAGCATTTGCAAAGCTCTCAAAGGAGTCCAACTTCTCTTTTGACTATTCCAGAGGATGAGGTATGTGAGGCAATTACAAATGACAGAAAGCTTAAGTTGCCATAATGTCCTTGTTTAATGGCTTCATGCTTCACAATACTAATTAATAAAGTAGCTGCTCATGTCGTTGGGCTTGTAATAACTGTATGTGTTTGCACCATAAATCATTCAATATTGAAAAGAGTTTAATTTACTGGCCTAACATTTAAAAAAAAAAATAAGCACCACACCTGTACACACCTGTGCAGCAGATTCTGACCGACAACACGCAATCATCCATCTGTAAGAGACCTTGATCGTAATGTAATGTGACTTTTCATTTGGCCCACTCAAGTAGCAATGGCCCAGGACAGTGAAAGTGCTTGCAGTGCCCAGAGCCAGGCATGAGTGCAAGGGGAAACTCTCTCCCTGAAGATGATCCATAACTGAAGGTGACCTAATTCTGTGTGAGGGGAGAAATAACCATCACTTATCACCTGTCCACACAGGGTGAAAGTGTCAACATAAAGAAAATCCAGACACCTTGAAGAGCTTTCTTCAATTAATACCTCAATCTCCATTTAACATTCAAAATATTATTCAATGCTTTTCTATGGGCTATTATTTATGGCAAAATGATGTTGTAATTGTCTATAGCAAGAAGATATAAGTGCATGTACATCTAGAAAGAGTAGGCCAGATGCTTATTATTGCAGCATGAATCAACAATTTTGTGATTCTTCTATATACATATTTTTAATTATATGTTCATATCACCAAAGTAATTGGTAGACAGAATTAATACAACTTTAAAGAATTGAAATGGACTCAAATGTCCAAGCAGAAGGATGATAGCCTGGGTCTTGGTTGTGGCTGCACACTATGAGATAAACAAATAAGACACAAGTCATTTACACTATTAAAGTGTTTTTGTGTCTGTGGTTGTATATCTGCTACAAAAATCAAAATCAAGTCCTGAAGCCTTTAAAGTCTTTGAAGTATTTAGGCTAATACAGCACTTAGACATGGCTGATTTAATATAGCTTATAGTTTTAGGCACTTCCAACTATGAATTCTTGAGATTAATCATTTAAATCAATATTTTGAACTTGAATTTAAATTGTTGGGTTTTCTATTTTAAAGTAATAATTCACCCAAACCAAGAACTGCATCCAAATTGAATATGTTCTTTTTATTGTATAAGTATCCAGATCTGCATTGCATCCAATCCAAAGCCCCGCTGGTACAACAGCTTTTATGCTCATGCATTATTTGAACAAACACTGAATTTGGGTTCTAACAATTTTGTGCTTTAAATATAGATTCATACCCCAATCTGCTGTACCTCACATATGACAACAGAGCAAAATGTAATCGATTACAGTTCCACCCCTAATGTTTCTGCTCCCTGTAATCCATATTTAAAACAGCCCCTATGTGTGCCAACCAAAAGCTCTCTGTTCATTTCATTCCTTCTGTTCCTTATCCAGAGAGCTCCCAAGTCTATCTGACTAATTGTGTTGTTATAGAGTACTTTATCCCCTGCACCCCAGTGAGGGAGGCCCCACGGGCTTTGGTGGAACAGGACTCTTAACAGGTTTCTGAATGATGGCCATGTAAATGAGTGTCCAAGTCAGCAAGCCAAGGCTTAGAAAAGCTTGTTGTTTCATGATGCTGAGCTCAATATGGTTATTAAACATTGCTTGTTGTTTGGCACTGGCACATCATTGCTCTTTCCATCTTCTGTTGTCTTGACATATATAGCCAGGTGCTACATATGGAACAAAAGTGGCCTATCTGTGCAATAAACACCATCAACTCATCTGCCAGTGTTTTCCCCCTCCATATTTACACTAAAGCTCTACTGGCCAATGTCTCAATCCACTTCCAATCAATGTCTGTATGTTTCTACCGCATAGATGTTTACGCTTTCTTTTTTTTTCTTCCATATAAATAAATTAGGCTGTGTCCATTGGGAACCTCTCTTTCCAACGCTGGCTGCTTTTTCTTATATAAAACAGAGAGAATGCATTGTTGCATGTTCTTGACAGTGCTGAGAGCAGACCTATTTGGGCCTGTGTAAGTAACAGAGGTGCCCCTCCCACCCCCAACACACACACTCACACACACTCACACACACTCACACACACACACACACACACACACACACACACACACACACACACACACCACCTCCAACTCTGAGGCTGATTTATTAAGGACCTCTCATATAAAGATGTCATCACAGAGGTTTTTGTTTCGGGCAACAAATCATGTATCTTCATTTGCTGCTACTTTTACGCCAGTGCTTGATTACGGATTGTCTCACTGTCTTAAACCGTGTGCATGGGGGCATGGAGGTTTAACGGTGACTGTAAACCTCTCACTTATCATTGCACCTTATATGCCTGTGTTGATTAGCCTGCCCTGTCCACTTGCAGACTTACTCACTGGCAATATTTCATCTGTAAGGCCATTCTGGTTCTGGAGAGCTCCATCTTCATTTTCCTCCTCCTCATCCCTCTTCACTGTCTCCCTCTTCTCTTCAGACACCGGCACCGTGCCAATGCATTGTTGTGGCGCATGCAGTAGTAATTTGGCAGATGATGAGACGTCAAGACATGATTTCTCTAGGCTAAATACCAACGCAATCAGAGGAAGAATTACCATTACATGAAAAATCCTTCCTGTTAGCATCCTGTTAGTAAATCGGAACTTGGTTTTTTTTAGCAGCACAACTGCAAAACCACAACAAATAGTTTACAGATTCGAGCCTAAAGCGTATCTACAAGGCAGATTCTCAGTAAGTGACAAGCAAAAATAGTGGTCACAACCATTACTTCTCCTCAGCATCTACTAAGCTCTGCTACATAGTCAGGGGGGCGGCTTTACCCTCGACCCCCTCCCTCTCTCTCCCTCTCTCTCTCTGGAGTATCACTGCTGTCAGCCTCTCTGGCTTTCTTCTGTCCATCTGTTGCCTCATGTCTCTCATTATGTTCTCTCACAGTAACATTTCCTTCAACCCCTCCGTTCACCCCCCCCCCCCCCCCGCAACAACCCCCGCACAACCACGGCCACCGCCACTCTCTGTCATCTCTTTCCCTCTCCTTCCCGCTCTTTGTCAACTAGGCTTTTTGCTAGTCATGTGTTAATGTACCTTTCAAATGATGTGTGTATATGTACGTGAGAGTTTAATAACGAGTTTCATAATAGGGGTTTTAATACAATGCCTTCCTCTTTGGGGATACAGAGAACAGATATATGAAAAAAAAAGCTCAAAAGCTCGATTTCGTTCTCAAAATTAACTTGCTTAGTCACTGACACTATTGCTGACCTGTAGGTATGTAAGTTTGCTTCAAGTGTATTGTTCTCTCTTACTTTCTCTCCACACATATATCTTTCTTCAGGTTCTCACACTTCAAATATGTTTTTTTTTAAGCCCATTTCTTCATATTTCTTTGCTCCTCTCCGTCGCTTCCTCTCATTCTCTCATCGCAACAGTCTGTACCTTCTCCTTCTCTGGGTGCCTTTACTTATTCAGGGTCACTAGAGCGGGTCACTGTTTAAAGTGGAGATATTTCTTATTGTCTAATTATAAGCCATTTCGAAATCATTTACGGCAACTTAATTGCATCAGTGTTGTGTTTTGTAGTGCATTACTAATGTTGTTGCGTTGGCAAAGGCTCTTGAGCAATTGTATCTGCCTCAGTAGCTTCTTCTTTCATCTTGTAAGGTGTTATGATTCCTATTACTGAGAGGTGGTGAAGTGGTGAAGATATTTCATAGAGCAAACAAAATTGAAATTGCGCACATTTTGGTCGTTGCAATATGGTCTCTGTGATTTGGCAACTCATCTAATACCTCGTCAAATATGCACAGTATCAGTAATTAAGAGCAGAACATAATCTTTCTACCCTTTGTTTTCTCAGTAAGTGGTGTTGCAGTCAATTCCAACTCTAATTGTAACTGTGGGAGTTGCTGGAATTGGCTCCTCGACTCAACATCTGCTTACATGAATTGATCTTTTCACACTCCATCTCCTTCATACCACTCTGCTCCATGCTCAGCTCAGCATCCCTGACTGTAAGTCTTCCGTAATGTCACTCTCACCTCCCATTACATTTCATTTCATCTTCGGCGAACTAACCTTCGCAATTACGCCTGCAACGTGACATTTTGTACGGGATCAGATTACTCTCAATATTCACAAACAAACACATTATGATCGACAAATGGATTTTGAGATTTATATATAAATGACTGTTCACAAATATATTTTTCAATGCACACACACATATTTATTGTTTTATATAAATGTTAAAAAAATCCACAAATATACATAGTTAAAGACAGATGCAATGTTCATCTAAAACACATTTCAATGTTCTTATATTTATTTACAGACTGTTGAATCTGCATTTACAAACTGTCAGACTTGTGTGTGTATGTAATGACACACACAAGAGTTCCCTGACACGGTTATATTCACAAATGCAGTTTTTTATAGGACTTTATCTGTAGGACGTCTCTTTCCATTTCAGTCAATCAAATAAGCTTCTGCTGTATGATTCAACACCATAATGGTGTTGTGGAAAAAATGCATTTGTGAATCTAGGTTTTTATTTTTAATAATAACAATGACCCTAAAAGATTACATCTGTTATCATAACATTGTTGATGTCTCCTATTCCAAATAATAATTTTAAGGACAGTGGTTGGTTGAATTTCACCTTGAGAATTTGAAATTCACCTTGAGATTTAAAGCGCTTACTCTTTATATATATACGTCTCTATTTTTCACACTCACATACGCACATAAACACACACACAAACATAAACCCAATGCCGCACAGGCACCCTTACATACACACTCAAAATGCAAGTGTTATGGTGTTATAAATGCCAGCCAAAGTGTGTCTCTGATGATGTTAAAGCACTTAGTTCTGTTGGAATGCATTTCACTGGCATGACAGCTCCTTCTTGTCCCAAATATATTGGCACACTTATCTTCAGAGGCACAAAATTGCACACGTGCACAACCAGCACACTTGCCCACATGCCGATATGTTACCATATATTACAGAAAAATGATTTGAAGCTGTTCGCAATTTTCTCATTTAAAATCAGTCTGGGTAAATGTCAGCCCGGCGCATATGTATTTGTCCACTGATTCAACCCTGGCTTTTAGACCTTTGAGTGCCAAAGGGCCAGTGGTCAGAGATGAGTGTTGGCCGCAGAGCACATCTTAAAAGCCTACAGTCTGGTAGGGTGAGGTTTGCACAAAAGCACTTCCTCCCTATTGAACTACACACAATGGAAGAGGCCCTTTTTGAGACTTTTGCTTTGCGGGTAAATTATGCAACCTAATGGATTCATCTCTGTTCCTCTCTGTTGAGATAGATAGGATGGAGAGAATGCAACGAAATGTCTGGGAACGTAGAGAATTACAAGGGATATATAAGAATGGGAGCGAAAGAGAGAACGGAGGAGGGGAGATGGGGTATCTCAGGGGTAAAGATGCAGCCAAGGGCTTTATAGCTGTAAATCCTCCTTTCTTCCCAAGATGTTTTTTTGCCTGTTTCTCTCTCTAGCTCTCGTTTCTTTCTTTCACAATCCCTCCCTTGATCATACACACATCAACAATTACACACACACACACACACACAGGCCACACACATTCCAACAATCCTACTGCTACACTACCCATAAAATCCAACCATTCACATGGAATGGCCTGAAGTACAGAAAGAAAATCTGCTCTCAAGTTGATGGCAAAGGAGCAGCATATGGGGGACCCAGTTCTAGTACCAGCAAATGATCATAAGCCATAGATATGAAGTATCTTACTAGGAAGTAATGCTGTGGACTAGTGCCGTGGGGCTTCTCGGTGATAACACCCTATTTCCACTTTATTGAACCCTTAACAATAAGATATGAGGTGCTGTGTAAGCCATAATTCAATCCCTACCTGTCACTCACAAAATAAATCACATTCATTCCCTGTAGCCGCCATAAACATTCTCATTCTCTTTCCCTTTACTTTTATCGTCCCATGCTCAGAAATGCTCTCACTTTCACAAAAAAACATAACTAGCTCTCACATACACTGTTTTATATCTTAGGTGTACAAATATCTCTTATCTCTTAAACGACACCGATGGCTCTCATATTTGCAACTTTATCTCTCAAGTAAGAAAAGGTTGCTCTCACATTCACTGCTGAAACTAACTCTAACAATCTCAGGATATCAGTCATTTGTATTTACTTGCATCTTGAGTCTGAACGCAGGCAATGTAAAGCCTTCGAGGAAATCTTGACAGTATACCATGCACATAAAGCATGTGAGGGAACTGAACAAGCACAAGGAGGTAGAGTACACAGAATCAAGGGTTTTATTTAGCCAATAAGATGGTAGCCTGGACCAGGACAAAGGTGACAAGGTGAGGTGGTTTGGGCACAGGTGTACCAGGCACGACCGACTGGGAGGAGACCCTGATGTAGGACCAGGACATGCTGGAGGGGCTACATCTCCCAGCTGGAGAGAGCACTTGGGGGACCACCAGGAGGAGCTGGAGGAAGTTGCTGGGGAAAAGGACCTCTGGGCTGCTCTGCTTGCCCTGTTGCCACCACCACCCTCACCTGGATAAGCGGCTAGAAAATAGATAGATGGATGGATGGATGGATTAACCAAAGGCCAAAGTAAATCGCAAAATTGAAATATTGGATTAAAATTCACGCTGTCAAATGAGCTAACGTGGTGATAAAATGGTCATAAGGTGTGATTATGCTATTTGAAACAGAAGCTATAGTATATGTTTGTCGCTATGTGGTTTGATTTGTGTTCATGCATTAAAAATACAAATGTGCATAAGGCTAGGAAATAAGGGTTAGGGAGTGTGGAGGAGGTGTTGGTGGCAGGCCATGTGGCTGTGAAAAAGCAGCAAGTCAAAACTGATGCCTTCCTCCTTTGGGTGGAGGAAAACAGATATACCTCAAGAACAGTCACCCCAAAAGCTCAATTTCACGTAACATTCTCAAGATATGGGCTGCTCAGTACCTTGTTGGCCCTTGTGTTTGGGCAGAGGGGCCAATGCTGCTCTTAGGAATCTAGATCAGTGACTAAGCAAGTTCATTTTGAGAATGAAATCAAGCTTTTGAGCTTTCTTTTTAAATATCTGTTCTCTGTATCCCCAAAGATACTATATTGAACTCTCACGTATATATATACACATCATTTGAAAGGTGCATTTATACATGACAAATTAAAAACAACCATTTTGAAAGCAGACTAATGCATTTTTTTATGTAAGCAAATTTATATGTGTAAAATAAAAGCCTGCAAGATTGCAGATAGCTATACCGCTTAGTTTCAGTAAGGAATGGACTGAACAGATACAGAAACCCTTTTCTGACAATGTGCCTGGTGACATCTGGTGAAGGATATGTCAGCCAAACGCCATTTATATGTTGCAAAATGAAAAAACCACACAGGAGGGTTTGGGTGGAACGAGTGGAGGATGTGTGATAGAGAGAGACATGCTGCAGGAAGGGAGGGAATGGATGGGAGAAGAGTGAGAGAGCGCAGAGTGGTCAAGCTATCTTCTGTTTATTAAATGAAACTGGCATTGAATCAAGACACTAAATGTAAGGAGGGCGAGGGGAGATAGAGGAAGTTGGACTGGAGTGTGTACAGATTAAGAGTGGTATTAATTCTGACCCATAATCTCTCTGCCTCTGTAATTGAGGTCGCATGCCAGGGGAGGCTGAGTTTTGGAAGGAGACTGGCTTTTTGGTTTGCTGAGCTCTGAGGAGGAAGCAAATAGACACATAAATGAATGGAGGGCTGCAATACTCCCCAGACCTATACAGTATGTAGTTTGTGCTTATAGAGGCAGAGTGAAGGGTGACAGCCAGGGATGTAGTCAGGATGCTACCTCAGTCAAATCCAATAGAAATCAAGATCGGCCCAGTCAAATCAGACCCAAGCCCAAAGTTGAGCCATTTGAGATCAACTCTGAAAGCAATTGTGAATATAAACGTTAGTCTTGAGCAGAAGTACCAGGCAAAGCACAAAAAACCCAAAGTACAAGACGAGACGTGGACCGGCAAGGTCAAGACCAGGCTGCACCCCCGAAGAAGAATAAGCTCCAGTTCCTCCTCTGCATGTTCAGCCGTGGAACTCCTCCTGGTGTGTCGCCCGTCCTAATGAAGACGTCAATACCTCAGCATCCCAGGATACACTGTCTGGCTCTCTCGGTGAACGCTAACTTTGCTTGATAGTGTGCTGCTATGTGGTCCCAACACATCGATTCTACTTGGTCTTGGTTTCTCAGCCTCCAGAACCTCACTCCTGTATTCCCTCTCGTCTTGATCATCTGCCCAGGATCAATATTGTAATAACTGGAAAGCAGAAGGCCTCATCATAATCAATACGTGCTGTATATTGCTAGGCGGAGTTAGACAGAGAGAAATCATTCTGCCCAACGGCGGAGCTGAATGATTCTGACACCTCATTCATTACATTATTGAATAACCCATCGGCTATGTCACAGCCACAGATGAACAGAAAGCATTGGTGCGCGCACACACACACACACACACACACACACACACACACACCTACAGACCCTCACACCCACACACCTAGGGAGACTATGTGGATTATAACTTCCCACATTTTCTTTTACTGAATGGAAGCCACTTATGTGTTAAAGAACACAATCATGTTGCCTTATAGGAGGCTGTGCTCTTGACGATCGCGTGTATGCCATCCAGGTGACCTGGCACAAAACAGACAATTACGCAATTGAAGTCGTTAAAACAGGTATTTCAGGAGAGGTTTATCTGTTGACAGGAGCATCAACTCACTAAACCCTAAGGTATCTCCGCAAGTGCAGGTAATCTCTGCACTTGCCGTCAAAATATTAAAATGTACTTCTATCGACTACGTTTCAGGAGTCAAGCGGAGCACTAGCTGATGACTAACAAGCTATTATTATTTATGATTTGGTCGAGGTGATAAATGATTAGACGTATATCACCAAACTAGCTTCAAGGGTACACTAATCCTGAACACAATATGAAGTGGCTTTTTTAGGATATGGCTTCCAAATAGCTCTCTGGCCTGTTCATTGCTTTCCATTATAATGATAAGCACTACAAAAAACTAATTTGGTCTTAGATATTGCAACTGCTATAGTTATTTGGCACCTCCCGCCATTTGGGAGGAGAAATACTCACAGGTAACATGCGAAGTCATCAGCTCAGATCCGTCTGACTGACAGACAAAATGAAACACTTCTTAAGAATTGCTCTTGGAAGGCCTGGAGTGCCTGTCAGTTGACTTTGGTGTACTTTAAACTCAGGGCTAATGAGGATGTGCTGTTGGGAATTTGTCTGCGTGACAGCTAAGCAGTATGGGAGACTTTGATTAGCTGTGGGATCATAGCACAGAGAGCAGTCAAAAATCAATACCCAGAAGGAATTTATACATACACCTGCACTCATGCACACATTTTAAATGCTTTATGTGAATCCATTAAATCTAAATATATATGCATATAAGGATACAAAGCATGTTATTTCTGTCGCTGTTCGTTCCATATAAAGGTCAAATAGGCGACCAATCTCAAGGACAAACACTTCTCTCCGCTTTTCACTGAAAAAAAAACAACGGGAATATTTTTGTGGGCCATTAATCATTCTGACATAACATGTGCACATTTGTACAGAAAGGCATGTATTGGTAACACGTCTCTGACAGCAGCAATACGATCATCTCAGTCTATAGTCCTTTGTGTACATTTCAGCCAGTCACAACACGTGCAATCGATTAAGGGTGTCAGAACACAGAGTGAGTGATGGTTGTCGGGGTAACATGAGATTAGCGTGCACCGAGTAGGCAACACCTGTAATCTGGCTTCGACAGTAAAGAGGAGCAGCACTACAATACATGGAATGTGACAGACAAATGTGATCAGAAAACACCAGGGCTTCTCCTTTGCAGCGCCGGTCCCATCCAGCGTTTTCTTTTTGTCCCTGTTTCACATTAAAGAAGTGTTGCACTGTGTGTTGTCGTTCATTACGACTGAGAGTGGCCAGCACAAAGACACTGGGATGTGCATCCACAGAAAAAACATAGGTATGGCTGTGAATTGAATTTTTAGGTTCGGGTTCACGTTCAGGTCCGGCCAGTCTGACCAGCCTCTGCCATTTGTCTCCAGCTCTCCAGTGGATTTCCTCTTGAAGTCCAGGAAGTTGTATGGATTGTTAGTGGCCTGTGGGCCTTTCCTCTTCTACAGGTCCAGTGGGAGGGAAGTCCTGGTCAGATGCTCAAGTCAACCATGATGCAACCATGCATTCATTCAATTTTAGATGTCAAAATACCAGATTAAATGACCAGAGTAGTAATAAAAGCAGTTCAGGGCTGAAATCATTCCACCCATTCACCAATGCATTCTCACCAATACACAGCTGATACATATATTCATCTCATCTGTGTTGCCGGTTTGTTGCACTGCCAACTCTCTAAACTGATTAGTGATCAGTTGATACATGGTAGGATTATTTAGGCATAACGATCCTGTTTGAATCTATTAATAGTACTACGTTGTCAAGGCTTGTAACATTTGCCAACTGTCTTCCTTATGTACCCTCTTTGGTGACAGACGGTCCTGATGACATTATCAGTTACGTATCAGGGTGAAATCAAAATGGGAGGATTCAGTAAGCCTTGATATTTTGTATATAAATATATTTAAGGACGGGGTGAACTGAAGAAGGTGTAGAAAGAAAAATTGAGATGTTGTTGTCACCTGTCTGAAAGTTCAGAGTACCAATTAATTAGACCTGTCTATGTATGCAGATGTAGTTCGACTGTCACCCGGAGCAGGAGAATATATTAACATTTAGTCTGTCTCACTGGAACTCTACATTTTCTCAATTCCTTTGATTTTTGTTTTGTGACTCAAATTATGTGATGGATCGCAAAAGTTATTACATTTTGGTATACCTAGAGTAGTAGTATAGGGGAGTCATCATCCATGGCTAATGCTTATTGTTTGTTGATACAAATCCGTTTTTTTACTATTAAGTGAAGTGTTTCTTCCTTGCAGAGTCATCCATGCTGCTAACCTGATATTGAGTTTGAGGAAATGTGTGATACTGTGGGTATACTGTAAGTCTAAGTCTTTAAGTATAAGTCTAAAGTGTAAGTATAGTATAGTGCAACTTTAGTGTAAGCAAGTGGTGATTTGTGCCATGAGCAGCTAATAAGGTGCTGGAGCCTTAAATAGTGGGAAAAAAGTGGGAAAATGTCAGTGCCCTCTCAAGAGCTAATGTTGCTAAATCATGTATTTGAAGTGTTACCAAATTTTAGGATGATAAATCAAACACAGCAACTACACTGTCTATACATAAACGGGACTATAATACAAGACAAACGTGGTAAAGCCTCACGCCATGAAGGGTAGACCCCAGAAGCTATAGGCCATCGCTCAGAGCCCGCCTCCATTGCCCGCCAGCTGAACTTCTTCTCTAACAGGTTCAACAGGATTGACCTCCAGGAAGAT
Organism: Hoplostethus mediterraneus; assembly: GCA_034670385.1. Taxonomy (NCBI): domain Eukaryota; kingdom Metazoa; phylum Chordata; class Actinopteri; order Trachichthyiformes; family Trachichthyidae; genus Hoplostethus; species Hoplostethus mediterraneus. The sequence continues at coordinate 10,991,833 of JAXDDW010000005.1, forward strand.
TAGACCACCGCCTCCACCAATCACAGTAGAGAAGAGAAAGATGGTCTTCATCCTGTCACACTAAGAGGTTGGGGTGCTAAGGGAGTGTGCCCCCCAGCTGTGGGATGTGTTGACACAGCTATTCTGGCTGTTTTTTTTAGACACCAGCTTAAGTGGTCAGACGAGGTTGTAGATGACCAACATCCCAGTGTTGTGCCACATACCTTGACCATGGGTGATTTTAAGCCTGCGGTACTTACGTCTGTGCTGAAAAAGTATGTGGAGAGGGTGGTGTACAGCATGTAGAGCTCACCACCGTGGAGTCAATCCAATGTGCTTGTAAGGTACAGCGAGGGGTTGAACATGTCTGTCTAACCAAGCTAGACACAGTGAGTTTCATGGACTTTTCTTCAGCTTCTCATACAGCATCCACACACACACACACTGCTGAATCATCTGCAGAGACTATACAAGTCAACCCCGCTCTGGTTTTAGGGATTTAAGATTCCAGTGCAGCTTGAAATCACACCACCTGGTTTTAAACACAGGGGGTTCCTCTGTGCTGTGTCTCCCCTCCCTATTCACTTACAGCAACTCAATAGTATTGAATTTGCACACACCTGCACACAGAGCTCATACGTCTTCCCGAGGGTCTACATGTGTATCTAAAACAAAGCAAAGCAAGTGTTTACAGTTACATATACATTTAGCTAACACTTTTATCCAGAGTGACGATGACTGCAACAGCAAAACGTGCTTAACCCTCCTGTTGTCTTCACATTCTGTATACACCTCTTGTCCTCCGGGTCAAAATGACCCGCCTTCACTAAACCCCCAAAAATAAAGCAGCTTAATTGAATTTTAAACACCAAATCTATTTTAGGGGATTTTTCTCTGTTGTTAAACTCAGTGGCGGGTCATTTTGACCTGAAGACAATAGTAGTAAAAGATTTTGTACAGCTTACATGGAAATATGAATAAAGGCAACATTTCACTTTTTTCTAATGTTGGGGTCAATCTAGGAAAAGTCATCAAATTTCAAGTTGAAAATTTTTATTTTAGGGGATATTTCTCTGCTTTTAAACTCAGTGGCGGGTCATTTTGACCCGAAGACAACAGGAGGGTTAAGCTGCTTTATTTTGGGGGTTTAGTGAAGGCGGGTCATTTTGACCCGGAGGACAAGAGGTGTATACAGAATGTGAAGACAACAGGAGGGTTGAAGTCCTTGATGAAAAAAGATTATTTTTATAACATTTATTTTTTTATTTCGATTTATTATGTAGTGTACAATGGAACAAGTGAAGAACGCCAGGACAGAGAGAGAGTTGAGGAGGACGGGCGACAAAGGTCATGTTTTGAATTTAACCCCATGGTTTGCACCTCAGGCTACTGAGTTAGGGATAAGGATGTCCCAGAGCGTGTGTGTGTGTGTGTGTGTGTGTGTGTCCAACCCTACCTCCTATTTTCTTCTACTTTTTCCTCTCACTTTTTCCCATCTCTTCTTTCCCCTCTCTTTCGCTCTCAACGTCTCTATCAATTAAACTCACTAAAGAAACGGGGTTGTGGTTTTTTTTCACGCGTCCATGCCGGCGTAAATGAGAGCTCCCAACAGAGAGAGTGACAAGATGACAGTGGGGGAAAAGCGTGGAAAGAGAGTGAGAGGTTTTTCTGGACAGTTTCGTATAACTCGTTATTCCTCTAATGCATAATGACTCTGCAGTTGTTTACTCTCGCGGTGCATGTAGATGTGCAACGATTCACAATAAGCATCCAGAATGCTTAATCTGAGCGTGTTGTTTGGGTTCAACTTTTTGTGACGGGGCAAGGAAGGAATGAGAATGAGAAAGGTCAAGAGGAGCAAAGCAAATTGCTGGCTTGTTTCAAATACTGCTGTGTGCCCCTCCCTCCCCATTCCACCTAATATTGAAACTTCATGACCACTAAAAGCACAGCATGCATATTTCACCGTTCTACTAGAGAGCCAAGACACCTATGTCAACATTGCTATTCTTACATAGCACTAATGCATAGCCTTCTATTATATACATTTTTTACAGTACTCACAGTATTTTTTTTTCTTACAGTAGTCAATCAAAATTTCTTTTGGTTATCAAGAGGCACCCTGCTGGCAGCGGCTTGTTTCATGTGAAACAGCTGAATATGCAGCAGATTAGGTAGGCTTTCACTCCTCAGTCCTTTCAGTCCTCTTCTACCAGTTACTCTTTTATGTGCTTTTGTTCCGATCGTATTCTGTAAACGTCTTATTGTCATAATTAATTGATAGATGATGAATGTGTCATAAATCTGATTGTTTATCATCCTGACCTAGTTAAGCCTGTAAAATCCTTTGAGGCGTGTCTGCGATAAAGGGCTATAGAAATAAACTTGACTTGACTAAAACACCTAAAACATGCCACTGAGAAAGTGGAGGTAGACGAAGGAAGATGGAGCAAAGAGGAAATTACTTTGCCCAGCAGGAGAACTGCGAAGAAGATGTACAAATTATACAGGGGAAGCCAGGCCAGAGGGTGCAGACAGATGACACCATCTCAAGGCAGAGCAAAATGAGAAGACGAAATATAAGAGCAAGTAGACCAAAGAAAGATGATGCAATAAGGTACCGACCCTATAGAGAAGGATGGACTGAGAAAAAAAGGAGACAGATGGACGGATGGTGGGCAGGAATAGGTAACAAAAAAAATAAATACAAAAAAAAAAGAGATGGATGGCAGGCATTCCCTCCAACCACTCATTTAGATAAAGGCTACATGGATGGAGAGAGGGAGAGCTAGAAGCATTGAAGTGGGTGGGTGGCCATCAGTGCACAAGCCCAAAGCAATGAAACATTACACTGGGATAATGAAGAGGGTTCTGCTCGGTCACACTCCACATTAGCCCGGCGTCAGGCCCGACCTCAAAGTGTCAACAAGTTAATAGACTGGCGATCGCTGGCTCTTTCACAGTGCTGCTCCCCGCCACAAACACCAATTATTTACATGAATTTTTGTGGATACATAAACATAGATACCTCTACATGGAAAGAGTTTAAAACCTCAGCCTGGGCCTGTGACACAGCCGAAGGGTGTTTGCATAACTGACATAGATTTGCTGGTTGCTGGGACACGCATGACGCAGTGTCAGTGCTTAAGGTGTTTGTATGTTGGTGAAACTCTTGATTTCAGGGGTGTACCTCACCATGCCTTTGGCCTACTGTGAAGTCAACAGCTATCTTTTGTCTGAACTGGGAATGTTGAAAGTGCACAAAGCTTCTTTCTTTAAGAGGAACTCCTTCAGTTTTCTTCCTATCTTTAATGTACCTGCGTTCCATTCCTGCAGTCAGAGCGCTGTGTGAGCATATTAGTGTGAGTATATCATGCAGAAATGATCAAGCACATGAATGAAAATGGGCTCTTTGTATTTGTTGAGTATTCCCCTAAGAACACATGTGTTATTATAGCAGGATCATCTGTTGCTGGTTGGATTGAGTTAGCCAGCTAAGGCTAAACTATATATCTGAAGTTATCAAAGTGCCACACGGGGATGGTACATATCAGCCATAATTTCTTCTGTCAGTGTTATGACCTGTGAAATACCCAGTGAATAGTATGACAAGAACTACGCTGCCTTCTTCTGTGCAAACACTGATTTATGGAATGAGCTGCTGCTGCACATTAAACACAGCCAGCAGTGTTTTACTTTGGTGGCTCAGCCACACCACTGATGGCTCAAGATCCACACAAGGCCTTATATATTCACACTAAGTGACTAATATTTCATGTCAAAATAGCAGTTAATAAACAATTACATGTCAAGGAAATTGCCTGACGATGTGCGTGTTAAATGGGACGAGGAAATGAACCACCCAACGTGAAGATTCTGCTTCAGGCTGCCACGATTACGCTAATTCTTTCTAACCATAAAACATTGTTGGCATTTCCAAACTGACTAAATGCAGTACCTATGAACTCAAAGCTACTTGATGAATTCTGTCTGGTTAGCTCAGATATTCAAGGGAAATATATATATATGCATACTTTGATTCAGCTGCTGCAGTCATGGATTTTTATGATATCATGACACGGTGACAGAAGCAGGCCAGGTGATGTGAGGATCATAGATTTGAGGTTATATCACAACATCAGGGCTGAAAGGTTTCATATTGAGGACTAAACCGTAAACTTGATAACATGTTTAGCCAAGCTATTTTAAAACTGAGATGGATCACATCTTGCAAGTGCATTAAGCCAAGAAAGCAATCAAACAGATGCAACTGAAGTGCCACAGTACTTCCACATTTTCAGTGTGACATTACCAAATTTTACTTCATAATCCAATGTATTTTTGTTAATTAATATTTAATATGTTTAATTTTTTTTTCATGTGTGGTATGAACATTGTAATGAATTGATTTACACATCTAAATGAAATGTTGGCCAGTGTTCACTAACCTCAAGGCCAGCACAAGGCGACAACATAATGTCACAAGACCATTCTGCAGATCCTGATCCATCTTCCTATATCCAGGAAGTTCAGATGAACTCTGGGTTACACTTGAGTCTCATACATCTGAGTTAGCGACCGACCGATCCCTGATCACACAGGTCCAGCTGGACCAAGGATCCTTTGTCTTTCTTTCTTCCTGACATATTGTCCTGACACAGGGGAACACGCTGGAAATGAATGCCTTTGCGTGCACTCCTCTGGGCTGACCTGCTTCTGTTGTTTTCCTGTTTGCCTTTTTCAGTCCAAAATAAAAATCAATCCATTTTCTCTTGTCTACTCATTTTACTGCATCATCAGGAGTGTTTTATGCACAGAATGAGGTAAACCATAAATTATTTCACACAGGACTGTCTCAACGCAACTCACATGAATCTGCTGCCCAGCCACATCCTGACAGCGTTCACATTGAGGTTTGGTAGCTTTAAGGTTGCCAGCTCAATGCCATAAAACTTGAGGGTTATTTTTTGTCAGGGGGTGAGTGGGCTTCTCTGGATGAACAAACGTGGTCAGCAAACCCTCCCTGGATAAGGAAAGGTTAAAAATATTAGATTGCCGGAAGGTTTTTTCACAGAACATCTGTTTCATGAAAAGGCAGTATCCACCCATCCCATGGGATGAGGTCAGAATGCAGAAGTTTAACTATAAATTTTGGAGTACGAGGAGATAAGTTGCAGGCAGAAGATCAAATAAAGTAGCAACATAGTAAAGAGGGTGTCAGAATTATGTGCACAAAAAAGACAGCTTCAATTCTGTAAAGGCATGCAAGTTTGAGATATTGTCATAAACATGTCAAAACTTGCTTATCAGAGACTGCTAGACAAAAATAGCTAAAACCATCATACTGCTATCAGATTGTTCAGAATTTAGAAAAATGGATTCTGAATTCTTGTTTTCAAGTAGCTTTCTTGGCAAGAGCCCAATTGTCCTTCTTTTCTGAGTCATGGCCACACTGAACAATACTTTCCCACATTCCTCCCAAGATTCATTGCATGAGTCTGTTCACAATGAAAGCAATTTACTGCAATGCATTCCAATGGCATTACCATTAAGTCAAGCTGGTTGGACCTCTGTCCTTCAAGGCACTTTGGTTTAATTCAAATCCTTGAAGCCATGAACTTGATTTAAATACTTGATGAAATACACCATTCTCTTGGCTTAAATACTTTAGACACCACAATAAAACACATGAACAATGTGTGTCTTTTAAAAAAAAAAAAAAAAAAGCTATGTAACAGCTAAATGGCACATAAGTGAATACTGAATCAATCCTTATGTTGGCTTTCAGCAGGTGTTCATGTCATTTGTGGCTGTAGTGCAGTTGGCAAATTTAATTGAAAACATGACATGAAAGACAGGGACCAAATTTCTCACACTTCATTACAATTTTACTACAGGCAACACATGAAAGCACTCATCAAGCAGAGCTTTCCAACTTTTATTTGAATAAAAATCAATCTTTGTAGTCACAGAATTGTTAGTCCACTAATCATTAAATTAAATAGAGGAGGTGTTCTTTTTTACAAGGGGCTGTAACCTTTTATCTCAAGCAATTAAGTGAAGATGAGATTGACAGCAGTGGAGAGCAGAGGCAGACATGTGACAGGCAGCTGGCAGCCATACTTTCTCCAATATGCTGCACCCAATGTTCTTAATGCATTGGCTAGAAAATGTTACAGATCAGCCATGATTACGTTGCTTATTATTTCAATCAGCCAGCTACAGCTGACTGCTCTTTTATTAGTGCAGTATTTTACTAATTCACTTCATAAAGGGAGATGTGAGTGATGCAAGCAACAGAAAAGTAAGGGAGGGAGAGCAGAGAGAGGGAAGACAGAAAAGACCTTTGGCAAACTCCTCAATAATTGCCTCCAGTCATTTAAAAAGGTTTTTGAGGATGAAGAATTGATCCATAGATCTATTTAATCAAGAGCTGACTCAAGAGCTGTCCTTTAGAGTACCTTGGGCTGTAGACAAGAGTGAAATAAAAAATGGGATACTACATTTTACAAGAGCATTTTGACATTCAGTGTAGTGCACCATTCATTTATTATATCAGAGGCCTCTCCCTCTCCTTTACCTCTCAGGAAAAGAGGATTCGGCGCTGTTGCATCAGGAACAAGAAGAAACATCGTCCTCCTGAAGCCATTAGAAACCTAGCTCTGTCATTTGTTGTGTTTGTGTTCTTTTGTTTTAGATTTTGGTAGCAGTTTACTTTAATTGTTGCTCATGACATCCTAAACACATTAGAATGTGTAATGTGAATGAATGTAATGGATTTGGTGTGACCATGTCTGACACATCATAAGGACATTGTAATCACATCATAAATGTATCAGAAAATGTCATAATACACATAATACATACTGCATTATGAATCTGGTATGACTCTGTTGTGAGGGGGTGGTCGTTATTTCATATATTATAAGGATTAATCCTAATCTTACCCTCAAATCCAGACTTATCTGGTATACCTCAGAATTCATGGTTCCCTTAATGATGTCATTATTTTGGTGGAGAGTGGTTGTTGCCAAACATGGCATTTTTGATTTAACTAATTCATTTTTTTCTATATGCACAATAATTTCCTGTAAAAAACATAGGAAATTGGTAAATATAGACCCTTTATTTCAGTTAAGAAAAGACTATGGATTGCATGGTAAGAAAATTCTATAATCACACAAGGGGTTCCCAAAATTTCAAGCAGATTTATTCAGGAAATCATTTTTATTTTGTATTTATATTGTTTTAGATGATTGTTGCATCTGAATGATTATAATTGGAAGTTGTTTACAAAAGAGGCATAACTTCTTCAGCTTCGCTCAAAGTTTAGCACTATGAACAAACGTAAATGATGCTAAAAGCAGTCTGAATATGGGAGGAGAAATAGTGGCATAATGGGGCCTGAGGGTGTTTCACCACTCTGCGTGCCTTGATGACGTCTCCAATATGTCACTTCATATGTCCTTCTGAGCCTTGATCTCAGAGAACAGAATTTCACTGTTCGTATTGGGGATGCACATATCTTCACAGTATGATCACCGTGTCATCATGAGTTCATCAAAAACATCACAAGCTGCACTGAACATAACCCAGTTTGTACACTCAAAACACCCTCTCAGAGGAGCAGCATGGTCAGAGTTTCCCAGCACAGCCTTTAGGAACAGGAAGTAAACATGGCTGTTTGACATGAAACATTGGTCTAGTGTTTTGTTTTCTCTTCTGTTGAATGTCATCTGTTGCTTTTTGTTAAGGGAGTTCAAAAGGCAGATTGATGTGGTTAAAGTTACCTAACACCATCACAGCTGGCTTGGCGTGGGAACCTTCCACCGAGGACATGAAGTTTCGCTAATTCACGAAGGAATACATTGGCATGTACTTCCAGAGGGATGTACACACTGATCACAAGAACGTAAATGGGGAGGTAGATATGTTTCTGTTTAGGTAGGTAGAATGGTCTCTATTTTAGACTGAGGAATTCAACATGAGGAGAACAGCTTTACTAAATGTTTTCGAGATGTAACACCAGCAATGGATGATCACGAAGCAAATAACCGTTGCTTTTAAATTTAAAGCATAATTTAGCCGACCTGTCAGCAAGAAAAAATTTATAGTCTTAAGGGGTCACTGCCAGATCTGGTACAGATTAGCCCTGTTGAGTCTCAGATGGCAGACTAGTGTTTGTAGTCCAGGTAGTTTGCAGGCGTTCATCACTTTTATTCCTGAGCCGCTGGACATTTACAGCAGCAACGCCAGGGGTTGAGGCTGGAAAGGTCATGTCCTTAACCACGACATGACACTGGTGTGACTTCAGGTGGACCTGCGTGCCCAGAAGGGAGACGGTGCAGGAACGATGCACTCCAATTATAATTGTGTATGACCAGGCATGACAAGGTTCTAGCACATAACATTGACACACAAGTGGAAGACTTCACAGCAGAGCTTTTACCAGGGCGTGCCTCATGGCCACCATCCTGGCTGCCCCTGATCATGTTTCATCACCCTCCATCTCAATTCCAGCAACGGCTAGGAAACATGCCTGATGCTGATCTAGCATAGCCGTCAATTTATTTTTTGGAGCCATCGCAGCTACGCATGAAGAACCAGCTGACTTACAAAAGAGGACCAGCTGTAAAAGGTATCATAGCAATACATTGTTTAATCAACTATCTGAAAGCGTTGCGTCAGTAATCCCTCCTCTGGGGCTCACCGCGGAAATGATGTCAGTATTAATATATAAAATTCATCTATAAAATCATGAACGCAATTAGATTTTTACTGTCCCATAGCACAGAATGAAATATATCTGCAGGGTTTTGATAGGGTTGTTGATCAATACCCCAATGACTCAACGATTACTTCACTGGGTGCTGAGATCTGAGGTGTTCAGAATTCTGTTTTGTTTGTAGAGGTCGGTAAAAGTCACAGATTACTTAATGCCCCTTTAAGTTAAATAATATATTTACCTCGGGTGCAAGAGCATCCCATCATCCCCATCTGTGCTTTCAAGTCTGACCTTGGTACACCTGATGAATAACATCTGTTGAGATGTGTAAATTCACTCACACGCCATAACTCCTGGAGTTGACAAGGGACCCATTACTATGAAATTACTAAACATCTGTACTCAGTTAAACCTGAGGGCTAACAGTTAAAATAGCATGTGCCGGTTGATTTAAGTCAAGGCACAACCCACACTGGCTCTGTATCATTTGCTGTCACCAACAGGCAGCCTCATAGCCACATGTCCATCGGAGTGCTACCAACTCAGTGGTGCAGAATCCATATTACTCCACAGGACACCAAAATAAACAAGGGTATCACATTACATTTAGTGTAAAAGCATTGTGTTGACAGAGTTTTTCCATATGAATGTTATACAGTATATTCCCTATGTTGCATGGTGTTGTATGGGGGTTGCATGTAACATTAGATGTTTTGTGTCTGCCCTAACTCCTGAGTGAGTCCCATGCCCAAAACATATCCCTCTCTCCACTGTGCCCAGACATGACACATCCGCCTCAGTCGTTATCCACGGCTTGACATATTTCCGAGACACATTGCATGCCACCTTTCACGTAGAGGACTTGGTCACTACACCACCGAGTTAAATGTGAGCCTTTTTTCAGAATCTTTTCTCTCTGTCTCTCTCTCCATCTCTCTCTTTCTCTTACCTTAATCAAAGCAGTTTCATCATGGTAAAGAATAGACAGGAGAAAATGTCAGACCACCCCACTGAAGATGACCTATCTCTGTTCTTTAAACAGAGTCTACACCAAGTGGAAAGGAAATATCGGAATGGTTGTACCTCTACAATACATTGTGCGTAAAGTACAGTAGCTTACATTGTCCCTTTATGTACTGAACAGTATGTTACTCTGTCCGTTATGCTATGTATGCTATTCCCAATAAATACAATCCAGCGCAGGCCTGGCGTGTCTATCACAGGGTCCTGCACCTCGCCCTGAAGATCAAAAAACCACAGGGACTGGGTATGAATGTGAAGCCACTTTTTCCACACTTATATACACAGAGGCAGCAGATGTACAGAAAGGCTTTGCTTGATGGGGAATACTACTTCATTTGTGCTTTGGTCTGTATTATTTCTATAGACTCAGTACCATCTCCCCTAGACAGAACCAACAGGGGAGAATCGGCCACACCATCCGACCTGTGATGTCAACTTGATATACAAAGAGAAAGAAAATGGGGGCTACATTTTCTGGTTTGGAACTAATACCACTAACATGAAGCTCACTTGGTCTCTACCTTTGTAAGGCATGTTCATGTCGACAAATGCTGATTGGACAGTCTTAAGGGACGATATCAGGAAATAAGTTCAAATAAATCAAATCAATCAGGTTTTATTTCCCTTTATTATGTGTATATCTACTGTATACATGAAATTCTACTCATCTGTGTCACTGTCTGTTCACCACTTTAACCCATTCTGTTTCACACAGACAGATATATTGAGAGATATTTTGGGGTAAGGAAAAAAGAAGTCAAAACAAGTAATATATAGATGTGATAGAATGAATGATTCTGTGAAAGTGGCTTACTATACACAGCTTTGATTCCCAAGGTGAATGTGCACACGCACGTGCACTCACGTACACACACACACAGTCACATTGTTGGCATATTGTCCCTTTCAATTACACAGCTGTCTCAAAATTCTGTCTCAGCAACTCCATGCACTTCACTGCCCTATACCTGCGGGGTACGTGCGTGAGATTGTTTAAGTGAGGAATAGAGGCAAGGAGAGAAAAGACATAGCAGACGTTTGTGTGTGTGTGTGTGTGTGTGTGTGTGTGTGTGTGTGTGTGTGTGTGTGTGTGTGAGAGAGAGAGCGAGAGAGAGAGAGAGCGAGAGAGAGAGAGAGAGAGAGAGAGAGAGAGATAAATTAGACAAAATAAGAAAGTGTGGAAGGGGTGAATTAAAGGGATGGACAATATAGCCTGTCTTGGCGTCTCTTACAACCTGCTCAGTGAGCCATGTGGTTGGCCTTGTAAACTGCACTGATACTTGATTACTTTGTCAGTCTTCTTAAGTGTGTTTTGCTCTGTGGAGAAAATAGGGAGACGTGTCCAACAGAGGATGTCCATCAGAGTGCAGAGGCACAGAGAGGTGAGTTGAGAGGCTACATTAGAATGATATTCTGCTGTTTTCCTCGCAAGTGGACGCCTTACTTGAATGAATGAAGGATCACCCATCTCACATTTTTTGACGTGCTGGATTTGCATAGGGGTCTACATGTCTCATCAAACCAAACAACCAGAGCCTCAGTATCACTGCACCAAGTAACACTTCACTCTTCCTCCCTCACACTCCCTCCCTTTCTATTTCTCTCCGCTGTGTCCATACTTAAAGACAGCTATTCTCTTTCATCCTGATAGCTCCCAAAGGAGGCCTGAGGGACCAGAGACAATTACACAGCATACCAAAGTCCCATACTCTGTTCTCTGGACAAAACTCATGAAGCTAAAATTAGGAAAGACATTTTTTAAGAGACTGTTGCCAAGGTACCATTCAAGGACAGAGAAAAAATGGTGTGGATGGGCAACTTGATCACAAAGGTATGGGTAGATGATCATGTGTGCGTTTATGGAGGGTAGGTTTACAGTCCAGTTCATTCTAGCAGTAAAATACTTAGTTTAAAAACACAATTGTTTTGCTGGCTTGATTTAAGCTATGTTTGAAAGTCAAAAAATTAAATCACTTTTAATATGGTCTAGAATGGGTGATGTGAATCCAGTTAGACAGCTTCACCTGCTGGCTAAATGAGGTACTGAGTGTGAGATGCTTGATATAACTGTGGAAAAATGTGGAAAAATGAAAACAGTGAAAGGACAATGATGAGAGCACTCTATTAAAAAAAAACCACAATTGATATTTCAGTAAAATAATTACCCACAGTAAAGTCCTTTATAGAGAATGAGGTCTACTGTTTAATGTACAGGACATCCATAGCAATAGATAGATTTGCTGCATTGTAGCACCAGCAGATGATGGATGGGTGGGTGTAGATATTTGACAAGAGGGATGGCAGGGGAGTGTTGTTTACCCAAATTCTACAGTTCATTAGGGGATACATTTCATAATTTGAATTAATAAAGGGATGCCTTACCCGTACCAGTTCCCCTTGAAAAACCACAGGACACCACATTCAAGCATCATGTTACGGTGTGATTTTTCCTTTGGCCATCCCTTTTGCCCTTTTCACCCTTTTAGTTTATTCTGCACTTGAAAAGGTACTAAGCTAACCTGTCAAGGCATCCCTTCCTTCCAGGCTATGTAGCATTTGCTTGCTTAACCAAGCCAAAAATCCATTGTGCACTTTGAAAGCAATGGGTGACCCACCCAGCATGAGCTGGACACCTACTCAAAGTGGAGGAGGACCCAGGTCATGGTCCAGCCTGCCTGCCTTTGACAGATTCCCATAGAGTGAAACATCTCACTTCATTTTCAACAAACCAGGCTCTATGTTAAGAAACCCTGAAAGTTTCCTTCCAAGACTAGTGTTGCAGTCACCTGTGTATTATGATTAAACTAATTTAAACTAAATTAAACTGGGCTGTTATCCACCAAAACCAAAACAGAGACTTACTACTATTATACCATATAGCCTACTTTAAATTGAAAAAGTGGCTGTGCTCTTATTGCTATGCAGTTAGGTAATGGAAATCCAAAAGTCAGCAATGCTGCTGCTTTTGAGGGACTGCAACATGGTGAGCCAAGTCAGCTCAGTACCAGTGAAGGAGGGGCAAACACAGATGCAATGACAGGTGCAGGGCAAGGTGCAGGGCAGGGTCCAATGTGCATGTTATTGGTACAAGAGGGAGTCACATGTGTAAGTCACAATGTAATAGATCAAGGGACAAATCTAATCGCTGACAGCGGCATTCCTTAAACAAGCCCAAGAAAGAACAGGATGTTCCCTGTTCTTTCAAAACCATTCACGAACTGGTTATTGATGACATGATTGCTGTTACCCCTCTAGTCAGGAGCACCTATATTGGCTTCCATGTACATGTCAGCAGAGAAGATGATACTCATGGGCCTTCACATTCAGTGCATTATTGAAAAGATTAAAGAGAGAACCTATGAACAGATGTAGCTTACTGCTACAGCTCAGCTGATAAATCTTTAAGAATTTGGCCCACCAAACATGAGATTACATGGATTACATGTTTGCACTGATTTGTTGTTGTTATATTGGCTATAATTGCTGGTGTTGGAATGACTTGCTGACAAATCAATACAATTATGCTGTTTAGTTTAAATCACATTGCAGCCTAATGATTGCTAGTGCAATGAAATATTGAAATATTATGGAACATAGGCAATGTATGGTTTGCTGGGCGATGTGCATGTAGGTGTTATAGGCCTTGTTCAGATCAATAGTGTGGTTTATTTGTATGTATGTCTGCATGCATGTCAGGCAAATCAACAATTATTTGTTGATTTGCAAAATATTTATTTACAAACAATCTTTGTAGATGAGGTGGGACAACAGTGATGAAACTCTGGTTATTTCTTATTGAAAAGGAGGAGAAGAAGAAGAAGAAGATGCAGAAGCGGAGGAAGAAGAAGAAGTGACGTCAGTTATTGTGGGCGGGACGTACCGCTCTACAACGCTCGCTCCCACCAATGACATGCTTCCTCAGTAAAATATGAAAATGGCGGCTCTCTGTAGTGAGTTTGGGGACTTGGTACAAATCAAAAAACAACTAATATCGGTGATATCCCTTTGCAAAGAAAGAGGACTTGTACATAGCGTGAAGTGGTAAGACACTAACGTTAACGTTTAATTGCCTGCCTCTCTGTTTTCATGATACAAAAGCTGAGCATCACAATTACAGTTAGCTAACGTTAGCAGTAGTCCATGCAACTGAGCACTTTTCAGTGTTAATACTCAAACAAAATTGCTGTCTTTTCGCAAGTTAAGTATGCAGTATGCAATCGTAATATTCCTGTTAAGACAGTGGTTATATATCTCAATAATTACGTGACAAAATAAAGATCTATCTATTGACCAGAGGAAGGTAAGGTGCATCCTAGGACCCAGGCTAAGATAGCTGAACTATGTATATTTCACAAAGCTGGAAAATATTATCAAGATGCATAACGTTACAACTGTGTAATTCCTTCATTCCATTATTGGGCCACATTTTACGTTGTTGAACCAATACATAATACATAAGATCAGTTCTGGTAAAGAGATATCCAGACATTTTCTTTTCTTCAGAAGTATGAATGAACCTTCAACTGGAAATGGTTAAAATCCTATTTGATTTCTTCAGAATACTTATTTTGTTCTTGACAATCTGAGGCTTGGACTTGTGGATTTTAGTACCAGTAAATTACCTCTTAAATTATCTGATTATCACCATTATCCTCTTCATGGAAAATGCTGTTCTATCCTAATTTTACTCCTCCTCCCATTCCATTGTGGATTAATAAATACATTGTTCACTAGGGCACGTCTGTTTTTAGTGTCGTATGATTAAAATACTAATATATGGTGTTTTTGTTGATGTTGGTGGAAACTTGTGTGACCTCTGTTGTTCCCAAGGCAGTTTTACTAACTCACACACTACTGATTTTTGCTGCTTTTGACCAAAAATGTGGCTGGGTATACTAAGTCAATGCTTTATTTCCCATCGCTTTTTATAAGTGATAGCCACATGCTTACCAGGGGGTCTATTTTTAAATTGTTCTGAGGTGACAGTGTCTCAGTTGAGAGTGTAGATACTATGCTATCCCAATCATCCCAAAGCAAAAGTGAAATTATTGATATTTAGCCTGCCAGCAAAGTCTTTGCTGTAAATTTAACTTTGTAATGTTGAATAAAGGTGTTACACTTTATAAATAAAGTAAATGCAGTTTCATGGATTGTTTGTCCTGCAGATATATTGCCTTGGAGTATAAGCTAGCAGCAAGTTACCATCACAGTGAACATCATTATTCTAACTGTTGTAGATTAGTTTGTAGTTAATGGTGTGGTTATGTCAAATGCTTCCTGTGTCTACATTTTAGGGCTTCAGAATTGGCATTTGCCTTGGACCCTCTTCCCAAGGATGAATTACCCCCACCGCCGCCCTTTACTGAGGTTTGTACACAGATAAGGCAGCGGCTATTTTGCAGCCAATGGTTATCTATATTGTTGTTTTATAGGTTAGTCAATTGGTTAGTGTGTTAGTGAAATCCTCCCAGGAAAGCTTTTGACCTTCTTTAGCTACAACTGTGGTCTAGTGCTTTGACCTGGATTGCAATCACTTCTCCACAGTCCACAAAAACAACAACAAAAACAACCTTTTTCGCATTATATTCTGAGAGAATTCCAAGGTCAAAGTAGCCTTCCACAATATTATCACAGAAACAAAATTTGTCTACAAAAACGCCTCCCTCTGATGTGTTTTTCTTCTCAGCTCCAAGGGGAGGGAAAGATATCTAGTTGCCCCCTGGCAGCTGCATTCAAAATGTAAACTTAAAAAGGATTAAATGACAAGTGAGTTCCATGTAAACACCAGAGATAGAGACTTGATCAAGAAGGATCAAGAAATCAATTTAACTTAATTTAAGTGATAGGAATGATGTCTTTGGGTCTAACAGCAAGTTGGAGAATTGTTCAGCTTTGGTGGAGGTTTGTGTCACGGTGCCTTCTAGTTTGTTTTCTTTGTCTCTCCCAAATATAGGAAGACGCCCAAGACCTGGATGCACTTGCATTGGCCAAGTCCTACTTTGACCTAAAAGAGTATGACCGCGCTGCTTACTTTCTCAGAGGCTGTCGCAGTCAGAAGGCCTATTTCCTCTACATGTATTCTCGCTATCTGGTGAGATAGATACCTGTTGTTTTTGGATCTTTGCCATTTCTTGATTCATTTCATTTCATGACGAGAGTGCTTGACTTCTTTTCTTAATAACTGTAAAGCATATTCAAAGTATCCCAGATTGATGATGAGTCTTCCCTTTTTCTGTCTTCAGTCAGGAGAGAAAAAGAAAGACGATGAGACTGTGGACAGCCTCGGTGAGGAATTGTCATTTTGGATTATTTTGACTAAAAGTTCTTAGGTTATCCCTAAACACCGTCTTTTCATGTTTTATGTGTGCTCTATTTGCTTGTAGGTCCTCTGGAGAAGGGTCAGGTGCGCAATGAAGCCTTGCGAGAACTGAGGGTAGAGCTGAGTAAGAAGCACAATGCTGGAGAGCTAGACGGGTTCACGCTATACCTGTAAGAACCTCCCACAGGACTGCACTCATTCTTCTCACATATTGTGGTGATTTTTATTGTTCAAACCACCTCGCACACAGTGTTCAAATTGCTCCTGAAGGGTGTTTTTTTTATTTTTTTTTATGTGATATTTCATTAGATCATCACTTTTCAGCATGCACGCCTCCAAAGACGTTCAGGAGCAACCGTCCTCCAACATTAGCTGCCTTAGAGATCCAATTGAATTTTCCCCTATTTATCAATATTAATAATTGGAAGCAGGCAAAATTTACTTCTTGAAAAGATCCAGGACAAAAAATGAAATCATATTAAATGGATCCTACTTTTCCTTGTTCGTAAATGTGTTATAAGTTTTCTATTGTTTTTTTCCTCATAAAGAATTTTTAATGCGACAAAGTGGCGCTCAGTACGGGTCCCTAGAGTAGCCAGTTTTAGTGGCTGACCTTTTATAAGCTCTTATAGAGGGATGTGCACTAAATAATGTAAACTTTCGACCACAAGTGAAATATCAATTTTAATGAGTTGTCTCACTGCCTTTTTCTACACTGTGTGAAAGTTTGATAAAGGCAAAATAGTGTGAGGAGATGGGGGTGTGGGGTGGACACTGCTCATATGTGTGTGTCTGTGTGTGTGTGTGTGTGTGTGTGTGTGTGTGTGTGTGTGTGTGTGTGTGTGAGAAAACAGGTATGGGGTGGTGCTACGAAAGCTGGATCTGCTGAAGGAGGCGGTGGATGTGTTTGTCGAGGCAACTCACGCGCTACCCCTTCATTGGGGAGCATGGCTGGAGCTCTGTAACCTTGTCACCAATATAGAAATGGTATATAACTTTTTGTGTACATGTACAGAAATGGTAGATAAGATTGTATACCCAAGCTTACGCTACCCTTCTACACCCCATAATCAGTTATCAAAACACAACCCTGTGTTGTTAGACTGTGTGTTTAAAACCATACTTTACAACTCAGTATTTCTTGCCAAAAACAAGTTTCTCATATCCAGTCTACGCAATGAACTTGAGAATAAAAGCTCCCATATGAGGCAGTGGAATTGCCTGACTTGTTTCTCCAACCCTGTTTTTTTTTTTTTTTTCTCCCCAGCTGAAGTCACTGTCTCTGCCAGACTGTTGGATCAGAGACTTCTTCATGGCCCATATGTACACAGAGCTGCAGATGATCAAAGAAGCATTGCAGAAATACCAGAGTCTCATCGAGGCTGGCTTTTCCAAGAGCACCTACATCATCTCACAGATTGCGGTCGCCTACCACAACATCAGAGGTTTATCTTTTACCTTGTCGGGCGGATGGGAAATCTGCCCGTTGGAATTGTTAGATTCTTAAAAGGAAGAGGGTTGTTTCTTTCCCATCTTCTTAAGTGGTCTTTCTCTATCGATTTCAGATATTGATCAAGCTCTGGCTTTGTTCAATGAGTTAAGGGAACAGGATCCTTATCGCATCGAGAACATGGACACATTCTCCAACTTGCTCTACGTCAAAGTGAGTCCCACCGCCTGTAATGTATAATCGACTGTGATACTTAATTGATCAGCAGAGGGAACGTCTCTTTTTGCTTGCCCAAGGGCAGGGTCAGCTACAGAACAGCCCCCTCGGAGCTGGAAGGGATTCAGTGCTTTGATCAAGGACTCTTAAGAGGGGCAGATGTAGGCAGACACAGTGAGGCTCGCTGTACCACCTTGATCTTTCAATATTAGCCTGATCCATGTTTTATATCAGAGCTTTTCCAATGTTTTCAGCACAGGATGCAAGTGAAAAATGTAGTCTCTTGCCCTTGGACTTAGGCTCTTACACATTGGTGCTCTTGTCATGGTGGGGACCTATAAGAAAGCCAAAATCGGTTCAGATACATCCTGACTTTGCCCCCTATGCCCCCACAGAGCATGAAACCAGAGCTGAGCTACTTGGCCCACAACTTGGTGGAGATAGACAAGTACAGAGTGGAGACGTGCTGCGTTATTGGTAAGTGTTGAGATCAAATGAAATTAAAACTTATGTCACTGATGATAAAAATGTACAATGGCAACTTTTTAATGGATGTCCTTGCCCTTGTGTTGGATAGCCACCGCCATCACTTTGGACTTCTGTAATGAGAAGATGTTTATCTCCCTAAATGGTTCCCAGTGGCATTAAAAACCTGAAGGACAGTGTAACATTTTAGCATTGGGAACCTTAACTTGCCCGACGTTTAATTATTTTTAAATGGAAGGAGAGCTGCCCTCCATCGCTCCCTCGTGGATAAGAGAAATGATGCAGATGCTAAAATTAGAAAAGATTAGACATGCAGACAGTGGCTCAACCGCAAATTTTACGATAACATGGCAGCCATTTATCTAATTTGTGGAAGATTTGCACTCTGATCATTTTAACATCCATTAAAGCATTTGTTTTATTCACTTACTTTTCACTTAATTGTATCTGTTTGTCTACTCTACCTGGCCTGATTTGGTTCGGCTCGACCTGACACTTTCTCCTTCATGTTGTGGGGATGGGGGTGAGGGTGGGATGAGTATTTGTGTCGGGGGGGGGGGGGTCGTAGAGGGAGGGTAGACTCTCGGGGCAGATGGGAAAAGAGGGGATTTGAAGCCATTTCGATTGTATTCATGTATGTCTGAACCCTCTTTCGTAAAAAACTTTAATAAATAAACCTGAAGAAAAGAAGAAGAAAAATCCTGAACTTTTAATATGTTCAAACCTTTTAGATATGTATTCAGATGAGTATCTACCTACTCGTCTGTTAGATAACTGATCTGATAGATAACTATATAATCTTTAAGTTTCTGCTTAAAATACATTTTCACTAATGTACTGTCATGTAATGTTTCTATTGAACCGTTTTATTTTTGTGCCGTAAACAAAGATCATTATGAACTGAATTCAGCACCACTGAATAGTAAAGGAACAAAAGGTCTCACCACTCCTCTGTCTTGTCCACAGGTAACTATTACAGCTTACGTTCCCAGCATGAGAAGGCAGCTCTGTACTTCCAGCGGGCCCTCAAACTGAACCCCCGCTGTCTCGGCGCCTGGACCCTCATGGGCCACGAATACATGGAGATGAAGAACACCTCCGCTGCCATCCAGGCCTACAGGTCAGACTTTATCTGTACTCATTCACATTCCCCACCGGGTCATGGGGTTCGAACCAGTTTTACTCCCACCATTTTTACTTTTCATCCTAATAGACACGCCATTGAAGTGAACAAGCGAGACTACCGTGCCTGGTATGGCCTCGGTCAGACTTATGAAATCCTCAAGATGCCCTTTTACTGCTTGTACTACTATCGAAAGGCTCATCAGCTCAGGTATGGATTTTCTTTCTAAAATAAGGCTTCATTCAGGAAGGTTTTTATGGCGATGGAACAGTAGTGTCAATATGTTGTTGTGTTTCTGTAGGCCCAATGACTCACGAATGTTGGTTGCACTTGGTGAGAGCTACGAGAAACTGTCACAACAAGTAGAAGGCAAGAAGGTAAGTAATATAAAAGTCTCCTGTCCAAGATTTCCCTCTTAAATGAATTGGTTTTTTATTTGTTTGTTTATTTAATTGGTCCATGATATGACATATCTTCTTCTTGCCTAGTGTTATTGGAGGGCGTACTCTGTGGGAGACGTAGAGAAAATGGCTCTACTCAAACTGGCAAAGTAAGTCATGAGCGTGATTGTCAAGTGGCCACTGTATTCTGTATTGAGCATCACCAGTAACCCAAGATGATGCATTTAAAAGATGAATCACTCAATCTGGTCAGCAAGTCGGTCACATCACACGTTTCCATGAACGCCAGTACATTGAAGGCAGAGCCGTTTATTCCTCCTCTCAGCTGTAAACTGTCCTGTCCCGACAGGCTCCACGAACAGCTGAATGAGTCTGATGACGCTGCCCAGTGTTACATCATATACATCCAAGACATCTTCTCGTGTGGGGTGAGCAACGACACGTGTCTGTCTGTCTGCACATGCAGTTCAAGTGAAATTTAGGCTGTGGTGGTGTGTGTGTGTGGTATGAATTCAGTAATTCATTAGCACTTACTTTGTAACAGTAGGTGTCTAATGTCTTGATGATGGATATCTTAATTTGGACAAAACTCTTTCCAGTTAAATGTTAATCTTTTGTCACCACAGGAGCAGCTGGAGCATGCAGAGGTGAGCACAGCGCTGCGCTACCTGGGTCAGTACTACTTCAAGAACAAGCTCTACGACGAGGCGTCACTCTGTGCTCAGCGCTGCTGTGACTACAATGATGTAAGTGTGCTGACGTAACCTTGCCACGCTGGTGTAGTCCTAGTAGGGGCAGCGATGGATACTAACTGGTCCGGTGGTCTCTGTCTGCAGGCTCGCGAGGAGGGCAAGGCTCTGTTGAGACAGATCTCTCAGGTCAGAGATCAGATCGAGACTCCATCGGCAGAACTGTTTGCTCCGCTCTCCAACAACAACACTCCTGTCAGGAGGGTGTCACCGCTGAACCTTTCCTCCTTCACGCCCTGAGACACTCAACCATTTACCTTCCTACCCCCTGGCCGTACTGGAGCTTTTTTGTGGTTCCTGTGATCAAACATGCTTTTTTTTTTTTCTAAAAAAAAGAAGCAATTTGTGACATTTTTCTTTCTTTGTACAGAGGTTTCAGGATTAAAAACCTTAAAAAAGACAAAGTTGAAAGGATTTACTTGATGTGTTTAGATAAATACATTAAAACTGTAATGATTTATGAACTTTGAAGTTCCTGTCATCATGGAGAGGTTCTCTGCTGCAAGCGGAGGGGAAAAATGTCCAAACCCTTGCAGTAATTGCTGGGAATTCAGGATCTCGCAGTCTCTGCCTTATTCACATAAGTATACCATTGGACTTATCTAGAGAGCACAATACCTAAAGCTTTTATGAGGTGGTTATTGGAAGCTTTTGGAAGAAAGGCTCTGCATTTTTGTATTATTAATGTAAATATGAATCTGTATTTTTGAGTGCATGAAACCACTGCTTTGAATTGAACGGAATAATGTCAAGTCATCCAGTTTTGAAATGTGAATAAAGATTTTTTTTAAGACTACGTGGTCCCCACTAATTACCAGTCAAAGCATCATTTTTATAGCTTTTATTGGTGAACACAACAATAACATTGTTGTTCCATCACAAGCTTAACAGTTTAATAAGCAAAACTTTAAACAAACAAAATGTACATTTTTCCACACCAAGTAAAAATATATTGTTAAAACAATATTTCACTTTGCTATAACATTTATTGCTTTCACTACTTAATTATAGAAGTTCCCAAGGAGTCAGCCCTGACCACTGGCTGCCCCAGTAATTGGTAGTCACTTTTTTTTTCCTACTTCCAATACATTGTAAGAAAAAAGCCCCAAATACTAGTGGTGTAAGCATAAAAAAAATATGTTACACCAGTGAAATACAGCTTTAAAGGATACTTTTTCATATTCTATCCCCTTTCTGGCCTAAAAGTGGTCAGAGGACCAGAATCTTGAAAGTGTGGTTTGGTTCTCTGATAATAGCCACAAAACATTTTGAAAATGTAGTCACCCCTGATGCTAAATAAATGGATGAAGTCATGGGGGAAGCACTGTTACTAAACTACTCTCAGACCAAGGAAACGTTTAAATATCACATAAAAACAGTCACTCAAAAGAAGGTAATATGTGCAAAAGAATGATACGCAACGTCACAATCATGCATAAAAAAATCCTCATCAAGGGCCACAGAATGTAACATTGCCAAAGATAAACCATTTCCATCCATCAGTGTTGTAGTAGGCCGATTACTGGATAGGATTCTGAACCAAACTATCTATATATATATATATTTACAGTGGGTAGTTTATCCGTGTCAAGCCAACACTTTTTGCTCATTTTGACTAGGAAAACCTTATTCTTACAGCAAAGGCATTGAGTAGTTGCATTGAGGGTACACACAAACACCTGGGAGCTTTCTGGTACCACTTAAGTCTTACTCTACTGGCCACAGAGCAGCTCCACTGGAGCTGTTCAGGGATGAATGCCCTGCTTAAGGGCACCTCAACAGAAGTAGTCGAGGAAAGCATATTGTTCATTACTGCAAACTCTCCCAGCCACCCAGCCACCCAGCACCCTCCACTCCCAAACTTATGTCTCTAACCATCAGGCTACTGCAGCCCCATTTAAAACAGCTGTATTTAAAAATATATCATAAAATTGTATTTGGCAAGACATCAGGTACACATGAGGTAACGGCACCGAATAGTGTGATTATATTAAGTGAATACAATACTGAAAAAAATACAATCTATGACAAAGTTATCAGCGATTTTCTGTTTTTGCATATCAAAAAGAAGGACACCCTCATTCTCAAGCCCCACAGAAATCAGTACTTGCCCCTGAGACTACGAAGGGTGGGAGCAGGGCTGGGAGGCGGCGACTGTTGGCGAGAGCGTAAAATGCGTGAGTAGGGGGTAAGGTTTGTGTCTTCACGAGCGTGAGTGTTGCGTGATGGTGTGCGTGCAGGAAAGATTGATTTGAAAAAGGTACGTTTTTCTGGGGGCTGGTTTTCACTGTTAGCTGCTGCTGCTGCTGCCCCACAGCCCCTCTTCTTACAGGTGCCAGGCGTAGCAGAAACGGCAAAGCCTGAGGGGGGCATCTGGGGCCGGGCAGCCTGGAACTGGGCCAGACTCTCCGCTTTCCGCCTTAGGTCAGCCTTGACCAGCAGCAGGCCATTCTGGAGCTCCACCAGGGTCTGGTCCTAAGAACAAGTCAGCCAACAGGGTTAGACAGGACCAAAGAGAGGGAAGTGAAGGTGAAGGACAGTGGGGAAGTTGGAATGAGGGTGAAAGAGAAGAGGAGAGGAAAAATCTTGAACATGCTTTTGCACTGTAGCCACCCGGTGTAGATGTTAGACCCTGCGATTTAATGTTAAAGCTGACAGTGAGTCAAGGTAGTTAGAAGAGAGTAGTGGGAGAGACAAGGTACAAAGGTTTAATGGAGAACTACAAAAATAACATTTCTCACACTTTACTCTGGATGACAACAGCTACCAGTAATAACTGCTAGTGTAAAATCAGAGCATCTACAATCAGCCCCACTTCAATGACATTATGCATCAAAATAAGCAAGGATATAATCATAAGTGTCAAAACATAAGCAAAGCATAAAAATGAAGATGCACCGATTTTTATGTTTCTATCAGGTAAATTTCAAGTCTGGCCTGACTTAGTCAAAGCTAACATTAGCTGGCGAACAGCAGGACCGCTGCGTTTACTTTACCATCTGTTTTATGATGTACATAAAATCTCAGTTCTACTTGGGCCTAGAAGACTGTTGTACCTGTTTGGCTAGGGTTTCATCTGCAGCTGTTAATGCCTGGCGCAGCCGTTCTCCTCCCGTGTTGCGGCAGCAGGCTCTTTCACCAGACTGCAGGTCCGCCCCCAGCCTCTGCAAATCCAGGCGCAGCTGACGGAGGTTCTATTGGAGACACTCAAGTCAGAACCACACACTTTCTTGACAGGAAGTTGACGGGAATTAAGTGTAGCAAAAACAGTAAACGGTTATACGAAATCTGTCAGTCAGGTATCATGTTTTCATATTACAGCAGCAAATGATTTCTTTAATGTGCTGTCTAAAACAGGGGCGTGCCAGGTTAATAAGTCTTAGAAAGTTGCTCCTGACCCTGTGGCCCTCCTCCAGCTTGCGGTCAGCAGCACTGGTGAGAGCGCCTGTCGGACCTGGTACTACCAACTGCACCTCCAGCTTTGTCAGTTCTGTAGAGGCAAGTGCAACGAGGTTAACCAAACACCATCAACATAACCCTAAACAAAAACACACACACCAAACTAACCAAATCAGACCATTCTTTCTGTCGGACTGTACCTTGTGTTTTGGCAAGCAGCTCAGCACGGCACTGGTCAAGCTCAGTACGCACTCTGCTCAGCTCTCCTGTCTGCCCAGTGAGGCGTTGAGAACGCCGAGGCCCCTCAAAATCTGGCAGCAATACGGGGGCAGGTTCAGCCTCTTTCTTTTTCTCAAGGGCAGCAGTCAAAGCTTTTATGTCTTGATCACGCTCCTAAGAGAGATGGAAGAGGACATCAGCAAAAATACATAAATCCATTCATTCCATTCAGAGCACTGACAGGAAACAGCCGATTAACTGGGGAGACTAAGACTAAAATGTCTTAACAACAGAAACACATGCTGGGAATCTAACACTTCTGATTGGCTGGTTGTCACAGACAATCTGCATGTCTGTAGAAAATAATAAAATATATCCAGGACTTCGATTGGAATTTGGTCAGTGTTTTGTAGTTTTCTTTTTTACCATTTAGCCGTCTCACCTCCAGCTCCTGGCTGTAGTATTTTTTCAGATTTTTCTGCAGGTTATTTATTTTGTCTTCGAAACGTTCTTCCATTAGAGCCCTCTCTGTCTCCAGGGTTTCACTGTGGGGTGAGAAAAGACACTTAACTTATCATCTGCACTCATTTCAACTTTCACCATATTCAAAATGTTTTCATGACAGTGTTTCAGGTTTTAATAAATTGGCAGCAGTCTACTGTTAGCATTTGTACGTAATTGTAGGTGTGCTTCTTCAATAAGATGTCAAAGAGGTTGAGCACCCAGTGGGTTTCTTTTCAAAGAGGTTTTCCTCCTGCCAAACTCTACCATTGAGAAAGAAATGCTTTTATACACACACACACACACAAACTAAGTATTTTTTGAAGGTGTGCTGTGTAACTCCTTCAAGTAACTTCCAGCAGAGTAGATTTGAGCTTGGTTTTGCTAAAGAATACAACAAGGGATGAATAGGGAACTTGACTTTGAGTTAAATGGTTTTGTTCTCCACTTGCTCTAGCATTGATAACAAATGCCAAAAAGAGACAGCTTCTAATTTCCCAACATGTTTTTAAAATACAACTTGTTTATTGATACAAAAAAAAAAAAAGGCTCAATGAAAACTCAAACTGGCTCTGATTTAAAAAGCACACACTCTCACACCACACGTACATACCTGAAGTCGTTTTGCATTCCAGAGATGACCTCCATCATCTCAGAGACCACCTGCTCCCTCACATTTGCCTCAAGAGTCTCTCTCTCTTCCCGCTGGCGTTGCACCTCTCTCTTCAACACATCTATGGCTTGAAGGAGTGACTGAGCACAGTAGTCAGTTGTTAGTCATGTGAGCAGCTCAGTGTTGTAAAGGTTTTGGGATATTAACATTTTTTTGAGACCTTTTAAGAAAGTCTCAAAAAGGTCTTAAAGATACTGATAAACAGGCACACAGGTCCACTAACAAAACACAACTGTTTCATAGATACACAACCTCAGTTACCTCAGTATTTAACATGGTGATATCTCCCTCTTCATCATCACTCTCCTCTACTTCCTCCATCAGAGTGCTGTTATTAGAAAATGGCGTTGGCTCACGCAGTAGGGACAGGATGTATGCCACTCTGGTCTTTGTAGACGGGCCATGGACCAGCTGAAAGAAAAGAGATATGACACGGGTTAAAAAAAAAAAATGATTCCCTCCTTACACCCAAGCCTTATCAGTCACTCATAAAATTACAGCAGTTAGATGTAAAAGAGTGTGATGGTTACTTGAGTAGCAATAGCAGAGAATTTGAGGGCTTGGAGCGTCTCGTCATAGATGGAGGCACAGGGATTGATGTTGACCACCATGCTGGAGCTTCCTCGCCCACAGAAGAAACCCTGAAGCACCCGGGTCAGTTTACTGTCCCTGAAGGGAACCACTTGAGGGGGTCGCGACCTGTTTGGGTGAATAAAAGAATGTTTCCAAAATATAACAATACTCTTAATATACACATGTGGCAGGGGGCTTAACCAGAGGACTTCCTCTGATTCTCTTGATGTGCAATATCTTGAATACATACTTGGGTAATTCTCACGAAACAAAGCTGGAACTGTGTCTGAAAATTGTAAATTAAATCACTAAAATTGTGTCTGGATTGCAATGAATAATGTCTGAAATTTGTATTAACACCAATATTAGAAAAGGCCTTAGAATTTATATGGGACAGGATACTATACAGGATATTATTTTTTATATATATTATTTTTATATATTATTTCATTTGGGTTTTTAATAAAGTTTGTGTTTGAAATTCATTCACTGAATCATAACATTTATTTACTCAATGCTAATATCAATGCTAATGATTTTGAAGCTTTTTCTTCTATTAATTTCATCAAACTTTTAAAAAAGTGATGAATAGTCTTAAGGTGAAAGGTGCAAAGTATACCTGTTCTGGTTGTGTCTCAGAGCAGCAATACAGCGTCCCAGGGTATGGAGGGAAGTGTTGATGTTGTTGGCCTCCTTCATCCTCTCACCACTGCGCTGGTCTTTACAACGTTCAGAACCAGCCAGATCACACACCGTCAGTCTACAGAGGGGGGTGGGAAGAGTCATTAGTCCTGTTATCACTTTCACAAATACACAGTGTACCTGGGCTCAAAACCTCACAAAACCGAAGTCTAGGACATCTGAGTAATTGCAGATGACTTACTCGCTGATGCGCATGGCCTGGCTTGAATCTGCCTGGATGTGCACGATACGGATGGAGAAAATGCTGTGGCTGAATAGAGGAGATACGAACAGAGATTCAATAAGTAGTATACACACGATTCACAATCAGATTAGATTAGAAAGGCAAACGTTGTTACAGCTGTTGTTTTGTAATGTGCTCTTACCTGCGGCTGGAGTTTTGGTTGAGGTGTGTGCTGGCAAAGCTCTGGTTACGGTGTCCAGCCCTCAGAATCTTCCAAGCTTCCTCTGCACTGCGGACCTGGATCCAGGTGAGGTCTGTTGTAACGAGAGGAGGTAGCACACGGCGATGTAGTTGCATCAATGAAGAAAAAAAAACAACTCAACAAAAGACAACACAAAAACAAAAACAAAAAACATATATGGTACATACTGTAGCAAGGACTACCCAGGTTGTACACAAGCTCATTTAATCAATAATCACATCACCTGTCACTATTAAAGAGTCCATGTCAAAATGATAACAAAGCCCCTGAGTTGTTAAATTTAAAGTTATTGTATTTTCAAAAACCAACCCTTTTCTACAGGCAGTTTCAGACTAACTCCAGTCAACACATCACAACTGGACTTGGTCTTGATTGGCACCCCTCACTAAAGAATCACTGGTTGCAGCATTTGAACTGACACACCCACTGGAAAGCCTGCAGGACTTTCTTAAGTAGAATCATCAACTATTCCAGTGCTTCTTAAACTATGGTGTTCAACCCAAAGGGAGCATGACTGAACTACAGGTATAGTGCAGAAAGAGGAGAGAGAGGAAAAGAGACCTACAAGTTGTAAATCATTTCCTGCTTAATGAAGTGTGCCAGACATCAAATTACTGAGATTTCACAAATAAAATCCATTGGTAATGGCTTCAAAATTTTGAAACTAATTTATTATATACTATACCCATTAAACAGTTCATTTTAATTATCTATAAATATTATTTCTATGAATTAGTCAGTGTTACCCTTCACATAGGGGTTCCCATGCTTGTCATCATTAAGACGCAGTGTGGGCCTTTTCCTAGGCTGCAGGGAGGGTGCAGCATCCAGTAAATCATACAGGAACTCATTGTAGATCTCATAGAAGGACACCCAGACTGAGAACAGCACCCCATCCTCCAGGTCATCCCCCCCACTGTGTGAAAGGCTGTCAGGCTCCAGACACACACTGTCAGAGTCTGCAGGGAGAGAGTTTGCAATTAGTGTCTGATACTCCAAAAGAAAATACCTCACAGTTACAATATCAATGTAATGGCAAGTGAGTTCCTCCATGTCTTCAAGCATGTCTTAGACCAGGATTGACCAATTTTTTTTGCATGGCGGTCTAAGGGCTAACACCTAACATCGGCTTTAGGCTGCAGTCCAAAAATAATCCTGGATGATAACTGGATATTGATTATTTAGAAACATGATGAATTTAAAAAAAGCTCCTCAGGTTTTATGTAATGAATATTCTTACCAATATGCCAGTGTGTATGCAACTTCTGGAGGGATTCTGAACTACTTGACTCATCTAGAATAGTCTGAGTATATTTTTCTTGCTTACCAGGTTGCTGTTAGCTGTACTTTGATTGCTTAAGTATCAGTGCTTTAATCAGTAGTCTATTGTTAGCTGCTAGTTGGTCAGTTTCTGTTTGTGTCATAGCCCCTATTGAAGGTAGTTTCACCAAGCTAGGCCAATTGCCTTAATTGTCTGGGAGGGGCCTGCACAACTCAAGGTTTATTAGTCAGTCCAGGCAGAATTTTACTCCAGTGTGTATTCAACTTCTGGAGGGATTCTGAACTACTTGACTCATCTAGAATAGTCTGAGTATATTTTTCTTGCTTACCAGGTTGTTGTTAGCTGTACTTTGATTGCTTAAGTATCAGTGCTTTAATCAGTGGTCTATTGTTAGCTGCTAGTTGGTCAGTTTCTGTTTGTGTCATAGCCCCTATTGGGGGACTACACCCCCGCCCGACCACTTCGCTCTGCTGCCTCGAGACGACTGGTTGCCCCATCGCTCAGAGGTCCCTGCAGCCTGATCTACACGGTCACAGGCTCTTCTCTGTCCTGGCCCCGCAGTGGTGGAATGAACTCCCCACTGATGTCAAGACGGCAGAGTCGCTGCCCATCTTTCGCCACAGGCTGAAAACCCACCTCTTCAGGAAACACTACCCTGACCCTTCCTCCTAGCCTTGCCTATTTGTCGTCATTTATGCACCTGAGCTCTTGTTTACTGGCTCTTGGATACACTTATTTGTCTTAGCACTTGTTTACTGGCTCTTGATACACTTATTTGTCTTAGCTCTTGTTTATTGGGTTCACTTATTTGTCTTAGCTCTTGTTTATTCGATTCTCTATTTGTCTCATTTGTTTAAGATAAGTAGGTAGCTAACTTATTGCACTCTTGCCTTAACACTAGTTCTGCTCTTAGGAAGGAAATGCACTTACGATTTCTGGTGACTAGTAGTTTTCTTACCTACCTTTGTTGAATGCACTTATTGTAAGTCACTTTGGATAAAAGCGTCTGCTAAATGACTGTAATGTAATGTAATGTTGTAATGTGCCATTTATTTTTAAATCAAAAACACAGATATTATTACATTTAATAATACTTTATGCCCTTTGGAACATTTAGAGATAATGCATCACTCCACCACCACCACCACTCCTCACCTTCCAGCTGGGTGGCAATGTTACTTATAGTGGAGAATCCGGCAATGCCGCTATCCGAGGCTGTACTGGTACCACCACGACGAGAGGCCAGGCAATCATCCTATGATAGACACATAAGAGGACTACATTACTACATATCTATATGCAAAAAAGGAGTCATTCTTAATCCGCTTTCTGGTTACTCAGAATAACTAAAATAATATGACAAGAAACCAATTAATGCTTTTGATGAAAAGGTGGTTCATCTGTTCACCTCTTTGAGCAGAGAGTCTCTGCGGCTCTCCTCCACCCTGACCTCACGGGCGTCCAGTTGTCTTACATCCTGATACATGACAGGCTTCAGGTCCATGCCTCCGTAGAGATGGCCCTGCAGTTTCCGAAATACAGACACCAAACCCCTGGGCAGGAGGCCGGCCTCTCGACCAGCACCTACAGGTCAAGCGTTGACATTTAAGGTTTACATTTAAGGCATTTAGAGGACACAGCCAACAATGACTGCAACAGAAGAATAAGCTTAAATTCCTATTTCACCACTACAATCAAAAGTTAAAAAAAAAAAAAAAAAAAAGTAAGGATTGCAGGCCCAGGGACTTAGTGCCCTGACAATATTCCTCTGACCAAAGAAAGAACATGCAAGCGCAAAGTGCTAAGAAAGGGAATAAAATAAAACGAGTGCGCATGCATTTATAACTATATTAAGGGACCTGCTGTAAAAATGTTTCATGCCACAATCTAAGGTGAGCATGTGAATAGAAACTTTGCTCACGTTTTAGCGGCAAGTACTGATAGTGGGTAAGTCAGTGGGTTATTAAGTGGTCACCTGGTCTGCCGTCATATATGTTTCACTGAATTCGACACAAAACAACTCCTGATGGTTTAACATTAAATTCTAGTGTCCCAAAACCACCTTGGTCTGGTACAGAAAAACTCACCCTGAATGGTGTACGTTTTTCCAGAGTTGGTGACACCATAAGTGTAGAGGAGTCTGTTCTCCCCTTGAAGCACGTCCTTCACCATCTTCCTCATTGTTCCTTCAAAAAACTCCTGCTGTGTGGTCTGTGGCCCAAAGATCTACAAAGGATGGTTTACGAAAAAAAAGGTTTGTGAATTTTTCTTTACGAATGTGCATATTTTATTACAATTCTCTTAATGTTTATTAATTATTTATTTGAATGTGGAACCACATGATAACTTTTGTAATTATGACCTCTGTAGATTAATACCTTATACTCTGTTGGGGAAAACTGACATGACATTGAACCTTCATGGTGTTAAACCATGTTAAAAAATGAACACGGTTCTAGGTTTACCATTGATATTTACAGCATGCAAACACTCAAATCAACAGGTCCAGTCCACAGGTGTGTGTCCACTACCTTTGAAAAGCTAAACTTGTGGATGCTCTGGGTGATGCCTCTCTCTGCGCTCTTCATGTTCTGGGAGTCCTTTGGAGCTTTGAGTATCAGGGTCTCTTCATTTTGGATATTGACACAACCCTAAAAATGAGCAGAGGGAAACTTTCCTTAATGCTGATGTTTTCATATCTGGTCTGTTTCAGCTGTTCAAGTGAACTAAAAACAATGAATTATGTAAGTACTTCAAATAAACTCACAGACCCCTCTGACACAAACTGAACTCAGACCTTGTTAGTAGGTGGCCTGACTACAGTTTGCTTTAAGGTCCACTTGGTGGTGTGCTACCATCACGCTTTCTGGCCACAAGTTCATTGCTATGGCTCAACAATTACAACTGCAAATACAGCACAACTGTCTATATATCATGACATAAATACTCAAGTAAGAGCCATTTTTGAACTGCAACACCTACTGGAACACATCCTGGAATGGCCCCAGGAGTGAACCTGGGTCTCAGAAGCAGAATTCCCTCCACCACTCACATCTACAGGAAATACTGATGCCTACAGAGTGAAAAGTAGGAATGGTTCAGGGTCTTGCCTGTTCTTCGCCCTTCTCCTTTTCTCCCTCAGTGAGTGGCCGGATACGCAGATGAACCTTCACTTTCTCAGTGCTCCCGTCATCACTGCTTCCTTGTCTCGGTAATGCAGTTTTCACTGCTGTTTTCTAGAAACATGAAGAAAAAGATTTAATGATGTGCTGCAAAGCAGGGATTAAATGAAAGTTTGTTCTGGGAATTTCTATGATAACTCCCAGTTTCCATTGTGAGAACTTGGCCTATAACACATTTATAATACATTGCCATTAACCGTGAGAGTCCTCAGACCCCCAAAACCATATCTCAAAGTGTCAGGTAATCAATTGCTGAAGAAGATCCTTGCAGAGACATCCATATCACAGCACAGGAAGTGTAAACCAGTCAATTCTCACCGGTTCTGTAATGGATGACATGGTTTCCAGGCCTGGGGAGATGATTGAGATCTCGGGCAGACGTGGTCTTGCCAGTCCTCCTAGCTCTGCTGCTGTAGACTCAAACACAGCCATTTCCTCATCCTCATCTGATGGGGCTCCACACGGGGAAGCCAAAAACAACGCCATCTTATCTGTTGCAGGAAAGGAATGTCTGCATTAGCTTTAAGGATGTGGTGTGCTGGCTGGATGTGGTGTGCTGGCTGGGAGCCAAGGAGTTTCTGTGACTGCATGTAAAAGTCACCTCGTATTGTCCCTTAAAGCCGGGTACTGGCATAGACCTCAGGATACTATATGCATCAAAATACATGGGACATGATAGAATTAACACAGCGCATTACATTACTGCACCTTTTTTCGATATATCATGACATTAGATGCATTATTTATTTACTGTAGTTTATTTAAAGTTGATACAACTATACAACCTAAGAAGAAGGAGGACTTTATTCGCAACATTGCACACACTATACATGAAGGGGGGAAGTGGCCGCACAACACACACACACACACACACACACACACACACATGCAGTGTGTGTGTGTGTGAGTATTATGTTGTAAGATTAAATGAACAACAATATGTACTAAAAGATTCTGACTATTGTAGCCATTATAAAAAACTAAGGCCTGGCAGATGTGTCATGCATTAACATTATCTGCAGACAGACCAGTTTTTCATATATAGCATAACCATTCTGCTGATAATGCAGGGATAAAATGCACAAATAAATTAGGTCACAACTAATAGAAGTGCAATTATTTTTTTAAAACGTGCAATTATATGCAAAACATTGTACATACAGAATCTTATTTGGGTGTTGAGGGAGAGCTATGATTATGATTTATATTAATCAATCAATTTTAGTCAGCTGCTTGCTGTAGGAGGGGTTTATTCAAAATCCGGGTGTGCCTGAGACTGAGACTTGAGCTTAGTGAGATGTTTAGAAAACGGACATAAAGTAGACAGCCCTAATGTAGCCTATTTTCCCCTATAAAACCAAAGAACTCTGTAGAGCATGTAGTAACTGCATGCATGAGTAGTAAAACTAAGGAAAATTTCTTTAAAAAGTGTATCTCTCGTCATGCCAAATCGCTGCTGACTGTGCATTTCTCTAATAATAACGTCAGTGTAATGTTATGGATACGCTATGACACTTTGAAGTGTCAACTTCAAAATGAAGTCGGAACAACATGAAACATCTCAAACAGACCAATGGTCTTAAAAGTCATTTTAAGTCCAACACGCACACACACACAAATGAGCAATAACATTGGGGCTGTTAGCTACCTAACGTTAGCTAGTCTCGCTCGGCCATACCTTTCTCAACACTTCGTGTTTTCAGGAGAAACCTAGCTAGCTAAAAACATATATTATATAATCGTTGTAACAGGTTATCCTTTATAATTACCATGACTAGCAGCTAACTATTTGCTAACTTTTAACTTGCAAACGACCCACCATTAACCAGACGTTAATGTGGTTTAGCTTAACTTACCTCGACTGTTGAGAGGGACGTTGAACGCCTAAATTCCCAGTAAATTAACCTATATTTATGTGTGTAGGTAATCAAAGACCAGACAATTAACTAAAACTAGAGATACTGACTTTAAATTGTTGCTAAATCTATAACTGGCTATCAGCACAGCCTCTGTCAGTATCGACGCACTTTGAGGCCAAACCTTATTTCAATTTACCTACTGGCGGCTACGATGGTTTTTCGAACGTCGCGCTTCCCCTGCCTAACCAATCGCTGATTGGCTATACTCAGCGCTGGCTGCTCTCTCATTGGCTACAGCCGTCGTGCTCGTGACTCAGAAGGTGCACTGTGCTGTCTAAACACTGCCTCCTTAAACAAAGACGGCTTTCATGAGTTCCTACCTTGTGTTTTGAATGTGCCCTTGAGTATTTCATTAGAAAAACTGCGAACAAGTGCCAATACCGGAGGCTGTTTCTCTCACAACAAGAATAATACGTCTTCTGTAACATAGTTGTTAAATCATTCAAATTCTAACATTTAGGACGGATGCCAACAACAGTAAGAACGTATTGCTTGGTAACTCTATCATTATTAGTCAAATTAAAAGTAATTTGTTACACCGCTCCTTATTGAGAAAATAATATCAGTACTGAGTGAAATATCTCAGCTAATATTGTCCATCAGCCAGTACAAATTTGCACATACCCTTGCCCATGGCACATATTATTTTTATTCTATTGTTATTATTTTCTTATTTCTTATATCTTTTCATATATTTTAGTGTGAATTGCTCTATTGTATATTGTATTCTATGTTTATTGTTATGCACCAAACACCAAGTAAAATTCCTTGACTTGGTGAAAACATATTTGGCAATAAAACTGTTTCTGATTCTGATTCTATATGAGTACAAAGGTGCACTCATATAGCAAACTACACATCAATTAAAAAATTACAAATTTGAACATCACTATACAGTTATGTATATCACAAAAAAAAACGTGTGTTAAATAGTTTGTAAGCTGAGGTTACACAGTGTTTGCACACTGTTCATGACGATCTGGTGAGTATTGATGTTTTCCATAAAATTGCTGTAGATTATCTCTCTTGAGTCCTTGGAATAACTCTATTAGCAGTACCACATCAATTTGAGAATGCATGGACAAAGAGTGCAAATAACATCTACACAATCGCTTATTGGAATTTGCTAGTTAAAGTCGAATGATTTCACACCACTTACAATTGTAATTATACCTTAATTAAGCTTTATTAACACCTAATAATATAAGAAGTAATGCAGTTCATGTGGTCTGAGTAAAGATATGGTATTAAAAATAAAAGGAACGATCTCTAATATTCAATAGCTTATCATTTTTGGACCACTGGAAAGAATACCTTTTAGCCTAAGCAAGTAGGGATCCTTATAAACAAGTTGACAGATTCCAAGTTACTTTGCTACTAAAAAAATGCAAATGATAAATTACACATCACAAGCAACATATTTATTATACATACAGCATGTAATTTATTAGCTAAATGTGATCTTTTGGCATTGAGGCACAGTGCGACAGGAACTGCTTACAGGGGCATTTTACCAAAGAACATGTATTATTAATTTATTATTTGTAAAATCTCACACATCCCAAAACTACAAACAGTCTTGCACACATTTATTTTGTTTGAAGGTTAACAAGGTGGAATGAAAAATGATTCCATTTATGGATAATTGAAATGACCAAAATGAAAACATGGAAGGATACTGCAAAATATATGATCATGTTTGTAAGATTTATGTATTTACATGATATTCACTAGATACAGCTTTTTAGGAATTCAAATCAAAACAAAAATGACATCAAAACTATCTAATGAAACACCACAGCAAAAATCTCCAACAGAAAGCTGGGACAAAATAGAGATCAGAGGTATTATCATTGAAATGCCCTTTGAAGATTCTGTTATTTTTCTTGCTATAATTACTCTCAACAAGGTTTCAGTAAATTGTCAGATCTCTGTGCCACTGAAATCCTGTCCAGGCTCAAAGTTTTGTTCCATATTCGTACAGATGCTTTGAATATTGACTGGAGTGTGTGCATTTTGAAGCCTTTGTTTCTGCACACTGTGCTGGATACCATAACAAAAGTAGATGAGTAAACCTGTTTGAAGGAAAGTTACATTACTTATCATCAAGTTCAGTATGTTTCCTCCATCCTTGATTGTATTTTATGACTATAGTTTTCATAATAATGATACCCATACCTACTGTCATCCAAACTGCATAGCGGATCCATGTGTCTGATCCGAGTTGAACCATTAGATAGACATTGACAAAGGTGCTGAAAATGGGAAGCACCGGTAGAAAAGGAACCTGTACAAATAAAAGAATGTGACAACATGTTTTAAAATTCTTGAATCTTGATCAGTTTGGGTTGCTGTTAGCCTAATGGTTAGAGGGAATATAACAGTGCTCTTTTGGAGGGCATGTATGTGCCATAACCTTCACGCATTTCTTAGTGGCAGACAGAAGCTCTGCGCTATTAGCTCAAGTAAGTAACTAAGAAGCCAAGAATTGCAAATTTTGCAACACAGACAACACACAACACAGGGTCCTCAATGGAATCAGGGCCTATGTTTCTACTGTGTTACTGTCCATTATGTTTCTTCTGTTAGGAATGATTCCCCACATTCATAAATGATTCTTCACTGACATTTAACATTTATAATTTACACCCAGGAAACCAGCTCTTTGGGTAGATGCCTCAAAACATACCATGAAAGCAGCTTTGGTTGTACTCTGTGGTTGTCTCCAGATGATTATGATTATGAGGACCAGCATCAATAGAATCACAGTGACACATAGAAGGCTCCACCACTCCAGGGCCTGCAGGGAGTCTGTAGCCTGTGTTATGAAGAGGCTTAGAATAACAGCTAAAAAGACTGGAGGGAATATAGAATTTGATTAATGGTTTCCATTTAGCCATGGATTTCATCTATGCACAGAATAAGAGGACGGAATATGAAGATATTAAGAAGATCACTTACTAATGAAAATTGTGAACACTGACACATTTTTTGATGTTCGAGCAGTGGCTTGTGAAGGAGGACATATAACTCTAATCATTGTGAATGACTCTGGTTTGCTGTAACTTGAATCACAGAGATCTGTTTGGTACCTATATAAGTGAGAAAATATAAATAAATAGTGCTATACATTGGATTGCTATTGCATTTTTCATTTAGGCTATATAACAGGAAGTGGGTATATATATGATTTACAAAGAGGGTGGTGACGTGGTGGTGTTTCAGATCAATTTAATTTCATCCCTGGTGGGAATACTATTTAGCTGGTTTTAGCTTTTAACATTTCCAACACACATTTAATCAATTTCATCTAATTTAACAATCTCAAAGCAGCGAGACAGTGACAGTGGGTCTGAGTGTACTGATTAGCACATTAACCAATGCATTTTGAAAGACATACATATTTCCACAACTTAAAGTATTTATGATGAACCTTACCTTAATATGAGAATACATATCGCAACAAGTGTATAGGCAAAGAGGGTTCCAATTGACATCATGTCAACCAATGCCTTCAGGTCAAACAATAAGGCCATGATAGCTGCAAAGACATGTACACACCATAACACATGTACACACCATAACACACCATCTTAAAATCAATTTAAAAAATCATACTAGATTGTTGTCATGTCATCAGCGTTTCACATGCATTCATTCAGAAATGGTGGGTCTACACAATGAGAATTTTGCCACTGCTGTTAAAGAAAATGTTAAAGCTGCACTATAGGCAATTGCATGACCAAATAGCAAAAGCAAAGTAGCAAAACAAAAATACAGGGAAAACACTCCATGTCATTATGATTTATAGTGTCTATTTTACCTGCTATAACCCCTGAAGCCAGTGTAGCTATGACAGGACTTTGTCTATCACTCATTTTACTGAGAGGTTTGAAGAGTAACCCATCCCTGGCCATGGCAAAGAGAACACGTGGCATCGGGAACATTGCTCCCAGTAGGCTGTGGGAAAAAGCTCTCATTAATACACTACATCAACAACAATTTAGTTGTTCGTGCTATTGTTATTTTCTTATGCTTTTATCTCGACTGATCTCTGATCTGATCTCCATATATGTAGCTTTGAAAGAAAGATAAAGGGCCATTTGTACCAGTCACAAGCTTTTTTTAAGAAATACAGATGAACTACCCTAGAAACTGAAAATTGTTGTTTTATGAAAATAATGTGGTAACTTAGTATTAGATTGCCTCATCTGTGTCTTAAGTATATAACATCAGATTATCAAACCCATCAAGTATCAAGGGTTTGGAAATTCCATGTCATCTCAGGATGATGAAAATCTGACTTGAGCTTTTATGCAGCTAAGAAATGGAACAAACTACAGGGAACTACCTCATTAGGATTTTGCTGTGAATGCTTTCTATGCATAATTATGTTTTGGATTTCTTTCCTTCTTCCATTTTGATTGAAATATATTCTGTCATGTGTAGTATGTTTGCAAAGGCATATTCATATGTTTATATCATGGTGAAACTACATCAGCTGAGCAATATCTAGTGTATAACGGTCAAATACAGTGCCAAAGGTTACTGGAGAAGCAAACAAGGGGTGTGACATGTAACATGTACTTCACGGTGTAACACATTCATGATGCTTTGATGGCATCCTCACCTTCTCTTGTTGACACTGTTTTGACTCTGTTTAGACTGGTTGAGCCAACGAGACCATTGATCACCAGCACCTGTGGCAACGCCTTTGAAAGAGATCACTTTCTTCTCTCAAGTTGTCCTTCTTCCCGCTGTGTGATCCAGTCTGGCCTGGAGTTTTTTCCCACTGTTGTCTTATATTCACGACTTTAACATACAAACCAATATTCTGTTTTCCACACCTCTTCTTTGTTATTGTTACGCTGGTTCCTTTATTTAAAATATATTATGGTTAACCGTGTGTACCATGTGGTCTCCCATCTTTGTTGTGACAAGCACTCATAAACACATGAATAAAGAGCTTCATAACAGCTACACGGCACATTCATGATGATGTGCTCAGAATGTGTCAATTTACTAAACAAACAACTCAGACTAGGAGTTGTCCTTGCATTTGTAATTTTTACAAAAATGTGGCATGTAACTGTTATGAAGCTCTTGCTGTTATGAAACTTTTACTCTAGCAGGAGAGCAGGAGACAGAGTTGGGTTGGGTTTTGTAAATGTCGCGCATTATTCCATACCTTGTTGACAGTGCACAGAGGGAGCCCACAGCCACAGCATACTTGGCAGGGCCCCAGCCAATGTATGTAAAGGCCACAGGCAGCGGGCTCTGGGCACTGAGCAAATAGTATGGCATCATAAGAGTCAGGGCTGCAGACACACCAAAGTAAGCCAGGAAGCAGATGAGGAGGGAGGCCACTATTCCCACTGGGATAGACTTCTGAGGGTTCTGAACCTCCTCTCCTAAGAAAAAACACATTTTATATTCTATTATGTCATTGTGTTTCATACGCCCCTGCGCACTACACACTCTTTTACAGTTGTGGCACCCTCGGGGAAAAGCCGGGTGCCGCGGTCCCAATCTGAGGGCACGTTCATGGCACTGATCACACTGGAGGCGAGATTCAAACAAAATGCTGAAGAAAGACCTCATTTATTACCTGTTGTGGCAATGCAGTCAAATCCAACAAAGGCGTAAAAACAAGTTGCTGCTCCTGCTAATGTTCCCTCGAAACCAAAAGGAAAGAATCCACCATCACCATAGCTGGTAGTTTCATTCAGTGATGTCTGGTTTCTGGAAAGAATAAACATGTGGCCATTCAATAATGTCAGACTGATGTCAGACTGAACAATAACAATTGGACGTGATTATGTTACAGTGAATATAAGTTAGAAGAGCAAAAGAGTTCGTACTCATATCCATTTAAGATGGTATCTCCACTAATGTACCAGTTGTTGATGTCCCCCTTTATGAAGCCAGAGATGACAACAAACAGCAACACCAGGATATTTACTGCAGTGAAAACCTTATTTACAATGGCAGACTCTTTAACACCAAATGCAAGAATCCCTAGAAAGGAAACACACAGAAGATGTATGTATGTAGTATGTAGATACGGAATCAACATAAGTATTCCAGAAATATGAACATTGAGTTGAATCTATTTTTGCATCATCTCCGCTACTTCACTTATTTTTGCACATTTTCGTAAAACAAGTTAGTTGGGAAGTGTGACATTTCGATAAACAAAAACAGATTGTCAAACTTGCCTGCCAGCAGCATTATGAGGCCAGCTGCAAAGAAGTCTGGGTAGGGTGCTAATCCAGGTAAATCCATTGCAGCCTGTTTGCCCAGAGAGTTAGCAATGACATTTCCAATGAGGTCATCAAAGGTTCCACTCCACGCTCGGGCCACACTTGATGTCCCTGAAAAGGGAATAAGAAACAGCAGGAGATCCAACATGGGTAGATTCACAGAGACTTACACAAAGGCTAACAGTACAGTCATCTTAGATACGTATCAACAGCATTATGAGCAACCGATAATAATGAGTGCAAGGACCACAGAAAAT
Organism: Hoplostethus mediterraneus; assembly: GCA_034670385.1. Taxonomy (NCBI): domain Eukaryota; kingdom Metazoa; phylum Chordata; class Actinopteri; order Trachichthyiformes; family Trachichthyidae; genus Hoplostethus; species Hoplostethus mediterraneus. The sequence continues at coordinate 11,031,699 of JAXDDW010000005.1, forward strand.
GCCCATGTCTCTGGGGTATTTGTGTAATATCAACAAAGTAAGTATCCTAATAAAAGAGAAGGAACAGAAATAAGAGCCGAGTGACAGGGATTTTTTTTTTAAGCTGAGGCAAATATGGAGCAAGCAGCCACAGGGACCCAGTGAAGGGAGGGCAGGACAGGAGTGATGTGAGCACTCGGTAGCCCAGCTATAGGAGGGAGTTGTAGTAATCCAGATGGGAGGTGACTACATTACATTACAGTCATTTTGCAGACACTTTTATCCAAAGCGACTTACAAGGGTGATAGTTACACACTGTGTGGAGATTGAACCCACAACCCTGAGACTGAGAGTCTCATGTTCTACCGACCGAGCTGTCCGGGCCAGACAGAGAGACAAGAGAAGAGTGAGTCGGCAGATGTTAGGTAGTGTGCAAAGACAACAATTAAACAATAAAATTTGAATGCCCATTACATACTGTAAATGCATTCAGATTGGCATTTTCCTTACCTATGACATAAGACAGCAGCAAGTTCCAGCCAGTAATAAAAGCCCATATCTCACCCACAGTCACATAGCAGTAAAGATAGGCAGAGCCCGTCTTGGGAACACGAGCTCCAAATTCAGCATAGCACAGTCCTGCAAAGATGGAGGCTATTGCTGCTACCAGGAAAGAGACAATGATGCTAGGCCCAGCCACGGTTCTGGCCACTTCTCCTGACAGCACATATACACCAGCTCCTAGTGTGCTGCCAACCCCCAGAGCTACCAGGTCGAGGGTGGTCAAACATCGTCGAAAGCTGGACACTTCCCCCTCAGGCTCCAGGGGTTTTCGACGAGACAGACCCTGTAGGAATAGCAATATTTTTGATCCAGGCATCCTGAAATCAAGACATCATATAATCATTGTTAGGATCACATAAGGAAAAAAAGAAATTCCATCCATTCCAAAAGGGGAACAAGAGTCACTCACATAACGCACAACACAAAAGGTTTTCTAAAACGCACCTTTAGGGGTATCAATAGAGAGTTGCTATCAACTAAAGAGACACATCCACCTAGGGCTCTACACTTACCTTAGAATAATGACTACATGTACCCCAACTTTGTGTGAAAGTTCCTTTTGTCGGGACCACTTGCTTTCTTTGCAAGCTGGTGATACAGATTTGGGTTCCTAGAAGCACAACTGTATGCATCCATGCTAGTGCCAAAATATGAAAACCATGTGAGGCCTCGTATAGCATACCAACATATCAAAATGTGTGTCAGCACCAAAGTTAAGAACCAAAGCAGCAGGATCTAAGTTCATTAAAACTGAACATCCACAATGGGTTATTGTTGGAAAGAGATTCATGTAGCTTTTGAACGCAATTTTGAGAGATTACAAGAGCATGCAAGAATCACGAAAGTCACCTCCAGGAGAGTATTACAAGCTGGTCACTGCCAGTGAAGTGTTATGAATATGTACACATGAATATAGTAGCATGCAGCACTAGCATGGATGAATATATATATATATTCAGTCATGCTCAAAAGTTTGTAAACCCATTGACTTTTAGCACTTTTACATTATTTTGTAACAGTACACTTTTGCATAAAAGAAAAGGGTATACATACCCTAACTCTTCCATAACCCTAACCCTAACCCAAATAATCACTCTCTCACTACTATGAAAACATTGGGTGCACATTTCGTGAAGTGAGGTTTTCTTTTCAAATGTCACTATGGAATTCCAGTGAGAGTTAACTGTGTATTTCCACATAGAGTGTTGCTTCCTAGCTCTTTGCTCAAACTCTTCATCTTCATAACCCTTTCTTTGTTCTCAAATTGTAATCTGTGCTTTTCCAGATTATTTTTATCTAGTGCCTTGGCATGAGTACCCTCTTCAACTAGTCCAGTCTTAAGGCTCTCTGGGACAGGTGTCAGACATCTCAGAAAGGATCTCAGGTTACTCAGTGAAAGATGCTTGCTTTATATTTATAAGTATCTCTTAAATAAGCAGAGTCACCTGGATATTATATAGTTTTGCAGTTTTGTTTAAATTTTCCTTTTCTGCATTTTTGCAAAACCTCCCAGGTCGGGTTCCACATAAAGCCAACAAAGCCCTTGAAATGAAACTCCTATATTTTTTTGTGGTTGTGCAACTTTTAAACAAATTCTCCCCTTAAAACAGTAAGTCCTTTGTACACCTCAGCACTGCTGCTGACAGGTGTATAGGAGAAGGCCAGGTAGTCTGCAAAGTGTGCAAATAAGATCCCACACACTGCCTTTCACTTGCAGTTTTAAAGAGAAAACAATGTTTCCCTCTTGTGACCTTCCCTAGTTATGTCAGTCAATGTCATTATGAAATTCCAAAACATTGACTTCTAAAATATATTTGGCGCTTTTGCTTTGACACATTGTGATGGATAGATTGAAAGATACAGTATATGCAAAGATATAAACTCTCTGGAGGATAGGAGATTACAAGCTATTGCTATTGTATTGCCACTATAGTATTCAGTTACCTCCATGATTTAGACATATACCTCTGAGCCACAATGATTACTGATTATTTCCACAGTTCTCTTACCTAGATATAAATTATTACATATATTCCAAAACTTGAGTGACATACAAGAAAGACAGGTAGTGCAGGTAGTTATTAAGAAATAAACAAAATCACCTTTCATGTCAATAAGTTACAAGCATACACACTAAATTAGCCTTACCCATAGTACAATACATGTACTCTTAGTGCTATTTATTTACAAACACTTATTAGATATTATTGAATAGCTTAGCTACTTTATGACCTTTGTTTACAAAACAGTAAGAAACTAAAGGATGTAATTATCTTTACTTTTTAAATGATTGATTAAAGAATAAATAACAATCAGGTAATATCTTTTTCTTTTTGGAGTTTTGGAACTAAACCTCTCATGTGGTCCTTATACCAATTAACAAGTTGAAAGACTAGTAGAACAACTAAGGTAGGCCCTGCACATTACGGCACCATAGTTACCGGAAATTATAAGCAAGGCATCCTTACCTTTTCGGCTGTATGCTTCAGTGTGCGTGCTTGTATTTTATTCTGCTTCCAGACCTCACTATTTGTGGGCATAAACCCATTCAGTGTGAACTCTTCTGTTAACAGTCACAGCTTCAGGTATGCAGAACATTTTTTACACATTATGTTACATTTCAGACCTATGTGCCATTTCTCGAAAAGAAGGGACCAGAATGATTTGCTCTACAACTCTACTGAGATCTGAAACATCCATTTCACAAAATTATTTATTTGACTGTTTCTTCAGTTATGCGAGTGGCTGATATGACAAAAGCCTTTTTTTGTTTATATCCCACAACGCAGACTCCCAAATCTTTGAGGTTTTGCAGTGTCTGAAATTGTTGGTAACCTCAAACAAATAAAACGTATTTCCAGAATTAAATAATGAACCACAATTTATTTTTGGACTAAGATGGCAAATCAATCATTCATGATTTATAGATGTACTGATTTAGAAGAAAAGTTAACAATTGGTTAACAATACCACTATTAACATAAACACTACTTTCACCTTAGTAATATTATGTGATAATAAAAATGCAGTATATTGTATATTGCAGTATACAGTATACTAATATTGCTTTCTCACAAGATTAGTATATAATTAGTAATGTTTCTTATTGTGATAGCTATATATTGAAAATGGAAAATTACTTCATGTTATGCCATTTCATATACAGTAGATACAATTATATATATTACTCTTGCCTGGCTACACTTTATTAAATTAATTAATTCAAAAATATGTGCCAAGAAAAGGCATTGTGCAAGAGTGTCTTTGTTTATATGAAATGTGATTTCTTTCTTGTGTGATTGAGACACCTTCTCATGCCACCTTGTGGTAAAATGTAAGTTGTTTTACTAAATGATGACAAATCAACTTCAACTTAAACCAACAACAACTTAAAGCCAAAAAGCTTTGCACTTTTTCAGATGGGTTTTATTTTGGACCTACTTTTGAATCCGGCTTAATGTCTCTCTCCCAGATGAGGTCCTAAAACTCTGTTGCAGCTGCAGGGCTACCGCCTGCTCTTTTCACCCCATATCATCAACTGCAATATTATTGTTAGTAACTATAATATACAGTATCAACATTTTGATCATGCCTAGATTTAGTTTTAGTTGGAATTAACTAAACTAACCTGGCAAAGAATGGAGAAATGTTCATTGTAATATTTTGATGATGGTACAGCAAATTACACTTAGGTTTATTGGTTATTTCCACCACCTGAGGGCAGTATTCTCAACCTGGCGGGCACTACTACAGTGGGTTGTGGAAACTGCAAACCTTTTAGGAGCTCCCAGGCTTGTGATCTCCCGTGGACCAGATATGGCTAGTCAACATGTCGTAAAATGTCATTGTTTTAAATGGAGACATCTGCTGAGCAACAAATTGAAGACTTGTCCATTAGAGTGTAAGGAGAAAACTAAGTGTTTGAAGAATGTAATGGTGCAATCCATTGCTTCCAGGGGGGTTGCGTCATTAATGATAGCTGGCTGGCCAGATGCAAGGAGAGAATAATCCCACCTGAAAAACTGGTCATAAAGTCTGTAATTAAACAATAAAAGTCACATTTATTTGTATAGCCCTTAATCACAGTTACAGTCTCAAAGGGCTTCAAAGTAACCTTCCCAGCGTTTTCTCTGATTGTAATGCCATTTTTGGTTCTGATGACTTTAGTTGAGGAGGAGTGAGGTGTGATGAGACTTAATTAGATGGAGGAAATGGACTACCCCTCTCTCGGTTAATGATTCATCTGGAGAAAGGTTCAGAATTCATTCAACTCACTGGATTTGTTGGGAAAAGGCCTTCAAAACAGTGCGTAGATGCAAATCAACTGTTTCAAGCTATAGATGTGTACTAAACAACATCCAAGAATTCAGGTGGTAAGTTTCATCCTTTAAGTGTTATTTGCCAAATTTGATCGTTTAATTGCTTTGTGGCACTGCTTTAAAACGTCCTAAAATTCCAGCATCATTTTATAGTCATCATCTTACTTTGTGACTAAAGCTATCGATGGTACAGAACAGATAATATTACTGTTAATAACTCCACTATGCTGATTTATATTTTATATTTATTTATTTATTTATAAATGATTTATATTTATTTATGTTTTGCTATTTAAAGAATATGTGGTTGTGTCATACATTTCAATCAGATTTGTAATCTGGCTTTCAAATATTCTCCTAACTCAAAATATGTTTTCAGACAGTCTTATTCAGTCTTATTCTAATGGCTTGAATAAGCCAAGTGGCTTTAGGCATTTTTTCATATTTGCGTTTGAAAGCATTGGATTGGTGTAAGAATTATATTAGTTAATTGTATTTCTGCTATTCTTTTAATTGTAAATTTCCAAAGACAATAATTACTGCAGTTAGGGCAAATTGGAAACTATTGTGATGTGAGTATTTGCTTTTGTTAATAAGTACCCGTTCTACAATTCTATGTTTAGAAGTCGACCTACTGTGACAGAGGTTTTCCATCCTAAACAACAGAAATGGGAAATTAAAAGAAATTATGAGATGTTATGCCTAGAGCTTCTGTATAACTTAATATGGCAAGGATTGGCTGTTGCAGGCCTTAATTCATTAGCACAGTTCTGCCCCAGCATTTTTCCAGGATTATTAGCCAGATGCAGCAGGGCTGTTATCACATTTCTCCACGGTGACTGGGTTCACTGGCCACAGCATGAGACCAAGCATTTGCAGGAAGGAGGGTCATTAGAGTGTGACTCCACTCTCGACTCATGTAAATCCTGAGCCTATTTCTGTTCAGAGGGGTATTTCAAGTAGCATGATTACCCTGTTAGTGAGCTATAGGAGACAGAGTCTTTTGGATATCTTGCTGCATTACCATCAAATCATCTCTCATTATGAACACTACTTGAGTCAAGTCATTTCATAGAATGACTGATTATAAAATGAGTTATTTGTCTAACTGAGTAATTCTGCTTTGTATAATACCCGTAGGTCATGCTGGCACTGTCAGCTTTTTACACCACCCTCACCCTCTGTCCCTGTAAATATGGGAAACTGAGCTAAGTGGTTGGAGGTTATTGTACTGTAGCACTGCATATTGCTACAATACAATAAATTGATTTCTGTGACATCTTGTTGAATTATCAAGAATATCAAAAACTGTTGACTTGTGCTGGTCATTTTAGCTAACAAAGATTTGAGATTTGTTTGCTAAAACCATATTAATATTGAATATTTGAGGTGCACTGAAACAAGCACATAACATATTTTTTCTCCTCTTCCTGCAGTCATTCCCATCAATGCAAACATGACAAAACAACACAGCAGGCAGATTCATGGGAGGAGATAAGATTGAGAATATCTTCACTCTGGGGATTTGTAGAGAATAACCTTACCTGAGAGAGAAAAAAAAGATGAGATTTGCTCTGTATTATCTGATGCTCTTGGGGTCCAGTTATGTCATTTCAACTTATGGGCCCCATCAGAGAGCACAGAAGACAGGTGATATTCTCCTGGGGGGTCTTTTCCCAATGCACTTTGGTGTTGCATCCAAAGACCAAGATCTGGCAGCTCGGCCAGAATCCACTCAGTGTGTCAGGTAATGTCTATGATTGGTTCATGTGTAGGCAAATTACATGAGACATGATTGATAAATGTTTCCTTAAAATGAAGATTGCTCAACTCATCTGAATTCACGTCATCTTGCTCTTGCAGGTACAATTTCCGTGGATTCCGTTGGCTCCAGGCCATGATTTTTGCAATTGATGAGATTAACAACAGCAGTACTCTCCTGCCCAACATCACACTTGGCTACAGGATCTTTGACACATGCAACACTGTGTCAAAGGCTTTAGAAGCTACCCTTAGTTTTGTGGCCCAAAATAAGATTGACTCCCTTAATTTAGATGAATTTTGTAACTGTACCGATCACATTCCATCAACTATTGCAGTAGTAGGAGCATCTGGATCTGCCGTCTCCACAGCGGTTGCAAATTTACTGGGTCTCTTTTATATTCCTCAGGTGAGCCACTGAACAGTGATTGTATCAATACCACATCGATACCCTATCTCTGTCATAGCCTGAACCCATAGCAATGCACACATAGATAACGTTACATAAAGATTCAACATGTTTTGCCTGTTAGCCTACTGTATGATCCATTGGTAATCAATACCCATATAAATAACTGTCTTCCTGTAAGAGAGCAAAGTGTGGAACATGAAGTTTGCTCGTGTATTTTACTTGTTAAATATTAAAATAAAGAGGTTATAATAAACAAGTAGTCAGTCAGAAGTAATCATTTGATGTTGTTGAAATCCTGTTTCAGATCAGCTATGCCTCTTCCAGTCGCCTACTGAGTAACAAGAATCAATACAAGTCCTTCATGAGAACCATTCCCACAGACGAGTACCAGGCCACAGCCATGGCAGACATCATTGAGTACTTCCAGTGGAACTGGGTCATTGCAGTGGCCTCTGATGATGACTACGGACGTCCAGGGATTGAAAAGTTTGAGAAAGAGATTGAAGAGCGAGACATTTGCATTCATCTAAATGAACTTATTTCTCAGTACATTGAGGATCACGAAATCCGAAGCCTAGTTGACCGGATTGAGAACTCCACAGCTAAAGTAATTGTAGTTTTTGCCAGTGGTCCTGATGTCGAACCCCTTATCAAAGAGATGGTCAGGCGAAACATCACTGACCGTATCTGGTTAGCCAGTGAAGCTTGGTCAAGCTCCTCCCTCATTGCCAAACCAGAATATCTTGATGTTATGGCTGGGACTATTGGTTTTGCTCTAAGGGCAGGACATATACCTGGCTTCAAGGAGTTCTTACAACAAGTCCAACCAAAGAAAGATAGTCATAATGAATTTGTCAGGGAGTTTTGGGAAGAAACCTTCAACTGTTATTTGGAAGACAGCCTGAGACTCCAAGACAGTGAGAATGGCAGCACTAGTTCCAGACCATGGTGTACCGGCGAGGAAGACATTATGAGTGTCGAGACCCCATATTTGGACTATACACACCTTCGTATCTCCTATAATGTGTATGCTGCAGTTTATTCAATTGCACAGGCCCTGCAGGACATACTCACTTGCACACCTGGACATGGTCTTTTTGCGAACAATTCCTGTGCCGATATAAAGAAAATGGAAGCATGGCAGGTAAAGTGTTGTATACTTCAAAGATAATGTGAACAACTCATAAATTGTGTCCAGCCATACAATCAAAGCACTTAAATACACAATTGTTTAATCAATCAATTTATCAATCCGCCGTTTATCCAAGAGTGTGGTTCTGCTTCACAGGTCCTGAAGCAACTCAGACATTTGAACTACACAAACAGCATGGGGGAAAAGGTGCATTTTGATGAGAATGCTGATTTGGCGGGAAACTACACCATTATAAATTGGCACAGATCTACTGAGGATGCAGCGGTGGTGTTTGAGGAAGTTGGCTACTACAACATGCATGCTAAGAGAGGAGCCAAACTGTTCATTGACAAGACCAAGATTCTGTGGAATGGATACAATTCTGAGGTACTTCATCAATTTACTCATGAATTGATTATTTGTTGTTAGTTTTGAAGATACATACAACTGCTGCTGTAAACAGTAACCCAACAAATCTGCTTTATGCTTTCATTTGGTCCATTTTCTGTCCTCTTGGCTTGAAATTCTATGAGAAACACAGGAAAGGAAAGCAAGGAAACAGCCTGATAGAAAGCAGCACATGATAGTGCACATATAAATTATCACAATTCTTTTGTGTGTTTTTTAAAAATTGTATACAAAAACCTACAGGACTAACATTAAAACATTCTCAATTCCATTATCATTTTATTTGCTGCTGTTTCTCATCAGTAACCCCGCCTCCAATTTTCTCTGTTCTATGTCCTATAGGTGCCATTTTCTAATTGTAGTGAGGACTGTGAACCTGGCACGAGAAAGGGGATCATTGATAGTATGCCCACATGCTGCTTTGAATGCACCGAGTGCTCAGATGGAGAATACAGTAATCATAAAGGTACTGCAAAATGAAATCTTCGCAAGCTCATGTCTACTGTAACAAGTGTTACACCTCACTAATCTTACAATTTTAATGCTGATGCTCTCTTATTTATACAGATGCCAGTGTTTGCACCAAGTGCCCAAATAACTCCTGGTCTAATGGGAACCACACATTCTGCTTCCTGAAAGAAATCGAGTTTCTCTCCTGGACAGAGCCTTTTGGGATAGCGTTGGCCATATTTGCAGTAGTGGGTGTTGTCTTGACAGCCTTTGTGATGGGAGTATTTGTCAGATTTCGCAACACCCCAATAGTGAAGGCCACCAACCGAGAACTGTCCTACGTGCTCCTCTTCTCTCTCATCTGTTGCTTCTCCAGCTCTCTCATCTTCATTGGTGAGCCACAGGATTGGACCTGCCGTTTACGCCAACCTGCCTTTGGGATAAGTTTTGTTCTCTGTATCTCCTGCATCCTAGTGAAAACCAACAGAGTGCTTTTGGTATTTGAAGCCAAGATCCCCACCAGTCTTCATCGCAAATGGTGGGGGTTAAACCTACAGTTTCTCTTGGTGTTTCTGTGCACATTTGTCCAAGTAATGATATGTGTGGTCTGGCTTTACAATGCCCCTCCTGCCAGCTACAGGAACTATGATATTGATGAGATTATTTTTATCACCTGCAATGAGGGCTCTATGATGGCTCTAGGGTTTCTGATTGGCTATACAAGCCTCCTGGCAGCCATATGTTTCTTCTTTGCATTCAAATCCCGAAAACTACCAGAAAACTTCACAGAAGCCAAGTTCATCACTTTCAGTATGCTAATATTCTTTATTGTTTGGATCTCCTTCATTCCTGCTTACTTTAGTACTTATGGCAAGTTTGTGTCTGCTGTGGAGGTCATTGCTATACTGGCATCTAGCTTTGGGCTGCTGGCCTGTATTTTCTTCAACAAGGTCTACATCATCCTCTTCAAACCCTCCAGGAACACTATAGAAGAAGTCCGATGCAGCACTGCAGCCCATGCATTCAAAGTGGCTGCCAAGGCTACGCTAAAACATAACACAGCTTCAAGAAAAAGGTCCAGCAGCATTGGTGGATCTTCTGCCTCAACTCCCTCCTCATCCATCAGCCTCAAGACCAATGGCAATGACTGTGACGCAGGGCAGCAGAGAATCCATAAGCCAAGGGTGAGCTTTGGGAGTGGAACAGTTACTCTGTCCTTGAGCTTTGAGGAGTCAAGGAGGAATTCCCTGATGTGATATCATACGTGGATACATCAAACTTCAGCTTTAATAATTCCATTAATAGAGTGCCTTTTGGACCTAGGATTTATTTTCATGTATCCATTTCCCATCTTTTTAACATGCTGTCAGAAAGATAACACGTTTGACTTGCAGGAAAACTTCAGTCCGGCTCAGATACTTACATTCTGTGACTTTTGGGCAAATACTTCACAGCATAACCAGTAACATAAATCAAGCCGGTTACCAACACTTAAACAACAATATACAAGTGATTTCAAAGCATGTTTAAAAATAATTTTGCATTTCTTTAGAACTGAACTATCCCTTGGTCTACTGTTTCTGAAAATAGACTAAATGTATTTTGTACAATAAAATAAATTGCAATAAAGCTTCAAGGTGCTGTTTGTTTTCTTTTTGTAATACTATTAATTAGATTATTGCACACTTAGTATTACTCTTACAGTACATACAGACTGTAGGGACCCATTATATTTGTAAATATTTTTAAGTCTTAAGTCTTATTGTACATGCTTAAAAACATAATAATTGATCTATGTAATGTCATCACCAATCTATACACAACACTGAAACTGTCTGCTGTACCATAGGTAATGGTCACTAAGGAAGAGATCATTGATAATGTCACAACTCACCAGGCTTAAAGATTACTTCTGCATGATTCTGCAAGATTTATTCTTGTAAATATACACCTGTCTTATCAGTCTAAATCACAAATTGGTGCTGCAATAGAAAAGAGCATCCCATCCCCACTAATTTAACCCCCTTTTTGCCAAACTACTTTTAGGTGTCAGTTATGGTCACTGGTGGGAAATCTTATCAACACACAGGAACTTTTTTTTTGCACCAGCTCCACCCCTACCAGCCACTCCTCAAACAGTTATTTCCCAAAGTTACCTGTAACTCAGAAAAAAGTAACACTATTGAATCACTATTGATGTCCTGTCCCTCAAGCTAGGGTTTTGGACAGCTGCACATCTGTAGATTATGTAAAATACCTAAGAACTAATAACCATGTAATACTAACAGACTTAAAGAGAGAAATGATGGCGCCTATAAAACTGAACTTAGTCAGGAATTACTTTAAAACAGCATGAGAATGCATTGTAATGCATCAGGACTGTGAACTCCGACCTCACCAGGGCCCCCACCTAGACCTACACACTGCCCCTCTTATACACATACACACACACACACACACACACACACACACTTAGGTTAGGTCCCCCCATCTACCTCTTATTTTATATTTTACACTTCATATTTTATATTTCATTAAGTGCTCTTATTGTACATATTGCGTGTTGTTTTATATAAGAGCTCTACTGTAATTATTGTATTTTTTTATATTTCTTGCACTGTAAATATTGTGCTGGTTTTTTAATGTTAAATATTTTGTAATATGCCCTTTTGCACATTCCTGTGAGCATTGCCACTTTGCATTTCACTGCATGTATATGTATGTGACAAATAAAACTCTTGACTTGACTTGACTTGTATTAACTGCTACGATAACATGAAAACCCCCATCACAGAATCAACCAACCTGTTGACAACTGGGTTCTGAAATTTCTTTGCTTGCTTATCACATGTCTCTGGCAACTGCAAACAGTCTCACATGTTGATGTCATTCTCCCTACACCACAGCCATCTCCACACAGCATGCAAGGGGTGGAAAGAACAGGGGAGGAGCATAGCTTGGGATAGGCTCTGTTTAATATTATCCATTCTGTCCTGATTTCATCTGTGAGGAAAACACTGGGCCCTGACTCTCCCCTCCCCTGACTAAATAGTATTGGAGGATCTTAATATATAATATAATCACCTATAATTAATATAATCAATTATAGAGTGATTATGACTTGCTTTTCCTCACACTGGGTGATGATAATTACCAAGTGAAACAGCACTGTTGAAACAGCACACAGCACTGTTGGTCAACCGCATAAATACCTAACAAGGTTGTCTGCCATGTCTCCAGAAACATTTTCACCTTGTGTACAGGCGAAATGACTTTTATTTTGAAAAATACAACTAACAAGTATTTACGCCTATAAACAGATTTCCTGATTAGCAATATCTTCTTCACAATAAAAGCACATACATTTTAGTGGTAATATTAAGCTTTGGTGTGTATAAAATAAAATACTCGTACAAATGATAAATAGTTTACGCCTGTAACACAAAACACATGCTAGAGAACTATTGTTTAAAATGGCCATTTAAACCCATTGCCGGAGTACAAGTACTTCTACTTGTTATATAATGGGATATTATATAGCTAGATAGAACTGCCAAATTGCACAATGATTTAAACACAAAATACAACCAGACAACTTGGAAGGAAGTCTCCTTTTGAAGATAGAAACCTTGGTGCCATTATATAGTGAATATGAACAATTGGATGAACTGAAATTGGATTGAGTATGATATGTAGTAGTATAGTATAGTATGTATAGTACTACAGTATAATATCTGACATCAATGTAGTCTGGTATGTTTTGTGTTTGAGTTAAATAGCTTTTTTCATAACTGTAAATAAAGCCGAAAAAATATTTCGAAAATAAAATGTATTTGTTGAAAACTGTTCGTTCGTTCGCGGTGACTGTATTTTCTTTTGAAATTCATATACCGGAAGTATGTTGTTTTAGTCTTACTTGACACTAGTGTAGCGGTTAACGTTCGTGGAGGAGCAGGACAAGGTAAAAAGGTAAGACATGTCAACTAACCCTAACCTCTTATCGTCCGTATTGACCGTCGACTAAGCAAAATAAACACTGTTAGTTAATTAAGCTTACTCATGTATTAACGTTACATGTAATTTGGTACTAAATTGTTCAAGCTAAGTTAAACGTACATAACGCCTTGATTATTTTAACGTAAACTAAAAATCTGATTCGTACAAATGTCTGAAGACATTTAGCTAACAACATATGTTGATCAAAAATTATAACCACTGTAAGTACCTCATTCACATCAACCACTATGCTACAGTGTGACGAACATATAGGTTACTCTGGACACCCTGGTTTCCATAATATGTACGTTGACTGTACGCCAGGGGGCGCTTGTATTACTGTGTGACTTCCGCGACCGAGGCCTAGCTCTCGGTTTTAACCGTTTTGTCTCCCATCAGAAATAATACAAATGTATGACTGCAGCAGTTATTTCCCTCTGATTTTCAGTCACATTACCACTAAAGTTAAATTTAAAGTGACATAATACGCCCATTTAAATGTGCCAACATTCCATAAGAAATGTAAGCTATTATAACTATTCTTCAGTGACAGAAAATGAGTGGTGAACAACCTGGTTTCCTTGTACAAACGTGGATGTACTGTGGCATGTGTCCGCGTCCTACACGGGAGCGCGGCACTTTAATAACAAAACCAAGTGCCCCCTGTCGTTAAAACAAGGAACACATGAGGGGGAATGAGAGTGTGCGGGGAAACCTCTTTGCTCATAACACCGCACGGAAACCGTTCACATTTTCATCACTCAGCTCGCCCTCTGTTGTGCCTCACTAGTACTGAGTTTATCATCCGCATTTATTGTTGTATTACAGTGTAATAATCCGAGAAATCATTGCGCTTCCACGATATTTTGCGATTGTTTCCACTAATATTTAACAATAAATGCTCCAACTCCCAAAGTCCGCCTTCGCCAGCGAACAGCTAACGTTACATTTTCGAGGAAGTTCATCTGGACACAGCCAGGTTGCTCTAAAATATGGACAGTAGTGAAGACATACGGGAGTTTTCCGTGGTATGAAAGGTATTGTGGAAAGAAATTATGGTCTTGCTTATAGCTAGTTAACGTTAGCTTGTTAGTCCCCAAAATTAACCCACACAAGATGATGTAGTTGGTGGGGGTGACAACGTAATAAAGGCAAAACAATAAACAGTCAGAGGTTATAACACTAGCAACGACAACCAAAACTGATAACGAATATGATTCAATGGCTATACAATGTAATACTATTATTAGTTTTTAAATTTCCCTTTATTTCTTTGTAAAAACTGTTAGTCCACAAACTCAGTCTTCAGTTTATTATTAGTGGAAGGGCTTTAAGTTTTGTCTCTTGATGTCAGAAGAGATTAGTCTTGGTTCTCTGATTTATAAACTGTTGTGTTGCCTACTTCACAAATATTAGTTTACACTGCCCAATGTGGTAACAGGAATAACAGGAATATACATATTACTGAATACGTATTGAGTTTAATGGTATATATTTCAGGGAATTGTGAAAAACTGTGAGGAGAAAAGTCAAAGAAAGCATCGTGGCAATATGATACAACCTTTTCAAGGCACACACAAAGGCAGGTATATACTGTCAAAGTATAAAATGACTATCCAGGAACCCCTTGAATACTGTGTCACAGAATAAATGGCTCCAAACTGTGTCAGCACAAAACTAAAGAAAAGACAAGTGAAGAACTTGAAAAGACAATTGTCTTTGACAAAAGGTCTCATCAGGGTTTTCCTATTGTTTGAAAAGCATCAGATTTTGTTGACACTGGACACTGCCCGTCACAGTGTATTGTTGCATGAATGCCCTTGTGGAGTAGTGGTAGTGGTTGTGATCCAAGTATGTAACCTGCCAGTATGTAACATATTTTTTCTCTAAATCCAATTACAGCTGTCAGAGAAATCAAGTTTTTTGCCTCATCGCCATTTTCCTGAAACTGGATTTCGATGGTTCAGCGATGGATTTTCAGCAATAAGTGTTGCTTACTTAGCAGTGATAATGTTACTGAATTGAAGCTCAACAACATGTTTCATCACCATGGGATGATTGATCAGTGGACCTACAGCCGGCGTTATTTTTACTGCAATGTCCTGCACAGATGAAATATCATAAACCAAAACTAACAGCTTCTACTATTAACATTAATACTATTTTGACATCAACACAATTGCACAGCCATGGGATTCTGTCCTTCTATGTCCAAGTTTTTACGGAGGGGGAAGTATTTTGTACTGCTCCTTCTCTCTCTCTCAGTGTTGGCATGGATTGCTACTTTTGCGGGTGAAACAGTGAAATCTATTCAGGATTCCCCAGCTACATCACAAACTCTTAGCAAAGGAGAGATTCTGAGGGGTGAACTCAACTCTTGGAGATCAGTGACAGAAGATCTCCATAAGACTCTACCACCAAAAGCTGAGTGTCCTCAGAAATCACCACTGCTTCGTAAGTATACACCACAGTGCAGGTGAAGGAGATGACAAAGTTCCCTGTATTTATGTTTTTTTTGTTTTTGTTTTTGTTTTTTAAATAAGTTTTATGTTTGGGCTAGTTGCAATAAATGTAATGTAGTGTAATCCTCTTCTCAGAAATGACCTGAAATCTAGCTACTCACCTTGCTGACACAGAATGCTTTGTTCTTTGTTTAATGCCAGTGGCTTGTACATAATAGCTTCTACTGTAGATAGTTTCACCTAGTATTTTTTTTTATCAATGTGTGCTCTCAACTAGAACACTCAATGCTCATATTACCTAGACATTTCTGGACAAAACATTTGTTATTTTGTGCTATAATTTATTTGTTTTCATTCATACCTTGGGTTCCGGATTAAATTCCGAACGGGATATCCCTGAATTCCAGCGTTTATTGTCCTATTTAAATGTCCTACAGTTCAATCAGTTTTAGTGAACCTACTATCTCAGAAACAGGAGAGAGGTTTATCCCTTTCATTAATCTGATTTCACCTTGAGAGCACCCATGATTGTTTTCTGAGCATAAGGACAGGTTTTATGTTTTCTAACCGATAGCACCTTTATCATTAAGCTCATTTAGAATGAAAAAGATAGACAACTATTGTTGGAGTCCACAAAATCTCTTATCTGTTGTCAGTGGAGTTGCTCCAGGCTTCATTAGTATTACATAACAGATTAGAGTCACGGTTTGCTGGTTTCTCGCTTAAGGAGAGTTTAGATTCATAAATACTTAATGGACTGTCCTATGCCATAACAGCAACTTATGTATTTTCTTATATTGCATTGTGTGTTCATTTGAAGGAACAGTAGTAATTTGTCCAGTGTCCAGTGTCATTTGTCCTGAAACTCTCCCTGAACACATTTGTTACAATTTAGGTGCATGCATCACTTTGAGAAATCTAAACAAAAGTCACAGCTGGGGATATTGTCTATATTATTTTTACCAAATTTATAGGTACATTCAGCAATTTATTTGACAACCTAAATTTGTTAAAGTTTATTAAAGTTTTTTTTAATCTCATCTTAACCTAAAGTTCATGTACAAATTGTGCAGTCTTTGTGCAGTTTTTTGAGTTCACGTAATGGAAGCACTTGATTTAGATTGATTGAGCACTTGATCTGATTGAACTGATCTAGGAATTGAAAATATAACAAATACTTCAATATCACCAAATTACATGATTATTGGAAACATAAAATCATCATTATATGCCCCACTCCAGGCTTTAAAAACATTACAATCAAACCATTTGCAGCCCTGAAAAACTCTTGTATAACAAGGTCAGTGAGGGAGCAGAGTTGAAATGAGTCTGACACTGAAATATTTTATTTTTAGTTGTTTATTCAGGAAAGCCACATTTACATGTGAGATTGTGCTCATGGAATGTATTACTTACCATGTTGGTGAATCACTCAAATTGTTAAAAAAGAACTGCAGTATGGTCATGTAAGACTTTGTGGATTCTATTTCTATAGAGGGATCCCTGAAGCTGTCTTTTGAGCCCTCTCTGACACTGATGAATGTGGAGAATGAGAACAGAGGAGTGACTGAAGGCCAGTATCAGCCCCCAGACTGTACAGCAAGGCAGAGTGTAGCTATCCTCATCCCCCACCGCAACCGTGAGAAGCACCTTCTCTACCTCCTACATCACCTGCACCCCTTTCTCCAGAGGCAGCAGCTACACTACAGCATTTATGTCATCCAGCAGGTATTGCTCAATCTGTTGTACACTATTATAAAACACATAGTTCAAACTCAGAAGGTCAGAAAGCCTTTTGATTTTGTAACACATGTAGATATATAGATATGGTATATGATATTTGTTAACTATAAAATATATAATTAAAACTGTAGTAGTCTTCTGAATATATTATTATACGCTGTTTAAACAAGCAGGAAATCTAATCAACTGTTTCACCTTTGCACAGTTTGAACTTGAACAATAGTCTATAGGCATGGCAATGGCATTTGGCAATGATTAATATGTAGGAACTGCTGCCGGTAAATAACAGTAATAATGGCAATGATTTGAAATGGAAAAAAGTTTAAAGGTTCAAAAGCATCATAATATATATATATAACCTATATGAGGTTAACTTTTCATTTTATGACTTTGGGGAAGCAGGGTGACGTAGAGTGTAGGGATATCGCTATGCTATTCTGTAG
Organism: Hoplostethus mediterraneus; assembly: GCA_034670385.1. Lineage (NCBI taxonomy): Eukaryota > Metazoa > Chordata > Actinopteri > Trachichthyiformes > Trachichthyidae > Hoplostethus > Hoplostethus mediterraneus. The sequence continues at coordinate 11,049,368 of JAXDDW010000005.1, forward strand.
TTGACCCTGTACTCTGACCTCCTACATCTTGTAGCAAGATCTTTGCTTTTATTCAGTAGCTAAAGTACAAGGACACTTCTGTTACAAGACAAGTCTGAAGTAGTCTCCGCAGCAAAACATTGTTGTCATCAAATTATTTGAGGGTGCCACCAATCGAGAATGTTGGTGGTATCAGTTGAAAAAGTTTTCCATGTACACAGTGCTTAGAATAGGTATTGACCAATAATGGACAATAGAAGATTGTGTTTTTATTGTGGTTTGTTTTTAAAGGCTGGTGATGCAACGTTTAACCGTGCCAAGTTACTGAATGTTGGGTATTTGGAGGCCCTAAAGGACTACAATTGGGAGTGCTTCGTTTTCCACGATGTGGACCTGGTTCCTGAGAATGATTACAATTTATACACCTGTGATAAGCAGCCCAGACACTTAGTGGTTGGCCGAAATGCCACAGGGTACAAGTAAGTATATGACTAAGAGTAAATCTAATCCCCAGTCTTGAGTCAGCAGTGTAACTTTACAGTACCCTAGTGAAACAACAGCACTACATAAATATATGGCATTGTGGTATTTATTGCAGGTCTGTTATTACTACCATTAATCCTAAAATCGTAAAACAGAGCTGGAGTGGTTTGCACTGTGTATTTTTCCTCTCCTAGGCTGCGTTACAAAGGCTACTTTGGAGGAGTCACAGCCATGACCAAAGACCAGTTTCATAAAGTTAATGGATTTTCAAACACTTACTGGGGTTGGGGTGGAGAGGATGATGACCTTCGCATCAGGTGAGAGACAAACAATTGGAGGTTAATTTCCATGTATACATCAGACTTGGTCAAATAGTACTTGCAAATAACCCCTAGAGTTTGTTGTATTTTGTATCTGTCTGGAGCACCAGACCTGTACACCCAGATTTGTATTCATGCATTCACTGATGAATGTGGTTCTGCTGTCTATGTGGCAGGGTCGAGCTACAGAAAATGAAGATTGTGAGGCCACCCCCTGATGTAGCTCGCTATACCATGGTGTTTCATAAACGTGACAGTGGCAATGAAATAAATAAAGACAGGTCAGTAAAAATAGAGATAAGAATAATGTGCTATGGATGCATGCATGCTTGCGTCCGTAGAGAGGTAAATGAAATATGTATACTGAGTCATGCTGCAAATTGAATTCATTCATTGGCCGAATTTTGATATTTTTACAGGATGCGGTTGTTAGGACGGACACCTCAAGTTTGGAGAAAGGATGGCCTCAACACCTGTTCCTATAAGACTATGTCAGTAGAAAGGCTATCGCTTTATGTGAACGTTACTGTAGACATAGGCAAGCCACAGGCCAATTGAGATTTTAAACGGGGAGCCCCGCTGTGACCAGTACATATTTTATATATATATGTTACAGCAAATGTGGAAAATGGTAAAATTTATACATTTCCTGTTAATCTGCCAATTTTCCAATGTAGTGTTACATGAACGAATCCCCCAGCCTCACATATCTCAGTTTAATACTGAAGCCAATCTAAAGAGGGAATTTGGCCACAGGGTACAAGACATTGTGACAGGACTGTGAGAGAGCTTTGCATTACTGTGACTAATGTTTTCCACTCACATTAACAGGGAAATGTACACATTTGCCTATAGCTTTACCATTTTCCCCACATTTACTGTAACATATATACACATTTAAGCCATTGAGTGCAAGCTATTAGACTCACAAACTGGAAAGCTATTGCATGTGCACAAGACACCATGATGAGCACACAAATGCACATTGTTTTGGTTATTTCACATATAAAATATAAAAATAATGCATTCTCAGAAAGGAATCAAGTGTGTGAGCGATTTAACCAATTGCAGCCCAGGTGCAGGTGTGGATCCCTACTAGATACGCTGAAGAATCTCCACACCCTTGTATATTATCTTCATTACTTTGTATTGACACCAGGCTTTCCCATATATTGATCATGTTTGAGCCGCATACCCATCTAAATTAACAGGCGACAAAGTGCCAAAGACGTACTGGTTTCCTCTTTTTCTAGGAAAGATTGGGCATGGCCAAACAAATAAGACAGCCAATAAATATTTGTGGTATCTAGAATTAATTGCTAAAAGATTAAATCGCGCACATGCTTTATTCATTGTGCGCATGCTTTATTACATTATCGAACATGCTGATGAACTGCATATGTTGTATATCAGATTGTTACATGCACTAGCATGCAACTCGACAATGTGAATTCTGTGTGCTCCATTTGTGGGTGCAATGACATAGTAAAGTAAAGTATAAGTTAATATGTTGTTTGGGTCCGGTTCTAGGCTGCTTGCACTGTTGGGGCAGTGAGATGTGTTGGGCAGTATAATTAGACACTGGAGTGCTAGTCACTATGGCCCCTATTTGGTAGTTGAGTGATGTGGAAATGATACTGGATCGGAATGTAAAAGTAATTATATTTATTGAAATGGTCACATTAGATCCATATTCTGCACATCTGATGAAAGGTATAGTAATGAATAATTGGAAATGGATTCCATGTTTGTAGTTCTTGGTAGGTTGTTTGAGAACAGGCTGTGTGATAGGAGAGGAGTTGAGATACATTCATGTTGCTTTGACATCAACATTGATATTTCTGTCATTTAGTTAATGCTCTCATCCAGTGCAACAGTAGAATAAAGTTAAATTCCTATGTCAACACCATTACAAGTAACCGATAGTAAGGTGGTCAAAGCTGCAGTGGCAAGACAATAAATGAAACAAATATCCCTACAGTTTTTCTGTAAAATAGAGTAGTCCTCTCAAGAAATAAAAGCCATGCAGCACGTTATTTTTTCAAGCAGAGACAGAACGCAGGAGAGGGAGATGCCAAGTGTTTCTTTAAGAGATTAGTTTTCTATTTCCATTCTATCCCTCTTTAATGTCCTGTCTGCATTATATCATGCCATTTTTGAATATGTCAGACATAATGCCTTTGTAAACATTTTTCCCATTTGCAGACGACAAGAAAACATTGCCTGATAGCTGTGGAGGAATTTTAAGTGTAGCGTACATCCAAAAGGTTTCCCATGATATTTTTATGCTTGATTGTCAAGAAAACTCAAGGGACATTGATAAGCAATAAAAAGATATGGAGAGCTGATCACATTAGGTGAAGATGAAATAAAGTGGTGGTGAAATCAGAGAGGTTTGGGTTTGGGTGGGCAATGCAAACCCCAGGACTCTCCCTAGAACCGGCCTAGATTTCAATACCAATACCTTGATGAAGGCCACTGCTGGGCTCCTTACTCAAAAGGATTAAAGGAGATTTGTTTCATTTCAAACTATTTGAGGTTTTAACCGTAACCTAAAAGAAGGGCTTTTGCTGCCTGATGGCACCTTGTTTTACTTATAGAGTTTGTGTATATCTTCAAAATGGTCAAAGATGAAAAAACAACAGCTATTTTGTGAGGCATATACTGAATAAGGAAATTATTTCTTACATGTCCTTTTATAATGCCTTAGACCCCTGGTTTTTAAATAAGAATAAATAGGATTAGTGGATTGTTTTATTTTTCAATACATTTGTTAAATGATAATTATAATATATATTATATATAATATATACTATAATAATTTGAGACCAATCATATGTGTAACTGTTTTATTACAAAAGTATGTGAAGACATTTTAGTGTAGAGATAAATGTGCATACTTTTTTTATTTTTAATCATTGCATGCTGCTCATAGATGTGTGGTGATTGATACACTCATATCATCAAATTTGTAAAATGAATGAATTTATTTGACTTAATTTATTTTTTCAGCAGTGTGGCTGCTGGTATGTCTAACCTACCTGAGCAATATTACACAGTGTACTGACAAACCACTTTGTGGTAACAATTTACTTGAGCCGCTGTTCATGACTGCTAAACTAGAGATCCATAACAGCTGCACACATTAATGAGTCCAAACAAATTTCAATTAAAATTAGAAATATCAGGAGGATTTTTCTTTTTCTTTTTGTGTAAGTGTTGGTGTGAGGACTGAATTACTTTTCATAAATGTACCATATATTATAGCCTTTATGAAGCTCTTGAAGGGTAAAGTGTTATCCTTGTTACGGACATACAGTGCTTTTCAAATCCCAGATCATTAGTTCTCTGTGCTGTCTTTGCCTTTTTTTTTTCCATTGTAACATTTCCACTCTTGACTGAATGTATTTTTTGTCTGCCTACTGTGGGATGAGATTTTTTATATGTATGAAACTATAGTAACTGCACAAAGTAAGCTGCAACTTAGTAAAAATATTTTTTAAGGTCACCACAAGCAAGATATAGCAACAAGCATTTCAATTACTTTGTTTTCATTTGCATTTCTGCCTTACCTGATTTATTGTGAAATGAAATACAAACATTGTGGAATTCCTTTTATACATTGTTGATTTTGAATGTTCATATTTAGATTGTGATGAAAGCGGACGTAATGACAGAAGAGGGAATTATACATTTCATAACTAATGAGATTCTTTTCTGTTCAAAACACATGCATAATAAATATTTCTTTTCTTATGAGTTGTGTGGGAAAGCGTCTACATTTTTGTTCCTACAAATTTGATATATTCTCTAACGAGATATGCACTTAACTTTCTGTTAATAAATACATAGGCTGCCACCACATTTACTGTCAATACTAATCGCAATACCAGTTAACCCACTGCTCAAGCAGATTTAGTAGTAGTAGTAGAAACAAAACACTGACAAAATTAGTTCTTCAGTGTGCCACAAGCATGGGTGAGGACCTCTTGTTTGTGATAAATATTCAGTCAGGGCAGTCCAAGCCCACTTTCAGGTATATACAACTTGCTTTTGTTGTGGCAGTCAGGCTCCCAAAGCACACAACATGTCAAAACAGGTTCAATCTTAGAATTAGAAACTAGTATCATCAAGGATTTGCAAACATTGGCAATGCTGTCCCTGTCTCAGTGTTCTCATTGAAGTCAAGTTCATTGTCAGTTATTTGTGCTTGTAGCTTGATACACTGGGTAGGTCTAAAATCAGCACAATGTGCCATTGGCTTTGCGATGAATATACACTAATATTAATGTAATTCTCTGGGTTAGTGAAAAAAAACAAAAACACATGAAGGCAACACAAACACCTGCTGCTGGTCTCAAGAGCAGTCCTGCAAGGAAGCATGCAGGGAAAATCACCACTGACCCCACCCATCCTGGCCTCCACTTGTTCTAGAAACTTCAGTCATGACCAAATCATGGCACTTGCCTGAAACCCTCCCTATAGGGGAGAACGGGGTAGAATGATCCACCTTTTACGCTTGTGTGCTACTACGGCAAAATAAATGTGTATTTATTTCAAACAATAATTGTTATGTATACTTAAGGTTTTTAAACATTCATGGAAATGAAAACATAGGTCATAGTCATGGTCAGTATTAAGGTACATATCTTGTCAGTTACCTGTAGTTTGTTTTACCGAAGTGAATAAAAAGTTTGTATTCAGGTAGAATTCATATCAAAGTGAAATTGGCAAACATAACTCACATAAAAAGGGTTTGAAGAGGTCTATGTGCACAGAACAGAACGCCAACGCCCTCTAGTGCATTCCCCTGCCCATTTTGGTGCAAGCGAAGTCATGGTGAACCACGAAATGACCAAATGGGCGCAGGCAGGAAAGAATCTGCTTACAACCAATGAAATTGCCACTTAGCTGGTGCAAGGTCACTGCGTTTCATTAAACATTGTTCCATTCATTGTCTTTGGAGCAACTCTGAATTTTACGGGTTTACAGTATTAATTGTTTGATTTCTAACTTTATGTTCATGTTCACAAATACTGATTTGACAGTCCTAGTTTATCTCAATGACACATATGAAATCGAGAATTAAATTGAGTGATATTCCCCTTTAAATTAAATGTTCTGATAAGCAAGGATTATTATTATAGCACATTAGTCAGTTGTCCTCTTTCCTTTCCATCCCTTAGCAGCAGCTACACTAAATCTACACTAAAACCAGACAATGAATTCCAAATCCATCTGTGCAATAGAGAAAACATAATTACCACTTATTTTTCAGACTCTGTGAAATGTCCTCTCACCATAGACTTTTTCACCAGTGCAAAGAGAAAGAGTGGGATGGCTGAGGCTTTGTATGGACAGAATGATGTCATCTCCTTTTCCTATGGTGTAGAAAGAAAGCTTTGTTTTGTGGAGGCCGGGGTGTCCTGGTCATCAAGCTCACGCTGACATTCAAAAACACTTTTAGCACACACATATCATCTCTGTAAGACAGTACACTGTGATCCAGCTTTACTGTATAAGCCAGTCCACTCAGATATGACTGCTAGAGCACTCAGAGACAGATCAAGTGTAATAATGGCTCTAAAAATGTGTGCAGTATTTCTGCAAAGCAGTCTACGGGGTGTTACAACGTTGATGTGTTAATGTGTTGATGTGTTGTGTTGTAAAAGGAGGGCAGTAGCTTTTGAAAAGTTATTATTGCCTTGATGCAGACTTTTGGCACAGCTTACAATGTCTTTTTGAATGAGATTAAAGGTACAATCCAGATTTATTTGGCTAAATTCACAGATGTTCTCAAAGGGTTTAGCGAATAAATAGGAAAATAAGCTGTTGATACATTTCTTAACCCATCATGCTGTCACTAAAAACATAAACAACCCTTTTCTATTCAGGTTTCGCTATACAGTTAAGGCCCAACTGCATTGGAAACCATAATTGTTGCACAACATTTGTGGCTCCTAATTTGACGTTTCTATGACGCACTGCAGGTATGAAATTTGAAGCATCAGCACCACTGGCACCACCACAATGGGTAACATAATTATCCATTCTGGGGTGACAGTGTTTGAACAGAGGGGGCCATACTGCAATTACAGATTTTGCCTTTAAATGGCACCTCAGGTGAAGTTGAGTATTTCACAATGACAAAATATCAAGCTGTGTAGAAACTTCAATTTATGGATCTTCGGTTCCACAATCTAAACTTTTCCATGTGATTTTATTAGAAAATTAGTGGCTACAAATATATATATCATCAAAACAGCCGCTTCCCATTGAATTTTCTACCATCCACATCTGAGGCAATGCACGGCACTGCAGTGACGTTACAGGATTATATTCAAGAAGTTGTATTTAAACACAGAACGCAACACAAATTAAACTTGAAATGGTGTAGGAAAACATTAATTACTTTACAAAATACAATTCTTAAACATCAGTGAAGTTCTGTTTTAAAATGAATGGACCTGGTGTTCAATTTTAATTCAATGAATAATGCTATGTTTGTTAAACTTAGCGTCCAGTTTAAAAGAGAAAAAGATTAAGCACCATAGAAGTTAGTAACGAGAACCATGTGTCATCCATCTCCCCACCCCAACCCCCATCACCATCACCCCCCCCCCATTTCCCATCTGTGCCCTTCAGACCCTCACTTCAGTCACCTCCCACTTCCCTCTTCCTCCAGAACCTCCAGTCTGTTTTTGTTTTCGAGACCAGGCGCTCTGTACAGGAAATTGTGTACTTTGGGAGCATTCAGGAAGGCAGAGAGCAGCTTTCCCGTTAGCAGTGAGTTTGGCAAAAAAAAAATGTGTAAAAGAGGTCAGTAATTTCTAAACCAGTAGAGAAACAGAAGTCAGCTGTTCTCCTCCCCTCAGCTTACTTCCCTCCCCTTTACACAGTCTTAACATTTCAAAACTCCTCGCCACTGCCACGACTCCATGGCTCTCTAACCAGAGTATCAAAAAGGAAAAGGAAAATTAGTCATAAAAGATGATGCTCCTGAGATAATGTGCTTCAGCTGATGCATGCATGTTTCCTCAACTACAGAGAAGCCAGTGAAAAGGGAGCCTGTGTGGAATGGAGGAAAAGAGGAGGAGATAAAAAGGCACAGAGAGACTGGCTGGGGGTAAAAAAACAACAGGAAACCAACCAATTCTAATGTTTTTTTCTGCAAATCCTTCTGAGATAAAGCTGTGGACTGCCATCGCCACTCTGCTTCCCGGCTCATAAAAAGTTAGACCTTGTTTTTTTTGATCATCACTTGATATAGTGACATTCTAAAGGACTACAAGTAAAAACGTGACGTCATATCTGGTCTCTACACAAGAATTTCTCAGCCTCCAACAGTGTGGTTAGTCAAGATGTGAGCGGATGCAGTTTTTTGGGAGCTGATTGCTGGGATTTCTATGTGGCGGCTTTTTGACCTACAAACTAACCCTTTACTAACTAAGGGTCATATGGATCAATCGTTGTGCTTTCAAGGATTTGTTTGTTTTAATCGTCTGGACTACTAACTGGATCCACATGAAGAATAAAGCGACTAAGCAGAAGACCAAAAAGAAAGGAAGTGAAAATGAGTTTGGCTGTGACCTGATAGAACATCTCCAGAATTCAGGACAAGATGGTAAAACGTTTTATGCTGCTTTCTTTCTTCATGTAACGCTCCTTTTAAAGCTTTAACAGCACACTTACTATATCGTCATGCTACACGCTATCTCCTACATCAGGGGCTTGACTCACATACATACAGTATAAAATGTATGATAAATACTGCGCGTTATTTCTCATTTCCCAGATTATCATAGATACACATTATTTAACTTTGTACATATGGTGAAATTGGGACAGAAAAGGGCAACAATTTTTTGACATAGCAAATACAGCGCTTTACTCTGCTAGTACATCTACTCTCTCTCTCTATGAATTGATGGTGTACATGTGTTTTACATTTAGCAAAGCAATTCATTCACCCATTGACTGTATAAAATGGGGATTTGTGACTTTGGGCGTGGCTCATATATTTTTTGCAATTTCCTCCAGTCACTGTAGTGCCTGTGACTAGTTTTGTGTCTGACAAAAGGTTGGGCGGTGCTGCTTACAGATGAGAAAAAATAATGAGACACTTTAATGAGCAAAAAAAAATCTCAATCATTGGGTCTATGGTCAAATTTGTTGAACCATATAAACCAGAGGTTCTTTATTAAAATGTATTCTCAATATTCTCAATCATTTTATTTCTTCTGTTCTTATGCCATTTCTTTCCTACAATAGTAGCTCACCAGTGATTGTTTTGGCAGCAACTTGAGAGAGAGTGAACGGAAATCTACCACGTGCAGAGTCAACTTGGGCATCCAAGTATACCTGTGTTGAGGTTGGTGTGGTGGCAAGTGAAGGCATGGTACATGACCTTTTCCCACCAGTATAAATATTGGGGAACAAATTGAGGAAGGATTTGGCGATATGCCCTGTTGGGATTTTTCTGTTCTTTGAAATCACAAACGTCAGTAGTAGTTTACTGAATTGCCACTGAATTGCCAACTTACTGCAGCCACTGCATTACCTAGCTAGCTAGCTTTTTCTTTGCTAATCCCTAAAAGCACATCCCACAATGAGACAGAAAACTTACACAAAGTGATTTTTGGCTCACTCTTCATGTAATTAGGAAGCCCAATTTGTTGAAAATGACAAACTTGCAGAAACAGTATTCTGCTTTCTCAGTGGCTGTATTTTACACATTCTATAATTATGTTATATGTCTTTCCCATAATTTGTTGGGTAACAATCAGGGTGAAATACAGCTCTAGTGCCCTTTCCCCATTCATTTCACTTACTCTGACTTGGAATTTGTTCCTGACCAAGATGGCTACTTTTTATCTTTTCAGACATTGTATAAGGCAGATTATTATTAAATGACCATCATGTAGCATTCTGGTTGTGCTGGGACAGAACCAATCATGATCACAAACTTCAAAGATTGTTCAGAACATTTGTATCATTGTGCTATAGTAAAACTATGATAAGCATGGAATATGGATATTCATTTTCAGAGGATGACACAGAAGCTAGCAACTATCAAAGACACCACATACCCAAACAAGTAACTGGAACCTTACAAACCAGAGTTTTAAAGGTCCTTTGAGCAACATAAAAAGTTGAAGTTTTCCTTCAGCTGTAATACGGGTACATTATAAAACTCAGTTAAGGGTACGGTGACTAAATAGGAAAGACTGAAAACTGTTACGTTTTTTTTTTGCGTAACCCACCACTGGGCACCATGACAGTGACATCACTGCTGATGTCACCATGCTGACTCCCAGCTTGGCTCCCTCACAGTTAGTGGGAGAAAGTCCTTACAGTCGCTGTTTTAATAAATAATGCACTTTATTTATTTTATCAGTACCAATTAAAATGCTTGTCACATGTTGTGCTGCGTCATGCCATGGTGGAAGGGGTTTCATTGTTTGCTCACTGATACAGAGAGACCTGAGTATCAACAACTTATAAATGTACCTGCATGGTAATCAGGAACAACTTGTTCTCCAGGCGATGAAGTATTTTTAGATAGTTCACGCACCCTCAAGTTAAATACCGAAATGCATGAATCAGTACTTTTTTATGCTTTCACCAGAGACGGGTTGTGAATAAGATGTAGCAGGTTGTATATATCATGAAACAACAGATCGGGGAGTTTATCTGCAGACCTTAGTGGTGTCAGCGTTAGTATCAGAGAGTAAAGCTCACATCCTCCATTTTTTAAATATCAGGTGAGATCTGTTCTTTCATGGTCTCTTGTTGTACCGTCTGTGGTTATAATGTCAACACTGATGTCACTGAAAGTCATGGATAGTTTCAGCGGTGTTGGCCCAGAATGAAGAATGTTCAAACGGAACACTGAACACTCTGTGACTCCAGCAGCAACTAATATGGCTCAACTATTCACTCTCTATGTCAAGGATGATTATATTTTGACTTTTTTTTTGTTAAAATGTTAAACTAGTTAAAAACCTGTGTCAGTGCATCTTTAAGAATCAGAAGAAATTCATCAAGCTATATTTTGTTATGAATCTACAGAAAGTTGCAAACCTTCCTTCAGTGCTAAAACCTGAAAGCTAAATAGTGGCTTCAGTGTTGTTGGTCATCCAGCATCTGACCACAGGCATGTCACTGAACGTCCAATTACGCATCGTGCATAAGAACGAGGAATGTAAGCCACTCCAGATTATTGGTGTCTGTAATAATTACAACCAAATGAACCATTACCAAAAATATTCCTTAATTTCTTTGTAAAATCAATTCTGCATCCTACGTTTTGTTTGTAGGCGAATCTGTTTGTATCTACCATCGTGAAACATGGGAATACCCTCTAGTATAGTTAGAAAAGAGAAGAGTCTAAAAAAGTCAAATGAGCCACTATATTCATAAACCATAGTAACATTAACATTCAAAGAGGAATTCAGGTTTTTCTCCTACTTGCAGTCTAAAGTGTATCACTTTTACAGTCACGCCTTGTCTTCGTGGTTAGTTAGCTTTGCTAGAGGCTGCAAGCTGCGGTCAAACTTATGAGGTTGTGAACATGTGATTTAACAGATTTTGCAAAGCCACAGTTAATTTTCCTTTGACTTTAAAAAAGAACCCCACAAAAACAGCATGTGGTCCAGAAGATAATGCACTATAGTACAGAAAGCTGTGGTGTAGGTCAGTGGTAACATTTCAAAAGCCATTTTCTATTAGAGGAAATGTTGCAAGTATTACTAGCTACAAGGACTGGGTGTGTCAACCTTCCTCTGAAACAAACAAACCATTTTTAACTTCCTGTCAAAGTCCACCTTCTCTACAATCAGCTGCCCTAAGGAATACAGAGCAGAGCCATAGTAAAACATACTCTACAAAAACTTATACATTAAACAGTATGTGCAATGTTACCGTTTATACATTTTGTTTTGCAATAGTTTCCTTCTCTTTAATCTGCTCTTGGGATTTTAAGGTTTGTATGTATACACTGTATGCAGTTGTGTTGTATACAATCTGAAACAGATACCCACATGGACAATTTTAATTACACATTTTTTTACTTCCTGAAGAAGTTTGTGCTAGTTTGTTCTAGGCTCTAACGTGTAGTAGTAACAGACATGTGCAGTATTTGGATACAGTACATGTGTGAGTGTTGCAGAAATGTCTAACACATTTATTAATTTCAGTTCCTCAGGTTCTGAAGAAATGTGCAGAGTTTATCGAGAAGCATGGCATTGTGGATGGGATATACAGATTGTCGGGGATCACCTCAAACATCCAGCGTCTCAGGTATTTATTTGAATGAGCACTCCAAGCTCTTAGTTGATTAATGCTTTGCAAGTAGTTTGATTTCTCAAAGTTGGCAAGTTAAAGTAAGAGCAGGCCTTAATCTGGAATATGTAAGATAGGTGATTGCTGGGGGTTTCATTATTTATTTTCCAGTTTAGTAAATGAAGATTTAGATAATCAAGCCCATCGTAAAAAAGTCAAAAGTCACCACCAAACCTTGAAATTATTTGTGTTGTTTCTGTGGAACAGGAATGAAACATCAAAAACCACTAAAGAAAATAATAGACATTAGATATTAAATGAAATAAATAATGATTTGGTATCAAAACAAATCTTGGACTAACTGCATTTACACTCCCCTTTTTGCCACATTGCCACTGACCAACACTAATCTGAATTTACGTCTTTGGAGGTTAAATATAAATCTTCATATTCTTGAAGCAGCTCAGACAGGATAAATTAAGATAAATCAAGGATTTGTATTTCAGACGTATAAATTAAGTTTGTGTTAGTCCTTATTAGGCTTTACGCCAATTCATCAGGCCTGCTATGTTTGATTTACATGATATTTTTTCTCAGATCAGCAATAAGTTTGGTGTCTTTGGTTTATGGTCAGCAGGATGGATTTCAATCTAACAAACCACGTACAGTAGTGAGGAGGACATTTAAACAACCAAACCATTCAGCTAACCGCGTGTGTGTGTGTGTGTGTGTGTGTGTGTGTGTGTGTGTGTGTGTACCTATGTACAGGCAGGAATTTTCCTCTGAGGCGTGCCCTGACCTTACAAAGGAAGTGTACCTCCAGGACATCCACTGTGTGGGTTCCTTATGTAAGCTGTACTTCAGGGAGCTCCCCAATCCCTTGCTCACATACGAGCTCTATAGCAAATTCACTGTGAGTACATTTACGTTATATTTACATTCTTGCTAAGGATAATTTATTTTCCTGTGTGACCTATAACAATAATAAAGTTTAAATTCATTCAAATTGCATATATACTTAGAAGCACTGTGTATACCACAATGTGACAGTGTTTATGTGTTGTGGTACGATCATAAAAAGACTATAATATAGATACATCACAGTAGAGCAGCAGTCCATGCAAACAAATCAACGAGGGGCCCAGAAGCACATTGATGACTTAATTGAAAGTTATTTCATCACTAAAATGTTAATATTTACAGTTAAAGTTAACGTTTACCTTATTAATTAGATACTGCTCAATAAAGAACAGAGCTGATTTGTAGAAAATATTTTTTACCATACTATGACAAAATGTCATAGAAACCAGGAAGAGAGGTGTGAAGTGCTTCACCAGCTGCTCATCGTGACGTTGGTTCTTGAAAACCATGCTACTGTGGCTACTGTGTCCCAGAAAAAGAAAACATTCCTACAAGTCACCTACAATGTTCATTCAATGTTCAATGTTCACTGACTAAGCAAGTAGCCTCATAAAATAATAAACAATAATGAAAATAAGTAGCAGTGGTAATATTACTATATTACTATTACTAGTAATAATACTAAGTACTAGTATTATTAGTAATAACAATATTCATATATTATCATTTTAATGATTTAACAATTTAGTTTAATTTTATAATTTGATAGAGCATAAGTGGAAAGAGAAAAAATACATTAGATAAAAATGAAATTACATAAAATCAGTCAATATTAAATAAAAACAAAGTCTAAGACTTTGGCTAGGCTTAGGGTATTCACAGCTGCATAGTTTAAAAGATGGGATTTGAAAATGGGTTTTAAGAAGTGACTTAAAAGACCAAACTGATTTAGCTAGTCTAAACTCTTCAGGCAAGTTGTTTCACAGTATAGCGGCCCAAATGGAGAACGCTCCACCTCCTTTGGCCTTGAGTCAAGACTGTGGAACAGACAGGAGGGATCTTCCCAAGGCCCTCAGGGTGTGCTCTGGCTTGTAGGGGGTTAAAAGGTCCATAATGTAGCTAGGGGCCAAGTCATGCTTGCTTTAAAAGTAAAATAAAATGTTAAGATCATTTGTAAAACTGACATGCAACCAATGGCTGGAGGCCAAAATTGGGGTGATATGATCTCTACTTTTGGCACCAGACAGAACCCTTGCAGCAGCAGCATTATAGATGACCTGCAAGCATGCTGTTGGATATCCTCCAAAGAGAATCAGCCAATGAATCCAGTTCCTTTGTTCAGCCAATCCTCAATGGAAGCGGCGCTCAAATTTCAGATGGTGTCTGATCTCACACCACCACTCCCAGATGCAGCCAGCGTGCCCGGTCATTTGCGCTACAATTACATAATTTTGACCACACAATGTCATCTTAAAGTCTCTGCAGTTTTCCTGAAACATCATCATTTGAAAAATCATAATTTTTGCGCAATTTCAAGCGAGTTACAGAGACCACAGACTTGAGGAAAGGAAAGGCCATAAGAGCCATTGAGTCAACACAATTCAGATCTCTCGAGTGGTAATCCAACTGAAAAGTAGATTATTCTAACATGCACATCTATTTTACATGCAGGAAGCAGTCTCAGTCCAGGGGGAAGATGAGAAACTCTTACTTATTCAGAGTATCATCAAAGAACTGCCGATCCCCCACTTCAGGTGAACATCAGCCCTTTCCATTCTCAGCAATTAAGACAACTGTCAATTGGTGGACAATCCTCTTAGTTATGTTTTACTAATAATGTGGTAATCAGCGTAATAAGTGTTTGTCATCTGTCCTCAGGACTCTGGAGTACCTTACCAAGCACTTGGCCCACCTTGCCACCTTAAGCACCCAGACAAACATGCATACACGTAACCTGGCCCTGGTTTGGGCTCCAAATCTGTTGAGGTGAGTATGGTTTTACAAATCATTATAACTCCCATTTTTGAACATCATTCCCAAAGCCAAAATGCAGAAAACCAAGATCAAAACCAAGCAGAGCTTGCTTGGCAATGTATGGGAGGCTGGTATTGTAAATAGTTCCGAGCAAGAAATTGTATTCATGTTCACCCTGGCCTCTGAAACAGCATCAGTCACAAAGTCTCCTATTCATTGTCAATGCAGTTTAGGGTCCTGGCTGTTTTGTTTCAATAGCTCAGTTTGAATTTTGCTTGAAGGTATTCATATTGAAAGCAGCCTTCAGTAGTTGTTCATGAACTTTTGCAAAAAATTTGCAACCACTTGTAAAGTTTTTCAGGTTCTTCTTCTCTTGTTTTTTTGCAGATCTAAAGAAATTGAAGTTTCATCCTGTAATGGAGATATGGCTTTCCAGGAGGTGCGGATTCAACAGTCAGTGGTTGAGTTTATTCTAAACCACACAGAGCATATCTTCAACCATGATTCTGCGCAAATCAAACCCAAAGAAGGTATTATATTCAAACATGTAAATATATGTGAATACTAGAAATATCATTACTTCTCTGTGCAGTATGCATTATCAACTGGTTAAAAATGACTTTTCCAGGACTGAATCTGGTGTGTGGGGAGAAGTATGCCACACTCCCCATTGCTGGCCAGTGTGGGCCTATGAAACTGATGAGCCTGGAAGAGGCCCAAGCACGCTCCTTGAGCCGAAACCACCCAGTGCATAAAGAACGTCAGCGAGAGAACAGTCTACCTGATACTAGCACTGCCACGATGTACCACACTGTCATAGACATATCAGATAGCAAGTAAGATGGATTTGGATTCAGTCTGCTGAGTCATTATTAGTTTTATTCATAGGTAACATACTCATCCAATGTCTGGTGGACTCTTGACTACTGTATTCCAGGGTAAAGTGACAGTGAGCTCAAGCATTTGCATGTAGAGAAATTATTCTTTACAAAGGGGACAATACATTTGTGCAAGACAAAGATTCACATTTGTGCAATACAAAGATTCATTTTATGTGAATCTTTGTGGCCAAAAGGGTATGACACTAAAGAGCTTAAACTCTCTTTATCCATTAGGAGAAAGTTTTCTGGGAAATCAAAGAAGTGGAAGTCCATCTTCAACCTGGGCAAGTCTGCTACAGACTCTAAAGGAAAACTGAGCCGCAACGGTAGTGTGTTTATAAGAGGACAGAATATAACAGGTAAAGTTACACTGCTGTACCACACAAGTTTCAAATTAAACAAAATTTTTGAATTGCTACATGGTGTGGTCTAAGACAGTATATAATCAATACTTGTGACTTGTGAACATTAACAACTCAACTCAAAGTTAGAAAACAAGAGAATCAAACTTGTAATGGTATCAGGTATAAATCAAGGACATCCTCATTAGAGGTCAAACAGTGGAAGATGGGAAAGGTGACTGGGAGAACATTTAAGTTGCTTTTCTCAGGAGACGGGAACATTTTCTGGTTCAGAACTGAGCATTTTTAGAATAAAGCAATAAAAACGTCTCACTGTACATCACACGTGTTTTTTGGCTTTGAGAAATAATTTTTCATTTTCACAAACATTGATTGGACTATCCAAACCATATGAATAAAATGTAGGAATTCTTGAATTGAGCTGTGTCCCCTTACATTTTAAAATTAAATTAAAAAAATTAAACAGTAAAATATTGAGTGATGATGGTAATTATATTGTTATTTTGAGTGTGATGCTTTAGAGACTTATATTTGCTTAGTTCTGTGAAAATGTAATCATTTATAATTAAAAAACAAAAAGTTTATTTATTTATTTATTTTCCACAGAAAAGTCAGCTCTTCGGCCATCCAGGAGCATGGAATCCTTGTGCTCCCTACCAACAGGTGAGGCTACAAGTTAGAGATTTTAAATTGCCTGAAAGTTTCATGTTATAGTGTCATTCTTACAAATGATCATAATTTTAATTTTGTCTCTGCCCAGTTAGTAAATGCTGTTGTAGCATTTGCTTTCATATGAGAATGGAATGTTTTTCCATCTCATAATTCACCACTTTTTTTTACCACACAGATGACGACAGAACAGGAAACATCAGTCCAGCAAGTGGATCCAGTAGCATTTTTGTTCCAGACATAAAATCCAGAACACTGGGCTCTGACTCACTCTATGACCTGAGTGAACAGGACCAAAGCTGGGAGCGTAAAGGGAAGAAAGCTGGTGGGGCAATAGGTGGTCAGAACCCTAGCATGAATGAAAAGGGGTCCACAGGTGCCTCAGCGCCACCTCAAAAAACACTTCCAGAACAGCTGAAAGTGTTCAAAGGTGATGACCTCAGTGGCTATCGGCCCACTTCTCCTAAAAACAGGAGAATGTTGTACTCAGGCTCCTCCCATAGCAGCTCATCTAGGCCCTCCTTCCCAGGAAGCTTCTTCCCCCTGGAGTCCTCCCCTAGGCATCAACGCAAAGCCGTCAACATATCTGAGCCCTTTGCTGTGTCTGTACCCCTGCGTGTATCAGCAGTTATCAGCTCCAATAGCACTCCCTGCAGGGGGCATGTAAAGGAAAAGCCAGTTGCAGCCACTCTGAAACCCTGCAAAGAGACCACACTTTCAGAGCAGAGCAACAACAGCGGCAAGAGCAATGCTTTCCCCCAACTGGAAATGCAGAACCAGGAAAGAGCGGAGGAGAAGAACACTGAGAAGACTACCTCTAAAGTCAGGCCAGAGGGTAAGCCATGTTCTTTGAATATATTTGAAAATGCATATATCACATTGCATATTCAAATCAAACATGCCTCCATGTTATGTTCAATATACTGTACTGTGTGTAAAATTATTAATTCTAAGTTTTCCCATTAGATTCAAGTGGAGAAGCGGTGCAGGAGGGTCAAGGGGGTTTGGATATTGCTGAACTGGAACAGTCTTCCATTGCAAATACGAGAGAAGACAAAGATACATCATCTCCTGGGAAACAACTCCATAACCAGGCAATGCAACTGGTAAATCAATTACTGGTAGCACTTATTATGGATGTGGAGTTATGGACATGTTATTAGGCCTCCAGTTGTCCCATTTAAATCATAGTAAATTACTTGTTACTACCAGTAGGCTTATCACTATTTCTTGCAAGTCCAACCTATAGCCTACTGGGAAATAATGTTTATGCATTAGCATTATGAAAGTAAAAGAAAATTACAGAGAAACAAAAAATAGCAGCATTATATTGTTCATTAGTCATTTTATTTGTCTGTTTATGTATTATTTATTCATTTTTCAGGAAAAGGGAGCTTCCCCTACTGAGAAAGAGCTGTGGTCTGACCTCCACCAAGAGCTAAAAATTACTGAACCTGAGATTGATCTACTGGATGAGACTTTTAAGCCTGTTTTCTGTTCTAAAAGCACTTCTGAGGACAATAAGCTAAAGATACAAGTTCATTCAAAAAGAAGCAGCAGCTCTCCAACTCTCTCTTTGTTATGTAGGGAGCAGGCTATGAGTGATCGTTTTATCGCTACTGGATCAAACTCTGCAAAGAAACAACCCTCAGAGTCAGACATACTATTTTCTGTTCACAAAAACTTTGATTTCATTGTCGGGGAAAACCCAGAAAATGCCCACCCTGTTGATGTGATGGATAAAAAAGAGAATAAACTGCATCAAATCTTTCCAAAAACGAAGCCCCTAAACACCGATAAACCTGTTGATACCAAACACTGGCAAGTTATTTCTATGGACAACAATTTAGATTTTGCTCAACAAAGTCAAGTTATAAAACCTTTGCAGACAGGAGATGCTCCAACAGACACAGGCTTGTTAACTGCAGGTAAAAGCCAAAAGAAATCAGAGAAACATGAAGTTGCTGAAGGGGACAAAAAAGTCTCCTGTGATGGTGGAAAGAAATATGGGAGTCCTGATGTGGAAGGCATTCAGAGGCTGTCAATATGTTTGGCGCATAGACCCAACACCTTGGAGCTGCCAAACCCTGAAGATGAAGATGGATGTGGAGTAAACCCAGAAGAGTTGGACTTGGTGGAGGATTGGGAGGATTTTAGCTCCACCAAACAGTGGGTTACCAGTCCACTCCACTCACCTGAAGTACAAGACCTGTTTGACAAACTGTCACTGTCACCCAGCTCTCTAGGGGAAACTTTGAGCTCAGAGGAGGTAAACACTTCATGTCCTTCATTTAACAGAAACAAACAGTCCAACAAGTCATCTCTCACCAGCAGTACTGAACGGTTCTCAGGAAACATTTCTCAGACTTCCAGTGGCAAACCAGACACTAAAGGGACCTATTTGCAGCCATTACCTACCAGAACCAGCGTGGCCAGCAATAATGCAACGCAACCTCACACAGGAAAATGCAGCACAACAAAACAGAAGAATACACTGTCCTCTCACAGGTTTTACAGACAGATGTCTCAAGAGACATGTCCTTCAGAGAAGAGAGAGGAAAACTGCTTTTCTAAACATAGGCCATATTCACTTAACTTGGATTTAGGGCATCGATGCATCAGAGACATTTCTAATCAACAAAACCATAACTCCTCTGAGTTTTCCTCCTGTCAGAGGGGATTACTGACCCCATCTGGGACTGTAAACAATGGACTGCCCTTGGAGTTGGAATTGTTCCTGAATGATCGCCAGGCCCCGCTACGCCGAAACTCAGCCCCGGTCAGTGTATCATCGGTCCGAACAGCTTTCATGATAAAGACATGCCAGGCCAAAGCTGTGCCGGTCATACCTCCGAAGGTGCAGTACAGTCAAATACCTCACTCCAAACATGAGAAAGATTGCGATGTAGTAAAGGGACAGGAAAAGGAATACCCTAAAATGACTATGGAGAAAACCAACACTGTACCTCCTCAGACAATCACAGATCTGAAGGAGGAGCTGGAGAATAAGGAACCTGCCCCCAAATACCAAAGACAGCCAAATGCAGAGAAATCTGCTGAGCCTCTGAAGACCACATCCACTCCAGAGCTCCCAGTAATAACGAGGAAACATGCTCCCAACGTTGACATATTTGTTGATTGCCCAAGACCTAATAGAGCTAACGTCTTACAAAGACCATCTTTTAGGAATAGGCAGAGACCGCAGAGCCTTATTCTGCTTAGCCCCCCCTTTCCCATCATGGACTACCCACCATCAGGGGATGATGGCAAGCTACTCCTCTCTCCCATGAGGAGCCTAACTGACACATCAGCAATTAACACCTTTTCAAAAGAGATGGCAGAGAATTTCAGGACCCCAGAAGGGATAGCTCTTCAAAACAAAATGACTATTCCAAAAAGTGGACAGAGGCTGGAGACGTCAACCAGCTGCTTCTACCAACCACAGAGAAGATCAATGATATTTGACAGCAGGAGCCACAGGCAGATTGAGTGACTGGACCAAAAATCACATATTATGAGATCTGGCATGTGTAAATACATATATATATAATGAAACTTGGTTGCAATCTATTGCAAAAAATAGATGACAAGATTTGATCAGATTTTTTTCAAATCTAGGAAGTATTTGTTAAAACTGTTCTGTTTTATAAAATCATTATAGTATTAGAGAAAGACGCAAAGTATTTGAGAAACCTTTGAGAAAGCCGTGAAATATTTGAGAGCCCTTAAAGCTGGACTGAAAGCTCAAAGTGGGAAAGACTTTTCAAAACAATGATGAACATTCAGCAACGTTTTCATGCTCAAGTCATCTGAGATATTGCCACTGATGGAAACCAAAGTATTCCCTGTCTCCTATGTGGTACTACAGGTGTGGAATGTTTATCTGCCTAGGGGTGTGTTCATAAATTCGTCCGTCGTTCGTCTCTCTGAGCATAATTTCATAGTGCATCACCTGCTCAGAACTTTCAGAGTGCACACTTAGCCAAAGACTAGGTGCAGCAGAGCCGTTGTTGTTGTTGTTAAAAATGGTAGAAACTAGTATCAATAAACCTACTAGCAAGCTAGGCGCTGTCAAAATAAATCAGACTACAACTTGCAGGACTTTATATTTACATTCTCAGAGGAGAGATTACTTGATTGAATGTGTAACTGACAACTATGTCTGTTTTCATCTTCCCTTTCTCATATAAATTCATATATTTTGATACACATTCTTATATGGTGCATTCTGTTCCAATGGAACCAGAATGTAATGTTTTACAGATTTCAGTTACGAGCACACCCTATGTTACTGATTATGATTATGACATCATGTTACATCATTTGAAAGTAGCCAATCACCTGTCAACAGCCAAAGTGTATAGCAAATCAAATTACTCTCATGACCTCTTGACAAACTCTTCCTATCATATTGTGGGCTGTGAGTACAGGAAGTACAAATATTAATTAAAAAATGATAAAAATAAAAATGTTAGCAACACATATCAGTTTAATGGTCATCAAAGTCCCATATGCATATCACAGGAAATATGTTGCTGAAGTTGTGTTTATTTATTCTTTTAATAACTTACATATTATATGAAGTGAACTTGACTCTTACCATACAATATACTGTATGTATTGGCTCTGTGATAAGCTGATCTTGATGTAATGTTTTCCTCTAATATTTAAAAGGAATTCCCTTATTTGTTTTAATTGTATTAGATATTGAACTAATAGCATTTACCCACCAAAAGACTCTAATTAATGTGTATTATTATTTTTCTGTTATTCCTGTTATTATTTTCTGTTACTCATGTATGTGTTTGTTTGGTTTGCTTTGTTTTTGATTATGACAAGATCTTAAGGAGACTGTTAGAGAAAAAAAAGACTTCATCAAAAAGTCCTGAAGCTGCTCCATTGCCATTAAATGGGAGACTGGCTTTGTGGGCATTGACAGTATCCAAGTTGATTTGGCCTTGGTGGTGTTTTGGGTGTATTTTCTTTTCTGGGTTTACAAAGTCAGTCTGTGAGGCTGGCATCTCCAGGTTTTGTCTCTTTACTTTGCATTTACCAACACACAGGATCTGAACTATCCTTTGTTCTATTTTTGGTTGAGCATCCAAGCTTGGATGTTTGATACAGATTATATTCTTTGTTCTTTGGTTTGTAGCTGTTGGATAGTTGTTCATATTGAAAACTATTGACTGAACTGTCTGAAATCAGGAAGAACACCTGAATTCTGAAACTTAGGGTGGATTTTTATTTTTTGCTTCCATTGGTGCATTTATGATATAGTTAATGAAGTAATGTACATAAGACTATAAGACTGTTGATGGGTTTTCTTACTTACAACCAAAAAGCTACTATAAAATAATGATATATATATAAATATATAAGAAACACATCACTCAACAGTTACTGGTAATACTGTAATAATGTTCTCATGTGATATGCATTGAAACAAATTCTGAAGAACAGGGATATTTGCTCTTTGAGGCCTTGTGAAGAAAGTTTAATGAACATGAATCCAAGCCAAAGTTTAATCAATTATGGTCCTGAATCCCCTCAAAGCTTTGCGAGAGACGGACCAACAGGTTACAGAGTTTTGTTCGAAATTTTGCATTGCGTTTCCCCATTTCCTTTTTACTATTCTTTATCTTAATTAGAGCTTATCTAATGAGAAATTATGTAATTTCAACATAACATAAAAAAGAGACATGTCAAGGACACATGTACTTGTACCGCAGTATTACCATTTTAAATCATGGTGTGTTATGAAGGATGGTGTTTTATTCCATGGATATGTTTTTCTGACACCGATAATAAAAAATGTTAAGATTTATTGGCATATGGCTGTATATTTTTCACTATGTATTTGTTGTAGAGTAAAACAAGTCAAGATCATCTCAGAGTTGTCAGCACCCCAGAACATCACTATTCACACACACACACACACACACACACACACACACACACACACACACACACACACACACACACACACACCTATGTTCACATCCTATTCCTGTAAGGAAGTGCTGCGTTCTTGTGTTATTTCCCCTTCCTGTGTTCAGGAGCACCACTAGCAGCATGGTTGTCATATTAGGTCAGTTGACTGGAGTGTGATTTTCATGTTACCATAAATGTTTATTTAGTCTAGAAATTCATAAACAACTGATTATTGGTTGTTATATGGTCAGTCAGACAGTATTTTCACATAGAAATTTGTTTTAAATTGTGGACATTTCACCCTCCTCCCCTTTCCCCCTTTAAGCAGAAAAACTGTATTAACCATACCTCTGTGTACACCTTCCCAACAGTGTTATGCATAATATCACGGGGGCAGCAAAACACAGTAGTACCCTGATAGATGTCCTGGCCCCCATGTTCACACTTGTGTTGTCAACTGACAATACCACACTCCCCCATAGAACTTGGTGTGCCTGGAGGACGTCATCAGTTTTCCGAAATATTGCTTCAGCTCAATATGCAAGAACCTCTGAACCACTCACTTGGAGTCTAACTGTCAGGAGATTCATTTTCTCTCTAGGCTAGCTGGTTCATTTTCCACATTAGTGGTGTGTGCCTGTCACAAGTGTATCTCAGCTTTGCTAACACTGTGCTAGTAACCTTAATTAGCACTGTCTGACAGTTGAAGCAAAGATATCCTAAATCTCGTGGAATCATTTTGGAGGAGGTACTTATCTCTAACCACTTGGGAACTTCATCTGAACTTTCAGAAAGTGCTCAGAAAGCAACACGCTGACAGGAGCAAGATAACGGCGGTGTTGGGTGAAGGGGGAAAAGGGGGAGTACTTCCATGAGGCCCTAAACTGGAGGGAGGCCTTCAGAAAGGAGATTTAACACTGTTCTAAGTTACATGTGTTGGGGTAGGAACCCCTGTGTGATGTTTTGTTATCTAGCTGCACCCCTGCCTTTTTGTTGTTGTCTGAGATATTACCTACTAAAATCAAAATGTTGAACACAATAGCAAATGCTATACACACACGCACACACACACACGCATACACACGGTTGGGTGCAAAACTCACTCATTGCCACCAGATGACGCTCCTGCTCCACATTGTGCGACTCACTCTTGATTTGAGCAAGCCAATAAATTGAAGGGCTAACAAGCCTACCGAAAACAATCTGGCAGCGTTGTTTTGTGCGTGTCAGATACACGAGGTGCTCGGAATACTCTTATTGTATCGCAGGCTGTGTGGTCAAGAGGCGATAGCTGTCCACACTGAGCGAAAAACAACCCTGTGTAACTTATAGGTTTGCGCGCGCGCGCGTGCGTGTGTGTGCTTCCTTTCACCAAAGAACTTGCCCTTGCCTCTCTGCCTGCCCCTCCCTTATAAATCAGCTTCTTCTTAACTTTTGTCACTTCGCTGCGTCCAGGTTGGCAAACACGTGATAGAGTTCAATTACAATCACACTATATACCAAATAAACTACTTTCTAATGTAACAAAAATGCACACATCGTTACGTTATTTTCAAATTACTTGTTGATGTCCTAAGAAATGAAGTCTTTCACCTGGACAATGGAACATACCTCATGGCTGCATGCTGCTGGCCCCATAGTGACATGATACCTGCAATTTACCAATTTGGAAACTTGTGTATATCCCCATATGGCTGAGTCTAACTTTCATATTCACATGTAGACTGACAAAACTTCAAGCTGGTTATACTAAGGTAGTCATTTATTATTATAATAAATAAAAATATAATTTTATATGTTCAACAAAAAAGCAAATCACAGTTTTTCTTTTTGGACTAAAGGTGGCGCTAGCAGAGGTCACATCCATGTCTGCGCAGTTCATTATTTCTCGACCCTTGACACTGCTGGTGTATGGGCTTAGAATTAAATAGCCGGATTCAAAGCCAGGCATGGTGTGCATGTTGAATATTCAATTAGAGGGGGGTACTGTGAAAAGTGAAACTACGTGCCAGTCGTTCATCTTATATTATTGATTATTAGACAGTGTATTTATCTGCGTGGGTTCACTGGGAGATAATAAAAAGGACTTAAGTTACGAGTTTCCAAGGTCATGATCAGCTGTATACGCACAAACCACAGTAAAACAGCAGCGGCGTTGCCTACACTTTAACACCATCAACAGCTCTATAATAAGACAACTCAGGGAAAGTGTAGGCTATTTCTTTACAGGTGTAGGTAGACATTTAACAACACCGAGTACAGTGGAAACAGCTTTCAGCCCATAGCTGCAGGCCGAGCTGTTAGGTGGACGCTGTTGTCACATCAGCTGTGCAGAATACTGAAAAATGACATGTCTCTTTCTTTCTCGTTCAGATTATGGGTAGCACGTTTAGATGGATACAAAGCTAAACCGTGGCTGTTTTTAAATCACACAAATATTGGGCCTACATTTATGTTTACATCAGTTAAATATGTCCATCTAATATTTTAGGCGAAAAACAACTGCACCCAAAATAAACAAATAACCAGAATCAATCCACCCAAGAAAAGTTGTCAGGATAAAATAGTGTTAAACTATTAAATAACTAGCTGTTTCAAAAAAAGAAAGTACCCCCATCCAACAATAACTCAGTGGTTTATAATCACAGGCGAGGCTGGAAGGCTGGAGCTGGAGGCACTTCGTCCAGTAAGAATGAGCATACAAACATATTATAAACGTATAGAAGTATTTATACGTTTATAAACTATTTTGTTGAAATGTGTAGGCTGATATGTTACACAAACATTGTGTGTTTATTGAGCTGGATTAGTTTAAAATGTGTTTGAATGTGCAGTGCCGCAGCAAGCCACGCGGGTCTAAAAGAGCTCTCATTGAGAAGCCACGTGTCCGTTTCCAAAGCCTCTCCAACTTAACCACCTCCTTTGTACGACTAACCCACATCGGCAGCGTCCCTCCACATAAAGGGATTTGCAATTTCAAGATATTTCAGCTTAAATGTTTTTGACAGTTCCCTCGCTTTTACCTCGGCTTGGTTATTTTAACTGTGCCAAATGGGTCACCTTGGGTTGCTGTCTGCGCGCAAAGGGCTTTTGCGCGCATTCAGTCTGAATTTTTTCCAACTTTCCTTGACGGGGAAACCAGCTGCTGGTCGTGAAAAGACGGCTTATTAATTGTCCTTTGTCATGCAGAATTGCTTGATTTCTAAAGAAACGTACAAAGGCTCTTTTTCAGGATTCAAGTATTTTGTTTCGTGCGTATTTTCAAACCATCGAATCAGCTGCAGCGCCGCGCCGTCTACCAGACTCTCAGGTACTGACGGCCTGCTCCCTTTGTCCCCTTTTAATGCTGTTGTAAATCGTGCAGACTGATTTGTTACAAGCTGTTCTTTTAATCTGATAGATAAGAGACATGTCAAAGAAAAGCCGTAAATAAAAAATTAGCCGGAATAAAGACAAGGGCGAGTCTGCTAGATGGGCGCCTGTTGACTCAAGCGGCTCTCCAGCGTCAGGGGAGCCCTCTCCTCAGCTCCGTCAAGGTTACGTCAACAATTCGCTTTTATTCTTTTTAAAAAGACACCGTAGTCCCTTTTGCTTCAATGAATTGATCGGCACAAAATTAAGAATAAATAAATTGAGCATTTGGAGCACCGAGCGTATAAGCTCCCCCAGGGCGCATACCCTCGGGCTATTGAACGGATAAAGGGCGCTTTGCAGAGGACGTAGTGAGCAAAATGGGGCTCTATGGTGCAATTAACAAAATAGTCTAATCCCATATCTTAACAAATGCAAATATTGGAGTTTTGTTAAGATGGTTAAGTGAACAGTTAAATGAAAGTTTACAAGTGAAACTTCACATTCCAAAAGGTACAATGATGCGGATAATGTGCAGTGCCCTATTTAAGAATAGTTTTTGTTGTCAGAAAAGTCTGGCGATACGTTTCTACGGAAGTAAATATCATTTAAAGCCTATTCCACATAATAAATGTAATTTTCAGAACCCACGGTTGAATCAGCAAGCATCAGTAGCGGTGCGTAAAATAGGCGACCAAAACTGGATCTATTGCCTATCCCTCTAAAAAGCACGGTCTGTTTTTTGGGAAGTTTTGGTAACCAGATATCATACTTCTTTAACTGCAGTGAAAAATCATATAGGCACAATTTGTAGTCAAATTTTAACAAGATATGATCATAACCTCTATAGGTTAAATCCATTGCCTAAAACCTTACATATATGCCTATGTTGCAGATTATTTCAAACCGTGGCTTCAATGAAATTTCCATCTCATATTATATGATAATTAATAATTATCATATAATTTTATAGTACTAAATGATTACAAAATGAATTGGTTGTGTTAAATAGGCTTACAGATTGACTGAAACACACCTGGAGGTCATAAAACAGACAACACACTTGACCACCGTTGCGTTAACAATAGAACAATATGGGTCATGGACACCAAACTGACTCTCTTTTCCTCATTTATTTTCATGTTCGTAGATAAATATATTAAGATGTCCGCAATCTTGATGCACTATTATACACCCGTAGTGATTATTAACTCAGTCACACGAGACCTATCATTTCATTTCGGATGAAGATTGACAAGAGCTCCAAAGAGCCATGCAGCCTCTAAATTTGGGCTGAGTGTCCCCCAGGGAAAGGCTAAGAGGACTCATAAGAATGTCTTTATCACTCCTGCATGATCGAGATTAACAAACATTTGATTTACTCCTTTAGAGCCACGGATTTACTTCAGCTGGTATAGCCTAACGTACCCCAATCTAGATACACAAACACGTTCTGTCCGCAAAGTTCAGCCTATAGGAAAAGATTGTACTCTTCAGAGTATATTACATTTATGTTTCAATAAAACACCTACAAAATTGTTTTTGGCCCTTTGGGCAAAGAATATGTACCTAATCATTCACTTTTTCAGTCTTCTCTTCACAGCCTTCATATCAAACTGCCCGTGCGCACAGTATAGCTTCATGTATAGATTATTGAAAGCTGGCGCATGAACAGAAATGTTTTCATACAGCTTAATTTAGTCGTATGTCTGAAAATGGTTAATAAATGCATTGCAGATCTACACCTGTTGCCACATAGAGCGCAGCACGGCTCTGTGTGCGGAGATGTAATTAGTGTTTGCAAAGTGATTAAGCGAACAATTTTTGACTAAAGCCCATTAGACACCCATCCGGTTATTTACTATTGTCTTATGATAGCATGATTTCATGACTATATTCTTATTTCATTCCTTAGCAGCCTAAGCTTTAATGTGCCAGTATTAACGACCTCAGTTCACGTGCCAGCGCCAGTGTGCGCTCCCAGTGGTGCGCAAGAGTAAAATGTTTGACTCAGACGACAACGTAGGCTACCGCTCAGAAATATTTTTTATTTAAGTATCAACATTTTTAAATAAATAAATATTTTTCAATTACACTG
The DNA here is from genome assembly GCA_034670385.1 of Hoplostethus mediterraneus. Classification (NCBI taxonomy): domain Eukaryota; kingdom Metazoa; phylum Chordata; class Actinopteri; order Trachichthyiformes; family Trachichthyidae; genus Hoplostethus; species Hoplostethus mediterraneus. The sequence continues at coordinate 11,077,560 of JAXDDW010000005.1, forward strand.
AAGATATAATTTCAGAGTGATCTCAATGATGCGACAGAGGAAATTTCTCTCCAGCTTTCCATATGTTTAGTCACAGTTCCATCCACATAGAATGAAATCTAACCAGTATTCACCATGTATGCAAAATACTGCTGTCTTCCCCCAAAATACTAATAAACAAATGTTGCTATTGATTTTGTTATTTGGGTTTGTCGTTACAAATATGCCATAATTATCGGATTGGCAACAACAAATGGACCGTTTTCAGAAAAAAACTACATACAAAACGTACAACATGTATACAACTATACAATAATTCAGGGCAACTCCCTGATTATATATTCTCTTCCTATGTACAAACGACTGAACACAATTGGAACAGTCTTTTTTTGGCTGCATTCAAAATTTCACATCATGAGGACCAAAATCTTCCGGAGGTCAGGCTGAGCTCAAGGGGAGACGGACAGATCCACGTCCTCCTTTTCGGATGAGGAAGGCGATATCGGAATGTCATCCTCCTCTTCCTCTGAGCATCTTGCGGATGACAGGGACGAGCACTTGCAGTTATGTGAGCCTGTCCTGTGGCCGTTGTTCTTCCCCTCCTTTTTGTGCTTGACCCTGCGATTTTGGAACCAGATTTTCACCTGTTTCTCGGACAAGTTCAGATATGTGGCGATCTCGATGCGCCTCAGTCTGGAGAGGTACATGTTGGAGGTGAACTCTCTTTCCAGCTCCAAAAGTTGTGTACTGGTGAAGGCTGTTCGCATGCGCTTGCTGCTCTGAAGTTTGCCGTTGTTGTTTTCTGTGAAAATAAGAACGAACGTCAGATACACGTGCATCATAAAACACATAAGCAAATGTGCCGTTGCTCGCTAGTTCAGAGCCGTAACTCGACCTCTACTCACCGATGGAGATGCAGTGGAACTGCCGTGGGTCTGGGACTGAATACGCAGCTTGGTAAATCCCCGGGCCGTGGCTGAGGTTGAGGCTGTTGGAGGAAGAGTGTTGCCTCGACAAAGTGGAGTGGCAATACTGCGAGCCGAAGGGAGGAAAGGATGCCTTGAGGAGCGGCAAGGTCGGCGGAGACGGATGGAGCTGGGACGCGGTCATGCACAGCGGGCAGAAGCACAGCAGTCCCGCTTTCCTGGAGTGGCAGGAACCCGGCAGGCCATGAGGGTGGTGAGACGAGTGCACGGCGTACGGAAATAAAGGTGGGTTGTTCTCGTTTCCTTTGTCGTTTGCCTCCCTTAAAATCAAGGAATCCACGAGAAAAGACCTCGGCATCTTTGCAAACCTGTTGCTCAGTATCGGTAGACTTTACGCCAGCTCGTGGTGTTCAGACTGCTTGCTCGGACGGTGGACAGCGAAGTGGTGCTGAAGCTACGCTGCTGCTCTTTAAATACCCGCCGTGGACTCGGTTCGGCCATGTGACGGTTACGCTGTAAGCGCCTGAGAGCTCTCAATAGGGTTTTGTGCTTTTCTCTTGGCATTCCCACTGCACGCTTCCCCATTATTTCACTTGTTAACTAAATGAACTGCATAATGTAGTCTATTCTTGTCAGCCCCACCCACGCCGCAAGAGGCGGCACTGCCCATTCTCCCTTTTATCATCACTCTCATTTTATCATTGCTATAGCTTAAATTTGAGAAAGAAAACATTTCTGCCACATTCGGAAAGCCAGCATGTGTATTCAAGTAGGCTAGTCTTAGAAATTAGGCAGCCTATAAGATGTGTTTAAAGTAGGGTTATAGGTCGGTCTTTAGCTGAGGCTTATAATGAGACATTCTGACGTGAACTAGGTTTCACAACTCAGCAGGTGCATTTATTACATTTTATTAATTCAATTTCCAGATAGCCTAATTTACAGAATCATTTAGCAAAACAATTGGCTATATGAGGCTGTCCAGTAAGCTTTAATGATAACAAGTCTCTGTCTTCTAAGTTTGTGCAGTGTTTTCTGAAACACCTTCTCTGAAGTTGTAGGTTATCTATCTATCTATCTATCTATCTATCTATCTATCTATCTATCTATCTATCTATCTATCTATCTATCTATCTATCTATCTATCTGTCTGTCTGTCTGTCTGTCTGTCTGTCTGTCTGTCTGTCTATCTATCTATCTATCTATCTATACCTACCTACCTACCTACCTACCTATCTACCTATCTACCCTATACGAATTTCTTATTTAGTTGAGAGAGTTGAGCGCAAATGCTTACAGCTGAATGTAAAAGTATCGGGTATGCATGTGTATCCATTTTAAGGTTAATGTGTCATTTCTGGGCACAAAAAAGGACAAGTCATCGCCTGAAGGCAGTGCTGTTAAAGACCAGTGATTAATTCCTTTGCTCGGGCCCCTGCCGAGTCGGGGGGAAAGAATATGTAAAAATAACCAGGTTTTCACTTGCCGGCCCTTATTGAATGTCATTGTGGAGAGTTTTCAATGAGAGAGAAAGAGAGTCGAATTAAAGTGTGTGACAGCGGCGGATAGACGCAACAAAGGCGACTCTGTCATAGAGGAGCCGAATGCGCAGCGCGTGAAGCCCCCGCCTCGCTCTGATTGAATTAAGTAATAGGAAAACATTTTCTTTCACTTTAGGCTCTCTAAACAAGATCTTCAAAGGGACGGCGATCCGTAATGTGTGAGTAAATAGTGGAATGCGAATTATCTTCCTCTTAGGTTTGCTTTTTCTTTTATATACATATATCCTCAGTTCTGCTAACCTAAATGAATAGCCTGACAAGTTAAAATGACGAGGAATCTATAGACAATCAGTATTTGGCCTACAATGTGGGGAAAAAATAGAATAAACAAACATAACTATAGAGCTAACACACCAGTTTGTTATGTCTAATGGTGCAATGATTTTCGCAGTGATTCTAATTTGTGATGATACGTTTAACGACCTTTTCAGCATTAATGGAGCAATAAAATGGTGAGCTGGTCGGATTAACTTAAAGGGTATGCAAAGTAATAGGATAGCCCTTTAGTCTATCCTGTACAGAATTGAATTGGAATTTATTACTTTTATGCTTTGAAGTGTGTAGCATTCGCGGTTTTTGTACAACAACAAAGGCTTATTTTACGCTTATTTCAGTCAACTGTTGCCGATTAGTCTATTTAGGTTTATTTTAGTCTACTGTTCCCTTACATGCGTGAAAATAGCCTACCATCTGCTCAAAGCATTATTTTTCAGAAAGTCCAGTGAAGTGGCTCTTCAGCTCAAAAACATGCCCACATGATGATGTGATGCTATCTGTTTTATCCTCATAAAAAGGCCTAATGGGCTCAGCTTCACACCACTAATCTTGCATAAAGGATAGACCTGTAATTAGGATACAGCATTAAAGTAGGTACAAATTAGGAGCAGTTAAACCCTTTAACAAGATGTAGGTATGGAGTCATGCCGACAAAAACCTGTTATCTGCCAGAGCCATTTTCATATTCATTTTAGTCGTCCTTTCATTTTATGCCAGGAGTCCACCATTAACTAATTTGCCAATCTTGCTACAATCCCCGGGACCTGTAAATACAATTCTATATCTTTTATTCCGATTAATTAGGCATTATAATGAGTTAATGACGTATTAATAAAACAAACCATCGAAAACACGTTTTATTTTCATCATACATTTACGCACTATTTTGGTCTTGAAGAGTTTTTTGGTGCATGAGGTAAAATAATAATAATAATAATAATAAATAAAAGAAAAAAATATATACATATATATATATTTAAAATAAAATGTATCTGGAATTGTGCTGGCCTAAACAGCACAATAGCAATTGATTATTTGGTAAATTCAGCTTTAACAATGGCAGAGGCTGAATGGCTGTGGCATCTTGATGTATTGCTTAACATAAACATATTATCAAAGGCCCTAATTTTCAAATTATGTACAGCAGTCACCCTGTGGATAGGAATAGAGGTTTCATGGGTCGTCACACAGGGAGGCTCATCCTAATTTGCAAACCCAACTGGAGACTGACAAATAGTTTTGACCTCCCTCTGGAGGCGCGGGCCAGAAGTGCAAAGAATCTCATCCTCCATAATGACTTGTTACTGAGATAAATAATCGAGGGAAATAGCCCACTCACACCACAACGGTTCTATTACAATTTGTACTTGTTCCAAACTCAGAAAACAAAAACATATTTTTTCCTATTCTTATGATATAGGTCCATGTAATTTCTGACCTGACCCATCTTTTTTCTATCATAAACCAATGAGCTAATTTATTCAATGCATAAAATATCAATAAAATACAGTTGGTAAATCCACTTAATAATGTTTACAGGGGAAAAACGGTTTCCCTGAAACAGTAAATTATTTATAAGATATTAAGTACGAACAATTGCCATCACTCAGACTCAGCCCTGATGATAACACTGACCAGTGCCTGCTGTGCCTTTTGAGAAGCACATTTTCATGGGCTTTTATGTAATTATACCCAAAGATCTCGTGCCTGATGACATAAAGAGAGCAGTCTGTTTATGGAGATGTAGTCAATATCTCCTTTTATTTTAGTATGAATAATTCATAGTTTAAGACACTATCCCCCCACACTTAATATGTACACACACTTAAACACCCACACATCTCTAATACAAATGATGGTTTTAGTTGACAGTGTAACAGGATTTAAGGTCCCAATGGGGTTTGGCCAAGCCATGGATGGGCGCTGTGACTGTCGACGTGACACAGAGGGCCGGCTGCCCCTCCTAATCTCCCCCTAAGGCAACTTCACAGACTCCAGATCCTGCTGCACCTCCATGGACACACAAAGACCTGATTATCATTCATATGCTCGCCAGAGCCACCAGTCCAAAAGATAACAGATGACACATAAGTACCAGCTGAATAGTGCAATATGTTTAGGCTGCAGCAGGCTATTGGGACTAATGAATCCTTAAGAGAGAGAGAGGGAGAGAGAGAGAGAGACCCAGACAGACAGAGATACAGAGAGTCATTTAAGATGCCATGATATGGCAGAGATGAGGATGCTACAGGTGAACATGGACATGACCAGAACTGAAGAAAGTATATGTGAAACATGTTTTGCTGCGCTTGTTAATATAAGGAATTAAAGAACCAAGCATCCCAGCCTCCTTGTGTGTTATGGTTTTCATGTGCTGTGTAGCAATCATTGACATGTAGATAAATTATTAATTTCAATCATTATTTTGGGATGATACTGCTTCACTCAAAATACACAACCATTCTCCCACCTTTACATGGATAAAATTGCATTTTACTTTAAAAGGGGAAAAAAAATCTGACATCAAGAAAGTTAAGAATAAACTGACATTTTCAACACACAAGGAATAGTTATGACATATATTATTTTTAATAATTTTGTATTTTTCAACAGGAAAATCAGTGCATTTTCAAAAAAATATTTTCTAGCTGTGTAATTATTTTATAGTAGTACAGCATTTTCACCAATATCACAAGTTACAGCTGGCAAATCAATGAATGACATTTGATATCTCCAGGTCCTGATGCAGACAAGAGAAGCTTCATATCCCTGTCTCTAGGCCAGAGGTTAGGAGTGCAAAACACTATAGCTTTTGCAAGTTTTATTCTATTTTTGTTCACAATGGTTATCCATTATCCATCATTGAAAGATTTTTTTTCTCCTCTATTTGTTCATTTTAGACCAATCCAGGTATGATGATGAGGCTAAGTACAGCAAAAGTTTATAGTCAGAAAGATCAATGTGCAATGATGATAACTCTATTAATATAATAATGAAAGTGGTGAAAATACAGTGCAAGAGGCAGTCAAACCTGTGGTGGTAATGGAAAAAGGTGAAGTTGTGGGTGATGTTGGTGAAATGTTTTAGTATAAGTGAGAATTTTTATTTTCAAACTTTTCAAGTCGTACAGGAGCCCCATGTCTCCACAAACATCAGCCTGAGTCAAAGCACTGATATATGAGGAAGGCACGTCAGGAGTCAAGAGAGTTATGTGTGTCCCTTTGATTGGTTGTGATAGAGATTGCAACTATTGCCAACCTGGCAGATTTTTTTCATTGGTGGCTTTGTTATGTATGCTTTCTATTGATTTGCATTGTAGGCTTTATTCCATGAGTTTGAGCCCTTTCAACGTTCATGCCCCTGCATCCAAATAATTGACTCTCATTCTAAAAGAATCATCCTGGGTAGTGTTACCATCAACTTTCCCAGGTTTGACTTGATTGTGAATTGATTACAAACTGAGGAGTAAACCTGCATGACATCACAAATTAACAATCACAAGCACTGAGCCAGTGAGGTTGCATTGCTCTTTTTTATACTAAATTAAACATATGTACATGGGGCAAAGGTAGAGGTTGTCTGCTTTGTGTTAATGGCGTATTTCTGCTTTATGATGATAAACCTTACTTGTTGCAGACATTGTAAGTTTAGGCTGGCATATTGGGACGTAACACCTGAATGTATACGAAAGTAATATTAAGTTAATACTGGGTCACAAAACAAAACAAGCAAACAAGAAATCCTGCTACAATGTGGTGACCCATTAGCATCACAGGAAGTTATCCTCCTTTGAGGCACTCGTATGTTGTTTAGGTATCCTTTTGAATCTTAATGCAGTTCAGTGGTATAACAGATACTGCTAAGCATGTTAATAAGGTACACTTTCACCTTCAACACATACACATACAGTACTGTGCAAAAGTCCTAGGCACCCTAGATTTGTTAATATGAATTTGGCCCTAGATTTTTATTTATTCTTTGTTTTTTCTTTGTTTTTTCTTTACATTACTGCTCTTTATAGTCAAATTTTGATATTTAGGAACTTTTAATTTCATTATTTCTGAAATCAAATCAAATCACATTTATTTGTATAGCCCTTAATCACCGTTACAGTCTCTAAGGGCTTCACAGTGCCCAACATGTGAAAATAATAAATGATTAGTACACGACATCCCCCAGCCTTAGACCCTCACAGAGGACAAGGAAAAACTCCCACAAAAACCTTATTGGAAAATTGGGAGAAACCTTGGGAGGGGCTACTCAGAGAGGGATCCCCCTACCAGGACGGTTGGGCTGCAATAGATGCCGAGTTTGGGCAAGCAGAGTATACACAATATATGAAAGTTCATTTTGGTGGGACATCCAGATCTGATGGGGCGGCATCACAGCATCTTCGCTGTACAGATTTGTTTTATACGTGCCTAAGACTTTTGCACAGTACTGTACTTCAAATGAACACATCCGCAAAGCAAGTGGCCAAGCTGTTCATCACAACATTGATGTTGCATGAATATGACAAATGCTGCTTCATCCATTGCAGTGACACTTAGTTGAAGCTGTGATTCGTGGAGACGGTTCCTGAAGCTGAAAACAGACTATATTAGAGACTTTGCAGTTGGCTCTGCAGCATCTGCTAGCAACCATGGCTAGTGCCACCTTGGAGACTGGAGAAAGTAGTTGCTAGATCCCACGACTTCTACTTACAGTGTTACAATGGATTTAAACATTTAACTTTAAACAAAATTGACTTGTACTTTCTTGGATTTTTTTAGTATAACAGGCAAATAGACATAATACACAATAACCAGAGCAGGTAAAATTTATATTAGACCATATCAAAGGAAATTTACACAGTCCCATAACAGGAAATCCATACATCCAATCATCCCTTACTCATCATTTTCTTTAAACTCATGTTTGTAAGGTAGATATTAAGGAAAATGGGTTAGGCTTTTTTACAGGGCACATACACACCCGCACACACACACACACACACACACATACACACACAATTAGTTGAATGCTGTTTTCTTTTCACTTTGTGTTCGTTCAGACCAATAGCCGGCCCGATTTGTTGACACATATCGATGGTCTGTCATGTGTAAGTCTCTCTAGTGGTTAGGGTTAGGGTTAGTACAGGCCAAGCGTTGCATGCGAGTGACTGGTGTCGCAAGATATCTCAGCCATGAAAGCTAAAACTCCTCTTTCTCAAGCCAAAATAGCAAATGACAAAACAGTATTAGTATTACAGTATTTTTCATTGTGATATATTACCTCTTCACTAGACATTTCTGTTACATCTCTGGCCGCTAGCTAGGTCTCTGTTGTTAAAATGTGACTTTATTCTTTGTGCCAGTTAGAGGCAGTCAAATACACAAAATAGTCAAAAACACAGATGATTGTATCCTCAAAATATAATGCTTTTGTAAGCAAAGGTGTTAAGATCTATATATCTAAGATCTACAACCCCCAAAAAAGTTTAAAAATGTGTTTTGGTCACATTACTTAGAAAAAGTCCACAAAATCCTTGAAGGACTAAATATCATTGGATGATTTTAAATTCCCTTTTGATGTAAAATCCATTGGTTATGGTATAGATATGTCTCAAACTTCCCCTTTGGCCCTATTCATAAAGAAGCCTTGAAATGCTCTTCAAAGGGGTTTGTTACCCTGTGGAGGTCAGTAGGCTATTACGTATGGCTGACTCACATTTTTCCAAATCAGCAGACTTTTGGCCTAGAAATAACAGGTCAAACCAATGAATTTAATGAACTCTCCCAGACACAATGAATGCCTCTTGCCATTTGAACCCTAATAAAGGGATATGGGCAGGTCAGCAAGTCCTTTCAAGGGGTTTGTACACAAATGTGACAGAATGCAGTTACTTCAGTGTCTGCGCTGACAAGTTGTTCAAAGTATTGGGGATGTCAGTGATAGTGCCTTCATCCACAGTGCCCCCTTTGTTCTCTCTTCTGTCTCTGTTTCTCTTTCATGAACCCTTCCCAAGTGCAAAGCTAAAAGAATGCAAGCTTCTTTCTTCATATTCCATATGCCTCATTTCTCTCCGCCAAATGTTATGTTGTGCATGTAAGAGGCTTTCTTGTTTAGAAAACAATATAGAATTATGGCCTAGAACAACTTCTGATGGTAACTTTCTACTCCTCCCTCCTTTTCACTGCTCTACTTTTCTGATCCTCCCCTCTTTCCCTCCCTTCATTCAGTTCTTCCCCTCATTCATTGTCACTGTTTCTCTGTCTCCATCTTAGGCTCTCTGATGTTTCATTGGGCTTTCTTCAGGGGCTAATGTGGAGAAAGACGAAGCGACAAGGATATGGCTATAAAGAGAAAGGACATGGGGTGATTCTAAAAGTAGCAGAACTTTCAGAAGTTTAAAGAACTTAAATCTTCAACTTATACAACTATATTGTTTAGAAAATGTTCCGAAAATTGTGTTTGATGCAGCTGCTGTTGTTTTGTGCTTAGCTGAGAAAAAGACATCTTTAAGCATACGGTATTTGTGTATTCACTTAATTGAATCAATTGGAAGTCCATGGGAAACCACCAAGGGGGGTCATGGGCAGGGAGGAGGGAGGTCATAGAGTAAAAGCAGGAGGGGGGAAGCACCCCACAAACAACTCATGTAACTTTTACTCACTGATTTTGAACTCAGTTCATGATTACTTCATTCTCATTGTCTTACTCTTAAGAGGATCTGTGATCTGTACGAGCTTAATATCACTTAGATGTCTTAGACACCAAGACCACTGGCATTCCTTACCCTTTATGGTTTTCTCATTAATGACCTCCTGTTGTTTGCCCCATTTCCTCTCCATTCATCTCACATTAGCAGCTTTTTCAAGAGTCAATGTTATTTTGGAATTGTTTTAATTATTCACTATACATACAAATGTATACAACTGTCAACATAAACTTTTCAAATGTTTTTAAATATAACACTTCCCATAAAGCATCACGTAGTGTTGCATTATGTAAACTTCCTTCTGACGATAAAATAAAATAAATGAAAATGCGAAAATTGGGAAATTGGGAAGCAGGTCTGGGGCAACATGTTCCGAAGTTTCTGTTGTGAAAGTTAAGGTAAATTTTTCTCCAAATATTAAACTGTACCCACTCTTAAGAGTGAGGCAGTTTCCTAGGTGACAGGAACACTTTCATGGCAATGAATAAGAAATTTGGATACATTTGCATGAGTAAGAATAGCCCCCTGTATGATTTTCATAACCCAATATCCCCTTTTCTTCTCAAATTTCTATCGCAGGCATTGTGTTTTGGAGTCAGCTTTTGTTTGATTTTTTTCCCCCACTTTTTTTGTCATTGCATTTTTCTTGTTCCCCCGATCCTAATGACTGAGGGGTGATGGCTTCTTACTCTCTCTCACACTCTGTCTTTGACAGTGTATGGCTCTGTCTCAGCTTTTTCTCAAGAGTTATGACGTAAGCACTGTGAAAAACCACTGAGGTCTAGGCTAATACACATATAATGTCTATCTACATATATAAATCTATATATGTCCATATATGTCTATATATATAGTGGGTGTGATGACGGGTCACTGCCCATTTCACAGGGTCCCCCAGTTTTCTGCAGATGCACTCTATTGAGGAGGCGCCACGCGGCGGGACGCTGCTGGGAGGTGGTTACTATGTCTCCATTACCATAGAAACTAACACACTGGCTTTCAGCTGGTCTAGGCCAGGGGTCCACTGACACCAACTTTCACACTGCTGACAAAACCCAAATGGACCTCAGCACTCTGAATAATAGCCATTTGTACCCAGTTCACTGACAAAATGAGCTGCCAGCAATGCTATGACAGCTATGACTGCACAGACTTTTAAAAAAATGAGTCCTCTTTGGGCCACTTCCATAATGAGCACAAAATGAGAAAGAATCGTAAAACAGAACAACTCACACTCAGACAAAGATATGGGGTGGAACATTTGAGTATTGACCCCTGTAAAACTACTGCAGTATATTTATTATGATGCCAGCAACAGGTCCTCATAGATAGATATATTTTTCTCAAGTCCAAGTGAGAGAATGATGCATCTGCAGAGGTTCACTATGTTAGCTTACAATCAGTGTGTGTGTGTGTGTGTGTGTGTGTGTGTGTGTGTGTGTGTGTATCTGTGCCTTTGTGTCTATTTATATTCTATTTGCACTGCACTTATGGTCACTTATGTGTTTGTGCAACTTTGCTTGATTTGAATGTCAGAAAATGTGTTTTGAGCATCCCTAATGTATCATGTATAAATTACATGGTATAGGTAACAAATGAGCATTCTGGAAGGTACAAGGTCATAGTTCACAATTGATACTCTCACCCCTGGCAGGTGCAGCTCATAGGAGTGAGAGGAGGCGGCCCCTCATCTCTCCCACCTCTTCACGCTGCTCAGCCAGAGAAAGGGAGGGGTGTAAATGAGTGCACTCCAGAAAGCCATCACCTGCTCCCTCCACCCTAAAATCCCCACTAACTCTGCCAGACAGAGATATCCTACAACCCCAGCTCTAAATTTCCAACTCTGTGTCATGAGAGAGACAGATACAGAAAGAGAGAGAGAGGGACAGAAAGAAAGAGAGATAGAGAAAGAGAGAAAGAGAGGCAAAAAGATAGTGGGAGTTAAACATTTTAACTATTAGCTTCCATGCTGGGATGTGTGGAGTTTTGTTTTTCGCCTGTTTTGTTGTTTTGAGTATGAATACATTCATTGGCAGCAAAATGTACATTTGTCATGCCTATAGAGGGCAGTGAATTGGACTGGAAGAGGCATTGAGTTTGTGCGGACAGAGAGCCCAAGGGTGAGGTTGTGTATTGATGGATGCCCCTCCCAGCTTCTCCCAGATTCCCCCTCTATTGTGACTTTGAGTGAATGTATCCTCTCGCTAAAGGCACTGGAATGTGTCTTCTCAACTCCTGTGATGGATGGGGCCTTGTTTTGCACTCCTCTGCCCCTCCCTCTGAATCCCTCTTTCTCTCCTTCAGGCTTTGACTCTTTCATTACATCCTTTTATTCAACACCAATAAAAGTCAGTGATTCTTCATCAAGTGTTGTGCAGATCTGAGAGCCTCTGTTATTTTTCATCAGGAGTGTGTCACACATCACTATTCAGCCCCACATTTAAACAAAAACAGACACTTGCATATAGGCAGAAGCAGGTGGAAATACACCATCCAGGAATTATTTAAGATAAACACAAGGCATATCCTTTATATTTAAATTGAGAAATTAAGTTAATATTGTTGTCTATTGTTATTTGGCACATTATTTTTAAATACCACCCTTACAAATCTGCCTGAATGTGATGTACTCTTTTGCCTAGAAAGAGTTAGTGTCAAATTTTGCCTATTTGTAATTATTACTGTACTAAAAAGAAAAAAAGAAAAACAGAAATGGTGGTGGTGAATGCTCACTCTATGGTAACCTTTTATGCATATACAGGTTCACACCAACATCAATTGTCTTACTAGGGTGCCAGGCCACCATGAGCCGCCATGAGCACAGCTTGTGTGTCCCTTGGCATTGAATTAATAGTACATGCGTCTGGAACTCTGTCGGTGGGACGGAACACGATTGTTCCTCAAGAAATTCAATCATGGTGTTTTGTTGATTATGACGTCACACACTTTCTCAGACAGCGTTCCAGAATCTTTGGTGTTCGTAGGTCTCCTGTTCCTCTGTGACCATTTGTATCATCAGATGACAGAGAAATGTTTCATAATAGGATATTTTGTGTTTATTGCCATTTACCTCACCCTCAAAGGGGTTGAGTGGACCAAACCTTTGCAAGAAAATTGCTCCCAATCCCATCTGCTTTCAATATACTTTGTATCCCCCGCTTCCATTATTTTCCATTATTTTAACAGTTGGCTGTGTATCATTTTAAGATGCCACATACTCAGACATTATTCCAGATCACAAGTGGCTTCATAAAAAGCTAGAAGGGCTCTATTTAAAAAAGTATTATTCAATAGGGTGTTACATAAGAAGCTCCAAACAGGAGTAAGGCCTTTCAAATGAGTCATCAACTCAGTTGTCATGCCCTATGCTCTATGCTCTACCGCTCATCACACTTTACACACACACATATCACACTTTCACACACATAACACACTTTTTACACAATTATTAAATTTAACACAATCTAAAAAAACTGTAAATTTCAGCGGTATGTATTTGATTACCAATAGTAACTATTAATACATTACAGTTACTGTAAAAGCAAATTAATTAGGTTTCCGATTCAGATATTGCACGTTGGTCATACTCGTTGAATTACTCAAAAAGGGGAAAAAGGAATTTAGATTGAACAAAATTATTGGCCACTATACAGACACTAGAGATACTGGGATTACTACTATTACTTGTAAATTGGAATAACTCTCATCTATAGTGCATCAGCAAATGTTCAATAGGGCTTTAGTGTTTTACATAAGCCAACTCCCTGAAATAGCAGACAGAACAGGAGCTAGGTCTTCCAGACGATTGTGGAAAAACTTGGCTGGGGAGATCTGACACCACTACTCAAGCAGATGCAGTGAAAAGCATGTTTGTCAGTATGCAAGTATGATTGAAGTCAATAATCCAATATTCATAATAATGGCTAAACTAACTCGCTATTCAAGGAGATAAAAAATGACACAAAATATTTTTGTAACTAACATAATGATTTGAAAAAACATTTTGGTGTCTTTCAAAAAACAGGTAATAACATGTTCCCCTGGTTCCTTGCCAGTCCGTTGGGAGTTCATGTATATTTGACTGACTGCTTTCAATTTTTAAATGAAAAATAGAGTGCCAGTTTCTTACAGATCAATTTGTTTATTTCACTTTAGAAAATACCTTTGATAAGAAATATGTGGGCCTACTGAGGATTACACAAAATAGTGGTTCTGTAAAAAGACTCTTCACATTGTAGCCCCCATTTATGCCATAGCTTGAGTCTGTCTCTGCATGAATATCCAATTTTGTTTTCCATCCATCTTGACTCAGCAGGGTCAAATATCAAGAGTCTCTTCACTTAAATTTCATCAGTCTAATCTAACTCTAACATTGTTGAAATTAAATCATTACTTTTTCACCTTCTCTGTTTGGTTATGTCCCAGCTGGCTCTGATGGCATGTTATATTGGTCATATATATAAGCTCTACAAAAATTATTTGAAAAATATTTTACAGTAGAGGGTGTTCTGAAGAGTATATTTAAGGTTTTTGTCATGCCTCTTATATTTCTCAGCTTCACCAGCCTCACAGCCCTGAACATCTGCCACTGTATTACCCCCTGTCAGGGGGGTATAACTTCATAACTACTTAACTCAAAGAATTATTCTTCTGTTATGATGGTGTTGGTGGGCTCCAGAGGCACTGAGGCAACCATCCCCATCTGACCTCAAGAGCAAACATTTTAGCTAGCCACAACATGGTTTGACTTAGCAACTCAAAAGTGAGCTTCAATTGAAGAGTCTCCCCTTTATTGATCTACATAACATACAAACTTTTATTAAGAAAATCCCACAAAGTTGAAAATGTACCAATGAAAAATACAAAAATTACTCCCACCTAAAGGTTTTTTTTGTTTCATCCATAAACTGTAGAAAATAATGGACAAAGTGACTGGGCCGTCATCTGTTGGTTTTAGACTGGCCTGTTTGAAGCCCAGGAAGTGGGATTTCTGGGTGCCAACATGTTGGACTTTTGGAGTTTATGCAGTAGACGAAAAAGGTGGAACAGGGTGAAGCTCACTGCAGGAAAAGCCAGCCCATATTGCCTTATATGGTCATAGGCCACACCTGCCTGTAATTATTAAATTATGCAGACACAACCCTTCACATATTTTGAAACGCCCACAAATAGCTTCCTAGTGGCATAATTATTTTAAAAATGTCATATGGGGAAATATCAGAGGAAATGAAATGAGCTATTGTGACAATAACAAAAAAAATAATTTATGTCTATTAGAAGAGGTGGGTGGAGTTTCAAGTTGTACTGCAGCCATTAGAGGGCAGCAGATGGATCATCTCTCACAGGACTTTGGACATTGACTTAAAAAGCCAGGGCCAGTTTCGGCCCCTTGGTCCCACCAGTGAACTAACCGCATGGGTATGCTCAGAATAAGAGGGCACCTTTCTGATAAGATTATTATTACACAGTGCCCTCTAGTGTGGCTGTAATAAGCACTGTGACAACCAACCCCTGTAGCCAACCAGCCCCGGTCTCCCATACATATTATCCATTATATCCATTATTTTGTCTTTATTTCTTCTTTTCTCAAATCATATCACAACCGCCTGGACCCAGACTGGAACTTTAAAAGTGATATTTTAACTCTTAAAGGGTAGCCATTCCCACAATTAGCTTCTACAAGTACACACTCCTTTGACGTTTTACACATATTGTTATGCTGCAAACTTATTTTAGAATTTGTGGATTTATTTTTAGTTCCATTTAAATTTCTTTATTCTATCAAAGTAAAAAGGAAGTTATAGAATTTCTTTTGACATGATCTATTTCATATTACAGAGAAATCTAGTTTCTTAAAGTATCCGTTTTGTTTCAATGTTCTGCACTGGAAAACATTTGTTTTATCATATTCATATGATAAAACGGCAAGAAAGACAAAATTAAAAAGACTTTTAAACGCAAGAAACACCCCAAACTACAACATCAATAGGAAGCCTGAGACACATGAAATGTTGAGTAAGTTTTTGTCCCTGAGACAAGAAAATACTTTGAAGAGCTATAACTTTTTGTTATATTAATATACTTTCACACTTACTGTACCCTTTTTGCTCACGTAAATCATGTTTCAAATTAGATAAAGCATGTTTATACTGAGAAGACCTTAAATTTCTAATCACAATTCACACATTAAATATTCTGTTGAATTTAGAGTCATTCTATCCCATTCCCTGATAAGCTAGCATGCCATGCTTTATACCAACCATAGGTACCAACGTTGTTTCAATAGTCCCTTTGATTAGGACACCATTCTAGCTTTAACGGCGCCCTCTGGAGGTCACTGGAGTCACACAAGTAACAGCAGCCAGTGTAGTCGGTTGGGCATCCCAAATCCATGCATGACAGTAATGACTGATCATGAAAATGTTTGACCTATTTCATTTACAGTTTTAAGACAGTTCCTGGCTATTAAAGGTTCTTTTTCAGATTAAAAAAAAAAAGGAAAAAAAAGAGACATATCTACATTGTTAAAATCTGCCCTCCCTCGTTGTCAGCTCTTAGTATAAAAAGTCAATGGTATGATAATTGATCTGCCAATCAGGGGGTGTATTTCATTCAAGAACAACAAATATTTATACATCTTATCATTGTGCATGTAGATGTGGGATGGTGCGCTTATAATTTCAGTGTATTTCCATTAATCTCTTTTACTAGGGTACAGAATAAAACTGCTTTATTCCTTGTGGCACTGTCTTAGTCACAGTGGCCAGTTTCTAACTTGTAGCTGCTTTGTTCAGTCTGTGTCCTTCCTAGAAAGTACCCAGTAGCATGAAATTGTGGTGTTGCATGTACCCAAAATAAGACGCGCAACTCAAACATGGCTTAAAATGATTACTGCGCAATAGACCTGGGTTGCTGTACTGCTGATCTTGCTCCCACTTTACAACACTTTGCTGATGGTTGTAGAGACAGAGAAGGAAGGGAATGAAAAATCACCCATCTTGTGTTCTCCACTTCATGGCAGAAGGTATAAATCAGCCGCAGAAAATAAAAATCCCACACGATTTGAGGATGTTTTGTGTTGTTCTCTGATAGCAACACTTCAGGGTGATAGTGAAGAGAGGCAGTTATAGAATTGCCTCCCAACTGTTACCTCCATGTGGGTGTTGCTGATTCCCTCTACTTTCTTTTTTGCTCCTTTATTGAACTTTTAAGGAATTTCTAATCAGTTTTTGGGACAGCCTGGGAAACACACCCCTGGTAGTTCACCAGGGGTGTATCACCATTGTAAATCGATTTGGATAAAAGTGTCCTGTAATGTAAATTAAATATCTATCAAGTGTTAAAAAAGTACCTTCCAAACCATGGAAGGTATCATAATAGCCAGCAAACACACATTTCTGCATTTAGGATATTCAGTCTTTTATCTGCTTTTTAATGTTTTCAGTGATCATAATCTTTCATTTATTCTTCCATTTCATCCTCGTGAATTCAGGGATTATGAAGATTTAATTATTACGATTATGTTTACACAGAAACATAATAGTATAATCATTTTATACTATTATAATATTATTTTATAAATAATAACTTTGCAATTGTGAGATATCAGACACAAGCAGCCCTTTACCCATTAGGTAGATGATGGTAATATTCAAATCTGTGAATTGCAATAAATGGTCCTTTTAACTTCATATTTGATAGATTTCAATGACAGGTATTCCAAATGAAGCTGAAAGCAAAGAGGCTATGCTACTGAGTTTGAGTAATTGAGTGGATTATGTTCAATTTTATAATTATCAGCAGGTAATCAGTCTGTGTTGCAGTGATTACATTTTGAAAGTAACCTTATTGTATACAGTGACATAAAAAGTATTTCAGCCTTGAGCTGAGAAGGTACTTCAATTGTTTAGGTTGATAGGAGGCATATCTTACAAATGTTTTAAATGATGTAAGCATACATGCACACCCACGTGTGTGGTGTGTTTGTTTGTGTGTGTGTGTGTGTGTGTGTGTGTGTGTGTGTGTGTGTGTGTGTGTGTGTGTGTGTGTTTGAGGCAAAAGTCTAAATGTGCATGTTTTTAATCAGCCCTCATATAACCTCTTGAAGCACAAAAAAAATGGCAGAGGCATTAAAAACATAAAAGGGAAAAAGGGCAGTAATGAATTTAGAGGAAAATGGACATTAATGGTATTAGCATTACTCATGTTCCATATAACAAATTATTGGAAATTTGACAAGCACACCAAATTATCTCCTCATGGCTGACGGGAGTGTGGTGAAGTCCTCTCTACCTGCTGAGGAAAGACAATTTCTGCTCATTTTACTATTTTTAACAATAGAACCAACCCATTAAGACAAATTAATGTCATTATCAAGTCTCTATGAAAATGACAAATACCACCGTTTCGAGCAGCTTTAGAGGCTATTGACAATAATGAAATTCGCTGTACAGGCACTGAAAAGAAACACTCCAAGTAATTATTTTCTAGTAGCTTGTTTGTCTGCCATCCGTTCATTTGCTTTCAGCTCAATTATCTGACTCTGTGAGCATGTGGAGGCGCATAGTGCTCTGCGGCCCACGGAGCGAGGGCCCTAATTGGGCAATTACCGTTCCGTTTCGGGGCTTTTAGCTCCGGTGGAGAGTGGAGGGAGACCGCGGAGTGTAAAACCATGAGGACCTTACATGCACAAAACCACACATATACACTGTTTAAACAAAAACAAAACCCCACATCCTCTATACACAGCATAGACCTATACAGTGGAGGTTTAGTGCTACCCATACAACAGACAGACACTAAAAACATAACAGGGACACGAGCAACAAGCCAAAACAGAGTTCCGTTAATGATCTGTGCACATAATGTAGGCATAACACTACATTTCTGGTGCTCTAACTTTTGTGTGATCATGTCGCTAGTATCTTATACAAACATGCATTATTTCCTTTAAACAACACCTCATCTGAATAACCATTAACTAAAAATAGCTAGAGCACTTACTGTATAGTCTCACAAATACATGAGCTGAGGTAGCAGGGTTATGGTTGATGTATAGAGACTACAAGGTCAAGAGTAGGTACCACATAGAAGTGTTGTACATCACCAGAAGGCTGGAAACCAGAAGATTCATTTCACAGTGTATAACACAGTACAACAACACAGTACAATAACACAGTATAACAATCAATTTGTAGCAATCTTTCCAATCCATATGTAAACCTGTGAACAGTTTCTTGCGCTCACTGCAACTGAAACATTTGATTTCATGATGGATTTCTCCAAAATTACAACGCTATCTGTTCTCTGTTCTATTGGAATAAAATAGTGAAAATAAAGTCAATGAAACACACACACACACACACACACACACACACACACACACACACATATCACTTATCACTTATCATTCAGAAGTGGCCAAAGTCATGTCTGAAATCTGTCTGGCCACCCTCCTAGGTACCACAGAACATTTGGGACCTTTTTGATGATTAATTCATTAGTATCATGTAAGCTAAAGTTCATATTTTTAATGCAGGTCATGTTCCTTTAATGTCAAACAAACACAGAGGTCACTAGAGCTCTTAGCAGTAACTTAATTGTGTTTAAATGACTTCTGCAGGTAGACTCACTGGAAAGTAGAGAGCCCGTTTTCTTTAAGATTTGGATTTCCCAAAGGTCTAAAGGTATCTGCTGAAAGTGTAAGTGGTCGAGCCTAAATTGTCTTGGAGGAGAATAAAAGGGATTTGACTGACGACTGCAGTCTCTGCTCTTTTCTTCCCTTTATATCTAAATTACATAACATCCTGTAAAAGATGTCTGAACTGTTTTGATCTATATAAAATATGAGCATTTCAGATTCTAAACCTGATGATATCAAAGTTGGCAGAGAAATTATGCCTGTGCCCCCCAACCCCCTTCCATCTCACCCTCCTCCTCACTAATTTTCATATTATCCCTGTGCTGTGTGCTCTCCCCCTCACTTAAACATTCTGTCACGCTCTCGCTGGATCATGTAGCTTGTGTTAATTAAACCCTCTTTCAGATCATTTTCTTGCTCAAGTGGCTTCAGTGCAGCACCCATTAGGCAGAAAGCTCTGTTATCTGAATTTCCAAATGTAGCTCAACATTTATTAAAGTGAAATTCATCCAGTAATTGCCCGCCTCGGCATGCCCCATGTCTCCCTCTTACCTCCAAGGCCACCTGCTCAGAGACACCTCCAACTATTTACCAGCATGACGCAGGGTAATTAGACCTTACTGACCCTGTCCACTAAGAGCCGGGTAATTGCGTTAATAAAAAAATTAACAGCAGCAGCATGAGGATCATTATGTAAAAATACCTGGTAATGAAGCATTAGCCTTGATTTTATTTGGATTAAAAACAGCTATAGGTATTTAAAGGTTACCATGTCTGCTAAATCAGTGGAGATTTTTTTTTTCCTGTTAAATCAAATTCCTAACCAAGGAGTACAAAAGGAGTGCTTTTAGCACAAATGGTAAGACCTTGTTTTTTGTGATACTCTATTGATCCATGAAAATGAAATTCTGTTTTTGCTGGTCCTGTCCACAGGCAGGTCAGAGGTCAGGGGTCTGCTACAGACCAGCAACTAGGAGAGATTCAGTGTCTTGCTCAATGACACTTCAGCAGGGAGCATGCTTGCTAACACAGTGTTGAACCCAGGCTTTCTGTTTTTAACTACAGAAGACTGTCTGTTGCAGGCCCTCAAACACAACCTCCAATACCATATACATTCTTTTCCATGGATCATTAAGCTTAGATTCAGTTGGTTCTGAGCTCAATAGCATACATAGGCAACAGATAATCTACAATAATTCTACCTGCCAACACCATACTGGATGAAAGAAGCAGAAAATGTAAGGGAAAAGATACATCCAACAGTATTGCATCTGTGGTGGAGACACAGGGGAAGCAATATGAACCGGAGAGAGGTTTAGCAGCCAGAGAGAGACTGAACATGACTGAACAGCCAGTAGCTGTTGTAGTAAATGCATTAACTGCTCACGTTGAGCAGAACATTTCTCAACATATTCCATCGGCATGTCGGCACATTTGAGCAGGTGGCAGAGAAACACAAACTAGTATCCACCCTAAACCTCCGCTTTGTTTGGTATTTTGATGTGAAACAAGAATTACATCTCAATACTGATCCAGCTTTGGGTTCCTTATTGTTATTATACCGGCTAGAAAGTGTTAATATTTTCATCAGCATACCAAACAATTTCATATTTATATTCTGCAGGAATATTCTAGCCTGAATGTGATCATTTGAGGTTTTTGTTCGCTTTACTTCAACACAGCTCTTTCTCTTAATGTCATAAACTATGAATAATCTGTTTTACATTACAAAAATAAATTAATTTGTTTTGAAAAACCAGTGCAATTTATTTTTGTTGTGTCTGAAATTGATAACGCAAGAATACGATTTACCTCCTCTTTTTATTATACCAGTTTAAAACCTACGCATGCAGCAAGTGCACCCCATGATGTCACCGTTATTGTGGTCCGGTCACAGATTTCCAGGAAAGTGTGGGGCCCTGCTATTCGGACAAATGTTCAAAAGTTCACTGGCTCATTATGCATTTCACAGCAGTTGTGTAGCACTCAACATATTATGATGTAGAAGCTTAAATTCTTAGATCATTTCAAGCAACCATGCTTGGGTCAAATCAACAAAGGAGGTCCAAGATGGGCCGTGAGCACGTACAAGTGAAATTTGTCATGACAATGTGTGTCATCATGAACTGCTTCAACTGAGGGCTGTCAGGTTGGTGTAACGGGTTTGTACAACTATCTGGTATTTATGTGGAAGCTACTATCAGTGAATTTGTAATACAACTATTTGTGCTGTTATGTAATGTACTATATAACATATCACCAAGAAAAAGTACTTATTATACTCAACAGATTAAAGTGATTTTGATTCTGATTGCCCTGAAGTCATTTTCATTTCCATATGTAATCATATGTAATATGTAAACACAACTGAAAAAGACACTAGAGATTGTTCTGTAGTCAGCATTAGTGGCTGGATGCTGTTCTAAAGTTCTCGACACAAACTTGGTCGAGATGCTTGACAGTATCATAAATGTATTATATTTCATCCTGAAGTTAATAATACTCTGTGCCAATCCATCCCTAAAAGCCAAGACCTTCACTATCGCTATTCCCTCAACACAGCACATATAGTCCCCAAGAAACTCAACAGTGCCTTACCAGTTTTATCAGGCCTAAATGTTTGTGAACTACTCAGTAGCATAGGTATACCCATGCTATGATAATCATCTATATAGTGACACCCTATGGGCAAATAGTGCAACTGCAGTTGCTTTGTCATTATTGTTGATTATTGATATATTATGTCAACAGTGCTATCATTATTACAGTCAGTCTTAGATGCCACATTGTTAAATTAATGATCTGATAACTTTCCTCACTAAATGAGGCTTAAGAAGGTATTTGTACATGTATAGCACAGAATTCTCACAGAAGCCCAAAACAAATGATCCAGGGAACTGGTCTGCTACTGATCTATTAAAAAGACTTGACTTCAAATTTTACAACCAGGCCATCAAACTCATAAAAGCTGCTCATTCTCACTTTGATAGGATATTGTGTTGCTGTTCATTCACTTCAAAGGTGTAATGCTGGGAGCAGACGTGCCATTGCTACTTCACCTGGAATACAACATTTATGTTTGTATTTAAACAATTTATTATACTCTTGACAAAACAAGACCTGTTATTTTTCTGATGGGAATTCTAACCAACTTTCTCAGTGTGTCTCACAGTCTATCAGACTGGCTCAGATTGATGCTTTGTTGCTTTCCTAGATGATAGGACTGGATTGGTTAATTGGTGGGTCTTGCTGCCTGCAAGATCTCTCTATCACCTTTGACGACACTACAGTGACTCCTGCCTAGACCTCCAGTAAGATTGGTGTGATATTATACACAACTGACTGTCATGTGAGGTCCACATCTCAGTCACAACTCCATCCTGCAAGTTTGCACTCTCCCGAATCAGACCCGTCCTCACGATTGACTCACCATCTCCTGTCTGGACTACTTCAACTCTGTCTTGGCTGGGCTCTACAACTGGCCTCTACAACTCATCCAAAATGTTGCAGTCCACCTTATCTTCAACCTCCCCAAATTCTCCCATTTACCTCCACTCATGCCCTCCCTTCACTGGCTGCCTGAGGCTGCCCATGTCAAATCTAAAACCATGGTGCTGGCATACAAGGGTGCTAAGGGAGTGGCACCCTCATACCTCCAGACCATGGTCCAGCCCTACACACTGACCCAAGCTGTGCACTCTGCTGCTGCCAGCTACCTCCACCCTGATGCACCCCAAGAGCATCAGCTAACCCCAACCCAAACCCTAACCTAATCTAGCAGTAAATGGCTACTCTAGACTCTATTAATATATCAAAGAGCTGTTAATTTGTTTTAATACATTTGCACATCAATGCCAGCTATGCAGAGTTGAGCTAGACTTAACACTGCAGCAGGCAAACCCAGTTCATCTGCCCTCAAACGTTCAGCGGCAGCCCTGGATAAAAGAGACTGACTGCCTGCACATCGGCTCAGGATCTATTCACGGCAACATGAGCTTGTTTGCAGGAGAAATAAATTTGAAAGCCTTAGATATAAAAGTGAGCCTTGAGATACAATGACATGCAACTGAAAAAGCACAAGGCAGAAGTGGAGATGCACCTGCAGCACAACATTATAACTAAAGACAATTAGACGCAAAATAGGCAGAAATAGGCCTGTTATCTAATAAAATTTCATAGAAGAATAGAGGGGAAAATAGGCTTTCAAATCTCACAACAACCTTTGCTGCGTTTTTGCATTATGCCATTAACTGGTGAAGCAATTGGCTATAGCCCACCTGCCTTTCTCTCTATTGGCACGGGTCTGTTATGTGGTTAACTTCAAGGGGAACAGAGGGAACATATAAAACCGTTAACAGGTCTGAGATGACCCTATATAGAGACCTTTGCGACCTGTCACACACATAGGTCTATTATAGAGATTATATGATAGAGAGATAACCATTAGGCTATAGATTTGTATGTTGCCTGAATGCAGGTGCCTGTGCACAATAGAAGTCACCAGTGGCCTACCTATATACAGATGAGTAAAATTTAGAAATGCAACTTGGCAAGCCAAGGATCAGGTCTACAAGCACTGGGTTTACATTAGGTTATGATGCATATTAAAATATGCCTATCTAATAATTCTTCCTTTTAATATTGGATAAACTAATGCACTGCAGAATAGATGCCACAAAAATATACAAGGATAGCCATCCAGAGTCCTCAAGAACAGATTATGAAATTTACAGGCTTACCTGTCACTTACTGTAGTTGTATTCTCTCAGTCATTTAATATCATCAGGTGTAGGGCGACAGAGACGTTTCTGAAAGGTGAAATGTGCCCTACAACTTTCCGTTACAGTGGCAGTTACTTGTGGGCCTGGCCAGAATCTAGTGGCCTCATTTCACCTTTATCCATGTCTGCTTGAAAAAATAAATAATAAAAGCTTGTTTTAGTTCTCATTATCAATATTAATGCCCTACATTTTAGGCGTGCTGAACACTTGTTGACGCCCCAGTCTAATTTCAGCTTTTTCATCGGGCCTACCCACAGCAGGAATGCGCAGGTTTACAATGTTGTGCATCAGACGATGTTGGCATCGGAAAATCTGATTCATAAAAACATATCCAACCGACATCGATCCAGGGTTTGAGCTCGTGTTGGCAATGTTACTATATGACGGTTTCAGGGAGCAGCCCCGCGGGTTTATCGATTGATTGGTTTATGATTGGTACATAGACTGCCGAATGCTTCTAATGAATGATTTCAAGGACAGGGCTATGCTATGTTCTCAGAAAACCTTCCAGTGGCCATGACATGGTCTACTTTTGAAAATGATTTAATTGGCTTGTGAATTCTGAGGACAAATGACACTTTCCATCTCCGGTTTGTAGGCAGCTGTAAATAACGATTGAGCCCGCTGGTCTAAAACACACTGTCATGCAATCTGCACATTTTACACAATTTGCACATTTAAATTGTCAATTTGAATTACAAAAAAAACACAAATATAATTCACGTTACTAGGCGACCCATAGAGCACATAATTAAACAAACAAATAAATCAATAAAATAGATAAATAAACGCTAACAGTGGCAGCTGTGAAGACAAGCTGAACTGCTCACCTTAAACATCTTGAGCATCAAATGGGTAATCTTTGACTTTATTGTTCACTGTGGTCTTCTATCATGATACCAATGTTGCTGTCCTGTATTTTGACTACACACTTGGACGGTGAATTCATGGCTCATGAACGGATGGAATGAAGGATGAAGGAAAAATGAATCATCCCCTTTAATCCCATTAAGATGAAGGGACTTGATATCATGTCTACTAGCAAGAAAATCAAATTTTAATTATTTTAAGAAGAGAACATGACTAAAAAAATGCTTAAACAGAGAGGGACGCAGGGAAATTAATTAAAGAATTTCCCCATTTGTTTTACTGTTTTACTAAAAAATGTATACATTCACTTCGACACAATCGTGTACATTTTCTGTTGAATATAATGCAGTCAGACCTTGGTCGATCAAATTGAAATGGTGTTCACAAATTTCTATGCTTTGACAACCATAAAACGCAGATATTTAATTTAGACTTCCGTGTGCTCTTTAAAGGGTGAGATAGGATTTCCACCGTTGTTTCCCTGTCCGCCTAGGCCTGCCATGTGTTTAGTTCTCATTACAGCTGATCGACAAAATAGGGGTAGACTATATTAATCAATTCATTAATTAATTAATTAAACAAAAGAAAGGTGACCAGCACAAATCCACACAAACACACGCATTAAGTGACACCCCAAAATAAATGACATAGCCTATTATACAAGACA
This sequence comes from Hoplostethus mediterraneus, assembly GCA_034670385.1. NCBI lineage: Eukaryota > Metazoa > Chordata > Actinopteri > Trachichthyiformes > Trachichthyidae > Hoplostethus > Hoplostethus mediterraneus. The sequence continues at coordinate 11,102,958 of JAXDDW010000005.1, forward strand.
TGCAAAATCAAACAATAATCTACCAAAAGAAACTCAAAACAATGAACAACAAACCACTGAAATTACACGGTTATTGTTGTTGATTTAAATCAACTAATTATTAATATGCTCCCTCATTGTTAATTATAATATAGGCTAATATAAAACATATCTTTTAGCAATGGATAACTTCATAACAATGTGATGTGAAGTCATGAATTTTAAAATTGACTCGATATCGAGTGTTCACCATTTACAGCCCGAACAATAACAAGTTACCCACATTACCAAAGTATCACCATAAATCTTTGCCACGTGAAAAATGTATAATATGGGGTGACTTGGTATGATGTGAGTGGTATGATATAGGGAGCTGTTACAGACACTGCCATGAGCCTGAAATATGAATAACACTGAAAACAGACATAAAGCATTCTGTGACCCGCAGGCAGACTTTTATTATTGAAAATACCACGCTTTCTCTCGGTCTGTGAATAATTCAAATATCTATTTTGATTATTATGGGGTCATCTGCTTGACAGGGCCCACTTTATTTCAAACTATTAAAATCCACAAAACATGCCAGTGCAGAGTACGTACGTATAAAAAATAAATACATAATAAATAAAACAAAAAATAATACTACCTAAAGTAGTAAAGTAAAGTACTAAAGTTGCAGACATTAGTGACGATACAATTTTTATAGTTCATATTTTATACAGCTCTTGCTCTTGTTAAAGGGGTTAATTGAGAGTGGGACAGTGGTTGCAGTCATTATTGACTAGCCCTGTTGGCATTTACAGATTCGTGGAGAATTGACCTCACGGCATTATTAAAAATCTCACACCTCACAGCCACTCTGAGTTAGAACTGAAATAAACAAGTAGGCCGTAGAATCCATTTCCTCTGAAAAGATACTGAAAGGTTTGAGGTGTGTTGCAATTATATGGGATGCCAGCTCAAGCAAATAGGATCCAATGGCTAATTAGCAAATAAGGAATGTCGCCTGTCCCGTCATGAATGCTCTTTTTTTAAATCAGTCAACCGTGCATAAGTATCCACCTCCTACTTCCAATGATAGATGTTTTTGTCCAGACTCTTCTTCAAAGAAATGAAATGGGGTTTCGTACCTTGTTGGTATTAAACAAATAAAAAAACAATCAAGCAAACAAATAATTTCTAATGGGGTATAAACTGCAGCAAGCTACAGTGGGTCACTTTATGTTGAAAGAACCTACATTCAGATTTGTGGCCGTACTGAGAACAAATGAAAGCTGTTTTGTCTTGCCTACACCTCCATTCAAGGCCCACTGGCGTGCAACCACTGCTGATCCTCAAACCACAGTTTAGCATAGCAACTACCTCCTCTACAACCTCTGACCTGTGTTTTATACAAGCTGTGTAGCACAGACATTGACAGAGCAGAGCCTGAGTGAAAAGAGTGCGTATACCTGTGGCATGGGCAGGTGACTGTGCTTTTTTAGACATTATACTCCACTGACATTCAGGGTAATGCCATTGAAGAAAGCAAAGATTAGACTCTCTTTGTACTGGGCAGCATTAAACATATTAATCTTTTGCTGTTCATCTGACTGTGAAATCTTTGGAATTACTGCTTCTAAGGACCAAGGCCTGGCTATGGACTAAGCTTATATCATGGAATCCACCTCCTGGAAAGTTGGGTACAAGGGTGCAGGGTTGGAGTTTCACAAAAATGTCTTAAATTGCGATCTAATGTTTCGCAGTCGACTTGGAATCATTAAAGAAAATACAGTTTTTGAAATATTGAGAAGAGTTTGAAACATCTAAGTTAAGCTAACAATAGCCTCTTTATTCAAGCCTCTAAAGGGGATTTCCTTTGAAGGCTAGGCCAAGAGAAACAATTCTGTCAGACCCCCAGCCTCAGCAAAGGCCTACAAAGGGTCTTTTCTAAAAGAACAGGGAGATCTGATAAATAATAGAAAAGCAAATGTTGAGAAATGAGAGTTCTGAAGACTATAAAAATTTATAGAATTTGTAAGGATAGCATTAAATGCAATTCTCAGGAGAGAAAACGCAAACAAAGGCCAGTAGAGTGGGGTATTTGGTGAGGTCAAATTGTGTCAACCTGAGTTATGTTCAGATGACTGCACTGAAGTTGACCTGTGTACCAAGTATCAGCTTGCATCAGTCCTTTAAAAAGGCCAGCTTTCATTTGAGTTCCTTGATGTCATTATATCTCCAATGAGCCATGTGCTTATAGTTGACAGCCTCCTGGTTTGACGACATTATTTTTTCAAAGCCACCCATCGGTGAAAGTGTCACAAAATCGGGTGCATTTGTAAATTGGCACTTCAAGTGCAACAGCACACTCTGGCACCAAACTAGACCATTCATAAATTCAGTGCAGTGACAGAATTCAGAGAATAACTATCAATGGCTCCTCAACAAAGAAGCGCACACATAAATGAGTGTGTCATCTATGTATAGGTAGTGTTGCAAATGTTTAATTGCACTCCAAATTCTTGATGTAACTGGTAAATGGCATATAACCTAAAACTGAACCTGGAATTTAGATGTTTATAAAATTGAATTGATTTTTCTCTCGGTGTAGCTCACACAGAATTTATAAGAGGCAAGAATTGAAAATGCTGGGCATGGTTCAGAGAGAGATCTCAAACTGAGACAGGGCTGATTGCTGGGGCACATTTAGCAGGAGCTTCAGTGACAAAGACTGCTCAAGTCTTCAAGAGGAATAGTGGCTAAAATGATATTGGCATGGACGTTGAAGGGAAAGACATCATCACCAAGATATCAGTAACTGCAAAAGCAGATACTCTAACTGTAATGTCCATGCATTGGTTCAATATGCAAGAAACAAAACGACAGAAAAGAAGCTCTAAATCATTTGACAGTGTCAGTGTAAGGTGTGATTTCATCAAGAGCCGCTCATTGAGAATTGAGGATACTTCACACCTAAAAATGGTAAGATGAGGGTGTTTCACTTTCTTGGCATGCTTTCGGTGGGCTGAGCCAGGCCTGAGTGATCACGCCCATCCTATGGTGAAGCCTGATCGGAAGTGAAATCTCCAAGGAGGAGTTGAGTGGTCACTGAATGGATTAACGAGCATAACAAATATGTGCATCATATACCATATCTGTCCCAGTCACCAGATCCAAGCAATTATGAGAGATTCTGGAGCAGTGCCTGAGACAGTTTTCCACCACATCACCAAAACAACAAATGACAACAAATGATGGACTTCTTGTGCCCTGTCCCTCCAAAAGAGTTCCAAACACTCGTGGTGGCCCAACGCCCTTAATAGGGAACTTGGTATTGCCTATTTCAGCAATTACCTGTAGCAGATAGATAGTTTGCCGATCAACCATTTCAAATGAAGGAAAGGGTAACATGGGAAGATTTGAGCTCCCATCCCAGAAATATGGAACCTATCGGTGCCTTAAAAGTAATAATTCAATGGCAATGACATCAACACTACTCAGAGCATTACCCACGAAGAGATGAGCATTTGAAGCTAAGGATATAGTGTCTAATGAGTTGTTGTTTTCTGACCTTACTGCAGTTTGGTACATTTTGGAAGCACCTGGACTGAATTTGGTACAGATATAGATAGAGAAAAGTACACTTGGGGGGTGGGGAAGGAGAGTCTACATACACTTCATGCACATAGCACAAGCTCAGGCATTCAGCCTAGTCAGAGATACACTGCTGTCCAAACAGAATCTGCCCCACTGGATTATGGAGGCCAACTTTAGAGCCTGTGACAAGAAAAGAGTTGAGAGGCTGGCAATGTCCATATCCATGAGAGCTACAGCCATTTCATGGCCATTGATCAAAGGGGTGGAAGAAGTCTGCTCTATAAATGGACTTCATCTATCATGAGGTTATGCCATCTGTATGTCATGGCCCCCAGCATGACTGTCCTGTCTTTGGGGACATACCACCTATACCTATGCATTGTATACTGAAAGCAAATAGACAGTTATGAATATAATCTGCTTTCCATGAAGGAAGGGAAGGACGTACAATGACATTTGGCCTCCTTCCCCTGTGATTGAATAGGATGTTATGTGAGCAATCATCCATAGCTTCCTCCCTCAGGGAACAGGGGTTATATTTATCACTGTTCATTTTGCTTCTGATTAGGGTGTCTGAGGGGCAAAAGGCTGAGGGGCAAAAAGCCTACAATAATTGACCTAGTTACTATCCTGTTATCAATTAGTGAAATGGTACATGCTAGACGCTGATGAAATGATGTTCTTTGGTTTACCAACTATTATTCCAGCTGCCCTAAATGGGGAGCGATACAATTACAGGTCCAATTAGACAACAAAACAAAAAAGGTTAAATAGCCATAATTCCCACACAATGGTCCATCAAAGTCCATCAGGATGGATTCTTCCGTTTGGAGTTTTTTAAAAAACGTGTTTGCCTGTGGCTTTTTTTTTTAGACCAAATGTAGTTGATTGGCAAAATGGCAAAGATTAGACCTAAGTGGTGATGGTACCCTGAAGATATGAGAGAGCATCAGAGAAACTCTGTGTGTGTGTGTGTGTGTGTGTGTGTGTGTGTGTGTGTGTGTGTGTGTGTGTGTGTGTGTGTGTGTGTGTGTGTGTGTGTGTGGGAATCACTTTTCCCACCTGCAGAAACTATCATCATAGTGCATTTGAGCAAGTGTAGTGGCTCAGTGGCAAGAGATATGACCTTTCACAAAACTGGCTATCGGTTAAAACATTATATGGTTCACACATTCACCAAGCCCTTTCTACCAAACGCTTTAAGCCTTTTGAAAATCAACCTTTTTTAAAATGGCACCAGAAATGGAGTGAATTTATATCTTGGACTCTAGCAGGCCAAGTTCACATTTTATGGTACACCAGCTTTAAAGCAATCAATCAAAGTTAATATGGTTTGATTGTTATAGTGTTTCGTATCCAAAACTGTACCTCACTGTCACATGAATGAGTCTTCAAAAGATTACGTCAGCACTGGTAGGTCTGTTGAAAAAATGAAAACATGTTTAGTGCTGTTGAGTAAAAAGATTTTAGAGAAAAGGCTGTCATAAAATAACTGGTGTAAGAAAATAAACTAGTCTGGATATTAACTATATCCAATAATATGACAATCAAAGAGAATGAGTAATATGTTTCTGAACAATAAGAGTATATTATATTATACATATAAACATTGAACATTATGGCAGGGTTGCAAGGTTAGCTGAGAAACATGTTTCTAAGGTGTCAAGCCTTACACAGTTAATTAGATATCCACCTTGTGGTTATGAAGTGGTACTACATGTTTTACGGTTTGTGTCAGTGGATTTATGTGGATAAAAATGCATAATTCAAGGACTCAAAATGGTATATTTTAAAATTTTTATTAGTATTGATGACAAAAGTATGCTTTACAAATGACTGAAAACCATGGCTGCCAGCTTGTAATATATTGTGGCCTATGGTATTGAATGCCTTCTGTAGAGCTAGAAGAGCTTGACCTGACCAAAGTCTTTTTTAATTAAATCAGTAAGGAAGTGTCTGCTAAAGCAACGAAGAAAAGACTTTGACCTTGCATGTAATCCTAAATGTGGTCATATGTGATCCTTTCTAACACCTCTGGAAACACTTAAGGTCAAAAAAGGTCTGTAATTCTCTGCTGTGCTTCCTTTCTTAAATAAGCCTGTGAAATTTTCACATGTGGAACCTTGCTTCACAGTGGATAGATCTGTAGCCTGGGGATATTACACCAACACACGACAGAGAGAGCAGCATTAATAAATTGAATAGATTGTTGATATTTGGATTGGAGAATATAGGTTGCTAAACTCACTTCTGAAGTACATGAAGTGTACAGGTCCTCCACCAATCAGCGCATACAGAAAGGTATCAAATCAAATTATCAAACTAGATCAGTATCTAAATATCTGACAAGATCAAACTGTACAAATAACTGTTAAAATAATAATAATAAACCACAAAATGGTTAGATTACCGTTCCCTGTTCAGCATAACATTCTTGATAAATCTGGGCACAACAGGCAAAAGGTATTGGAAAACAAAAACGCATTTGAAAGATATTCCCTTAGAATAAATGACAGCTTTATGGGCTTCAAATGTAATTGGCTACTCATTTCTTCCTCTGTATATCTCTATTAAGATCACATTGCCTGAAATTCTCTAAGGCCTCGCGTGCCTCCTGAGGTCTGTGATGGTGGTGGAGGGTGGGAGGGTAGATTGGGAACCACAGTGATATTTGACAAACATACTCGCTGCAATTTATTGCCTAGTCCACTTTGCTAATATATTGTCCTTTCTTCCTACCCCCGCAACACACACGATGAGATTCCTCAGTGCACACAGTCACACAGGCTTTTAGACACTCATTAGCCCATACTAATACAATAAGTGTCACCTTCCATTACATGGTGCTGGGTTGGATATCAGGATTGGAAACCAACCAAATCTCCACACAAGGGGCGCTACCCCCTTGTGCACGGTATTGTCTTACAGCCACAATGTCGAATTGTTTTCCCCTTCGCTTTTTCAGTGTTCCCAAAATATAGATATACGCACATACCGCCAAATATACACATTTCAGACAAATTTCACAAATACCCCACACATTTTATAGAATAGGTTTGACAGTTCACTGATGATCTTCATGTTAACTGTAAAGCTTGTTTCAGGACAGGCAGCTGTTTAAGGAGCCACCACGCCCCCACCCCTTTCAAGCCCATCCCGTTGTCTTGCATATGAACAGCACATGCAGAGTTGTACAAAATCTTAATTAAGACTCCTAATTCTCCATGCCATCGTCTGACCAATGATGTGCACTCGCGTGAAACGCTGCTAAACACAGCATGGGGGTAGATGTTGTATAGGGCTGTCCTTTTCTGGCATTCAAGACAAATTTGTCTGTAGGCTTCAAAACACAAACAAAGCAATGCGTAGATAAATGAAAAACAAACATTTTGTCTACAGTACAGAGGCTTGGTTTTACATTCATTGAATAGCACCATTGTGATTATGTACAACCGATATGATTTGAAGTTGTGTAAAAGTTGTGTAAAAGTGTTGTGAAAAAAAAAAATCGTTTCTCTCCTTCAAAGATGTTGCTGAGTAACTTCACAAATATATTTTTTTAAATATGTAATTTGAATTAAGTTGATTACAGTAACAAATTGCTAATTTTGTATTGGTAGCTTGGAGATTGGTCTAAACACTACATGTAATTTAGATTGGGGTATAAGCAGACTTTTTGTGTGCACATTTTGATGAACTTCATTTTGTGCCTGGCTTCTTGAATGATTTCTACCTTTATATTAATATGAGTAAAACATCATTCCTCCTACTTACAAGCACATACGATACATCGCCACACACATAAAGCTATGGGCTGACAAGTGTTTTGCAGTGAAAAGTTGATTTCAGCGTTGGGGTTTTCATGTTGGCCTTACTTCAAGAAAATTAGCACAAGCTCCGAGGCTTTTCACTCTGGAAAAGGGCATGTGGTTGGAAGACCTCATGCCCCACCTCAGTGTGCAACAGATGCCCTGATGGAAGACTTGCGACAGATCAGTCGAAAATGAGCGTGACATGTGTTAAACAGGCAAAGCCCCACAACACTGACATTTGACAAGATGATGGGCGTAAGCAATCATTATTGTCTCCATTTAAGCAAGTAATAAATATTCAGGGCTGGCTTCTCTGAAATCCATTTACAAATGTCATGATACAAATCAGCCTGAACAGATGTTTGAATGGATGAGATTCAAAAATGTTGGACAGCAAGAAAAGAGATGTAGTTTTTATGTGCAAAAATGAAAAGCGATATTAAGTCTTAGGTAGCATATTAAAGATTTCAACAGAAGTATTAATCAAATGATAAAATTGTTTTAACGATGACTTTGAATTTGTACATTTGTACATCTCTGACTCAATGAATTCTTTTCTCAGACACTTGTACTCTCCTCCACACCCTAATAGACCTTCGACCTCAGTCCTTCCTGCCTGACAAAGGTGCCAATGATGGTGAGTTAGACATGGGGAGGAACATGCCAAGGAGGTGCCCCCTCCCCTTCCCCCTTCTACCCACCCTCCAGAACCATTTGGACCACAGGGAATGGGTTAATCACATTAGAGGCCCAGAAGAGAGATGGGAAGTAGACAGTACCGTGACAGCCGGGGTAGCACTGGCACGACTAATCCAGTTAGGCCAAGGAAAAAGGGGGACGCCATCGCGCCTACGAGGCTGAGAAAGAAAAAAACATTTTCCCAGGAATGAGTTCACCTGTATGGTAACACAGAGAAGTTGGCCTGTTGATGCCTATTAGAAGAAACAATTGCACTTGGCACATACAAATGTTTTTTTCATGCTGGGCACCACTTTATTGTCAGTGCATGAAAAAAAATCAGCAGCAGACAGTGGCATTGCATAAGATCCTCTTTCATGCCACGGTAAAGCAGCCCCTTTCAACCCAGTGGTATCAGTCTCCCAAACAGTGAGAAGATGGGGAGGGGTGCTGTAAGAAGGATAGAGCTTACTTCATCCGCCATTGTAAGTGCACCCGAGTTCAACCTTAATGTAAACCTTTGCAGGCAGGATATGAATAGGATGCTCTCTATAAAAATATATCCTGCTGGGTAATCCGGCAGATGGCCACAGCAGCGGACACTACAAGAGCGGCTGGCCACTGCAGGGGTAACAGGGAATGTCCGATCAGCAGCCACTCAGCCTGGGAGATTTGGAATCAAGATTCTTAACTCCCCTTAGCAACGCTGGGAAACAGAGCCGTCAGTTTAGATCCATCAAGTTTCTACTTAATCTCACCCACCATTTTTTCTCCCCATTTTCTCTTTTTTTTGTGTCTTTCCTTTTGTTGTAGGGATTAAGCCAAGTGGTAAAACAGTGATTTAATGATCTTTCCATGGCTATGTGCACCACTTAAACCATGAGACAAACAAGCTGAGGCATTCTAAGAGTCACCCCCTCTGAAGGCGGGTGCTCAGGAACTGTGAGGCTTTTGATACAGCTTAAGCTCTATGTGATTATTTTTCCCACTATCATGTGACGTGCTTTGGTCTGCTGGGAAAATTTAAGTTTTTGTATTTCGCAAAGGCCCATTGTAAACAAGATAAGAATGAAAACAGTTGGATAATTACTTCATGATAGCTTTATAATTATAACATATGGTGAATTCAATTTTTTTTTTCAAGCATAAGAGAAGTGACAGGTATATCTGGGAAATTAATTACCTCAATACAAAAAAAATAAATAGTAGATGCTAAAAATAAAACACTGCTGCTAGTTAATGCTTATGTGAATGGGTTGGGATCTGTCATGAACAAATAACTAAACAAGTACCCAGATAGTTTATCCTGATGGAAAAATGAGTTTTTATCAAATATTATAAAACAACTGTACACATTCCACAGCCAGAGAAAAGCAGCAGCTAGTGCAAATGTTATAGCTAGCATACCATCAATATTCAGTAAAGATTTGAACATAACACAAAATGTCACAAAACATTGAGTACATGTTCTACTAATCTACTGGGATGGCAATTTCAAGCTGCATGGAACACTTTCAATGTTCAATTCTGAAAATCTTCTGGGATCCATACACAGGAAAGGGACAGATAGTTAAACTTGACTTGCACTATGTAACGTTCTGTCATTTAGTTTTGGCAGCCCCAAGTGGCAACGAGAGGTAGCACTAGCTTGCTCACTGCCATCTCAGAGCTGTGTGCGTTCGGCTCACAAGTTTTGATTCGTCACTTCCTGTGCTTGGAGAAAACCTTCCCGCCAGTGTACCTACCGACTCCAAAACTTCATTGGGGTGAATGGAGCGAATCTAGAGAGGCTCAACTAGACTGATAAGGCACTTGTATTTTTACATAAAAATGTACATAATGCAGCTTTAAACCTGCATTGGTTTGATTAATTTGACCATTCATTTGTGCCACCTACAACAACCAACAGAGGGCGCCAAGTGAAAATGAAAGTAAGGGCATGAGCAACAGAGGACTATATTTTGCACAAATTTGAGAGTTCAAGGCAGATTTCTTCTGCCCTACTGACACATAGCAGAAGTTTGCTATGAGCCACTTTCAGCTACCCACTCCCTGGATGTTTGATCTTGTAAATTAGTCTGTGGATTGAACCCATAGAGATAATGCTTTCCTATTTGGCTGCAAAGTTTTGATGTCTGCAATAAAAATGTTTCCTACAAGCATATTCTCCTCTCAGTCCACTCCAGTGAAATGGCATATGAGTCATAAGACCTCAGGGAAAAATCAGTGGCTATAGAAAAACAATTATATAGTCAAACATAGACAACGGGAAAAAGTATACAGCTATCTTGAAAATCATGAAAAAATCATGAAAAAAACACTTTTCATAAATAGTTGAGACATAGTTGACGAAAGGCTTTACAACGAAACCATAAAACCATGTAATAATAATACACACAATAATATGATACTTCATTGGTCCCCAATGAATGAGAAATTCTCTTCTTGCTTGCCCCCCTTTAGGTAACTACAGACCAGCCGCTCAAGGACACTTCAGTAGGGCAGGTGCTTGCCAACAAGGGAATGTGAAAATGGGTGCTCCAGTTGAAGGACGGTTTCTAACCACTAGGCCACCCTGGCGCCCCACTAACGCCTCACATCAATTGAATAAAATAATTAAAAAGGAAACAAATTCAAAACACACCAAAAAAAAAAATGCACGAAAATCCCCTCAATCCCTTAATTTGTCGGTTTCACAATAGCCCACAAACCAGCTCGTTCATGATGACACACTTTATTAGGAGTTGTGAGTACCAAATGGGGGAGTTAAGATCCCATCATCCTGCTCAAGAGCTCCTGTGTGGGTAAAAGCACCTAAAGCTTCAAACTTTAAACCAAAATAAAACATCACTTTATAGGTTATCCATAGTTTAAAGGTAAAATAACACAACAGGTTTTCTTGTTATCATACTAATGCTCTTAACTGTCAAGGCGGTAACCAATAATAGACTAGGACTAGAAAACCATGATGAGCAGATAAATACCAGAGGAGGAGAGAGAGAGTCTCAGTGTAATGGATAATAGAGGAGATTGTTTGGGCGGGTATGCAGTTAGTGGATAAGGCATTGTATGAAATCATCAAGGTCAATGACAGTAATTATAGGGAGGGTAAATAATGTATTGGGGTTAATACTTTTGAGCTGACAAGAGATTATGGTATGGCTAAAACACAGATGTGTCCCAATCTTACAGTAACACTGACAGAGTTGGGATCTACCATCATGAACATACTTTGAAAGAAACGAGCACTCATGCCGTGATGCTAACAGTGATCCTATATTAGGTAGTACCACAGTCCCTTAAACCCCCGTGATCTAGGCTACACGCAGTCAAAGATGGTGAAAAGGACATAAGACACAAGTCCCACATATAAAGGTTGTGGTTGATTTTCTCATTTAAAAGATAATAATAAATATGAATGATAGTTCATGGTGTGCTAGTTAAAGTTAAAGGGTTAAGCCCCCAGATCTAGGCTACAACCTCCCCACACACACACACTCACACACACACACACACACACACACAATTCAGATGATGCCATCTGTGACAGCTGACAAGTCAGACGCTGAATGTTAGATGGTTTTATTTCATTTAACCTTTATTTATCCAGGTCAGTCCCGTTGAGATGTCAAGATGTTAAATGTTAATGTATGGGATGCTGCTGTGTTGCCTATGAAAAAGAAAACAATGTTCACTGGATATTTGTAATTAGAGAACAAGAATAAAAGTGAACTGAGGTCAACAAGGTTATGTACAGGCTGAGAGTACATGGAAAAAAAACTCACAGGCTCAAAAATCGTGTTCTAGAACTAGAAAAACATGAAGTTCAGCATTTGGTAACTTCAAAAGCAATCTGTTGTCTGCACATGACTAATATTAAGTATTTTATGTGTATATATTTACCAATACACATTAATTGTATGTAATTGCCATGGCATGTTAATATCAAAGCCATAGAAAATGAATAAAAGACACCTGCCAGCAACGTAATGACCTCTGATAATAATCATGATGAGCCTCGAGAGGGAAATGATGTTCCTTCATTAGGCCTATTAGTGCATCCTGGAATAAACCGTTCCCCTGTGACAGGAGATGGCAAATGGCTGTCATGATGGCCTTGACGGTTGTGATTGGACGACAGAAGTAAATCTGCTCACCAAATCCCTCAACTCAAGCTCTGATTTGGACGGGAGTTTGAATCCCGCCCAGAGGCGAGATGACTGAAGCCGTCCGGTACACGGCTGCAGGTCAGCGCCGAGTGTGTTCAGTTCGGACGAGACAACTTGGAGTCGCTTCACTGCCCCGTCCCCCGCGCTGAGGTGAAACAGTGAGAAACCACCGTCTGGTGGTGAATCGAACTAACCCCACTGGCAACTCCATGCTAGGACAGAAACTGAATGAGAGTTTTGGTAAGCGTCTTTTCTCCAGTCAGTTGATGTTGGTGGCATATACTAGAAATCCCGTGCTGCGTGCAGTTGCATTAAAACAAGTGATTTGCTGTTAAACTCCTGATTTTCACTCCAAAAGAACACAAATGTCTGTGACTGTCAGCTCTCCCAAAGAGCCTTCAAAGGAAGGATAATAGAGTAGCTAGCATTAGCTGTAACTCCATTGAAGTGTATGGCAGCAAAGTGAATTCAGGTACTACACTATTCACGCAATGAATCATGGGACAGTCGCGGGGACTCTGTTAATCCTCGTCTTGGTTGGAAACAAAATAGTGGATACCCCTGGGGATTCTAGTTACACCCTTAAAACAGAGTTCAATAGGGTATGTTAATTTGTTTTTCTGTATGCTCCTAAATAATGAACTTTTCTTCAATACCCCCCTCTATCACTGCTAAATGTCAACAAATGGGGGAGACAGAAACTGCCAGATTGCCATTACCGTTATTGTTTGCTAGTATACCAGCTCACCGCTACCCATTATTAATGATGGCCACACAATCCCTTTTTTCAAGTCCATTTAATAAAGAAATGTATACATTTCATTGAAACTATCCAGTCTCAGTCTTCAAACACATAGGCTATCATGATTATCGCAATAAGCTTGCTGAATTAGACAGCTGTTGCTGAGAGTATGCACATTGTTTACCCTTTCAAAAATGCTAAATAACATCGGTGTGTCACTTTGCACAAAATGTTTTAGGCTGTTGAAAGCCATCTGTCAAAGGGTCCAACAAGTACCACGGAGCAAGAATAATAGACCTTACAAAAGCATAAAAAGCTGTACACAGATTTGTAAAACTTTTAACACTCTTTTTGCAATAATAAATGTGTTAATATGTCCTCACCAATTGTTGTGAAAACAAGTAAATAGAAGAATGGGGAAGGAGAGGAAATCTGTAGTTTTGAACTGTTCAAATTCTGATATTTAGAAGGAATCCTAACTCACCAGCAACCTGGTAACTAGCATTATTACTGAAACTGGCATTACTCTAGTCATTAGTGAGAAAATGAGTAATATTACTGTAACATGTACAGGATTTATGCACTAGTCTGTAGTAGAGTCCTTGCTGGAGTCGGTGAGTGGGCGCAAGTGATCATATGATCTTTTGAGTTCAGCAGCTTAGAAACTTGAGGTTTAATACTAGCAGAGATGGGGACCTGTGAATCCAGTGACGCACCAAAAACACACCATGTTTTATATATATTATATATAGAGAGCATAATGTGTTGATTGTTTCATTGCATTGCTGCTGCTTACTCTTCAGGAGATAGTATCTGTTGTGACCTCTCCTGCGTCTCCCAGCAGGTGGTGTGGCCGAGACGTGAGGAAGGGTCATGCCTCTCGTCAAGAGAAACGTGGAGCCTCGGCACCTGTGCCACGGCGCAGTGCCTGATGGGATTGGCAGTGAGCTGGAATGCGTAACCAACAACACGCTGTCCGCCATCATCCGACAGCTCAGTAGTCTGAGTAAGATCACACCCACTCATCACATTTAGCGACGTCTCTATCGCATAGGTGTTTCTGAGACCTGAGAGCTCATGGCCTGGTTCTCTGGCAACCGTCACATCAGCAGTTTTGCCAGTTCTAAATGATAGAAAGAACCACAACACATCACAAAATCACCCTCATTAAGTTTGATTTAACAGATGGCAAAGATGATGGCTAGTTGTTGGAGCATAGTTTCCTTATGCGCTGACACAACGTAAAAAAGTTCAGTTTATATTGGTACTCAAGATCAGCTTTAACAGCCTCACCCGGTGAAAAACTAGAACTGGGACTGAGGGGAAAAAACTATTGTTATTATACTACTACTACTACTACTATTATATTATACTGTTATGCTACTACTAAAACTATTGCTGAGGGAATGGGTGGCACAATCAACAATGATTTCATTTATATTGCAGTTTCTTTCTCAGATGTATATAAAGTTTCTTGGGTCCCCGATGGCAACAAGAAAACACACAAATAAAAATATTTGTAATTGTAAGTGCCCTCTTAAGATGACTTGACCCGTTTCACCTGATTTGATACAGTCAGGCCACTGTAAAGCACAGGAATTATCATCTAACTATGTGAGTCAATGTACATTATACTCTGCCATCTGGACTAACCATTCAATTTGGATTAAAGCAAAGCATTTTATATGATGAGTGTTTGGCAAAGTGTACATCAGCATTGGTATACTTGTTTGTAGAAAGAGTATACAAGCAAATTTACCCAACATCTGGCCCACAGATACTCTGATTAGAGTGTGTGTGTGTGTGTGTGTGTTTGTCTATCTGTGTTGGGATTTTGTGAAGTTATAGGAGCTTAGAGCTTACCGTGAAGCTTTGTGTCACAGGGGCAGATAAGGCGGAGAGTGAGGGGGCGGAGACACAAAGAGAGAGAGTCTAATGATAGCGTCCACAGTAAGTGGATGTGTGCTGTTTGACATGTGCCAATAACGGTGGGGAAGTGAACTCAGTATAAACAATATGGAGAAATAGAAAGATTTCAGGCATACACAATGTCATTTGTGTGTGTGTTTAATGTCTTTTTAAGATGGTCTGTAGAATTCACAAGAGTAAATGTGTTTTTTGTCCCATCTGAGATTGTTTTAACTGGTAACACCACATTGTTGAATTGCATAATCAGTGATTCAAAACAAATATTAAACGGTTCAAATCACAGTTTGGTTTACAAATACGTTTTGGATTCACTTTTTTGTTGATTGTAAAATAAAGGTGTGTGCCATTTATGGTACATGTTGCACATTTTTTGTGTGAAAATGTTCAATGTATCTGTTTGTGTTCAGCTTTGTGTTGCTGCTTGTATGTGTGTGGTGCTGATGTGTGATGTCACAGGTGCTAAAGGCAAATTTCACTGCCTGCCTTGTCTGCGTTTGATGAACACTACATCCTGTGTAGTATGATTTACTGCTACTCTGACTGTGTGACCCGTTGACTGTGTTGTCTGTTGTTTGCTCTGGTTGCAGGTAAGCATGCAGAGAATGTTTTTGGGGAGCTTTTTAATGAGGCCAACACCTTTTATGTGCGTGCAAACTCTCTCCAGGATCGCATTGACCGCTTGGCTGTCAAGGTCACCGGAGCTGGACTCCAGTGTGGAAGAGGGTTAGTGAAAGCCTAGTCACTAGTCAGTGGTCTCTTACACCTTCTGAAAAACGATCTGTCTATTCAACATTTTATGTCTTATTTTCTACTCCATCACTCATCCCCATATGCCTCATATTAAACTTTCAATCTCTATCTTATTGCTTTGAAGTCTCTCTTCAGGACATACATATGAGGAAAGCCTTCAAAAGCTCTACTGTCCAGGACCAGCAGGTAGTGTCCAAGAACAGCACTCCAAACCCTGTGGCTGAGATGTACCACACCAGTGACAAGCCCCCTCCTCTCAGTGCCCTCACTGCTTATAGGTATGCTTGACAGATGTTGTGCCACCTCCCTCCACTCAGGTTCAGTTCATGTTTCTCATTTCACGTGGATGACTGTGTTCTGAATCTTAACACAGAGAAGACCGCGTCGATGGGATGAAGTTCTACACTGACCCATCGTACTTTTTTGACTTGTGGAAGGAAAAAATGCTTCAGGACACAGAGGACAAGAGGAAAGAAAGGCGGAGGCAAAGGGTGAGAGTAAGACACTCTTACTTCTGAGCCCATAACTATTAAGTTCTGCTTTTGTTCATTTTTATGTTTTTATTGAGCAAGTAGATTTATGTGTGTGACAACCCAACTATTTGTCCCTCCGTCTCCCTTTCACAGGAACAGAAAGCGATGTGTGGACAGCACGCTTCAGCGTGAGGTGAAGAAGGTGAGAAAGGCCCGAAACCGCAGGCAAGAGTGGAACATGATGGCATTTGACAAAGAGCTTCGTCCGGATCACCGTCATCCACAAACTCTCCGTCGAGGGGCATCCTCTGAGGGCTCCCTGTCCCCAGGACGGCAGGTCTGTGTCTTATGTAGGGCCTGTTTTCATTTGGCAGGAAATCTGTATTTTCAAAAAGAATTGAGACTTGAATGGCACTAATTTTACGTACTAATTAACAAATTGCTCGAAAAGATCATAAAGACATATGCATACTGTAAGCATAGATCAAGACACAAAATGGGATTGCAGGAATTTTGAGTGTAAATAAACTTTAAAATCCAAAATCCAAAAACAAAAAAATCCCAAAATGGGATAATAGAAAATTTGGGAAAATTTAAAAGTGGGTTTGCGAGTGCCCTATTTATGCCATTCATTAATTTACACCAGTAATGTCTTGCCACGTAGTAAAGTCTTGCTTCAGTAAATCGTCAGGTATGATTTTGTAATAGCAAATACATTCTTCATATCCATCCATTCTCCTTCGTTTATCTAGACCTGACCTCCCAGACTACCCCATTCGTCCAGGCCCTGCCCACGCTCCTCTTGACTATGCCAAGCCTCATGGTTACTTGCCTGGGAACACACACCCCTCACCACCTATGGTGCATGAATACCACATCATTGAGGTCGACTACCAGGGTGGAGCGCTAAGCTACTCCACGCCAGAACCTCACTCTGCAGACCGAATAAATGGGTTATTACTTCCACCTGTTGATTACAAGTACGCTTGTTTAAACAACTGTCTCAACTGTTCCATAAGTCAAATAAGAAATTAATTTTGGATGTTCTTTATATGTTTTCATTTAATTTTTTATAATTTTCTCTTCCTGATAGCCCAGTGGAGTACTCTGCCATCTCTGGCCCACCACCTCCTGCCCCAGGCCCAGTTATCCCATCAGCACAGACAGCCTTTGGTTCTCCTCTAGGTGCACTACCACCCACCCCCCATGATGGACCTTTCTATGTAGGCCCGGGCTACTCACTCCCACCCATCCCACCCCCAGGGCCTTGTATGCTTCCTCCTCCCCCCGGTCCGCCACCTCCACCTGTCCCTCCTGCTGCACCCTCCCATCTAGCAGGACACAGTGAGGGCAAGAGAGCTGACACTCCGCCTAAAAGAGACGTGAGAAGTAACCTGCTCTCCGCCATCCGCATGGGTGAGTTGGGGTGATGCCGCTCTCAGATGCCTATTGTTATGCCATTATTGTTTTCTGCAGGACAGTTAAGGTTTTTCACAGTATGAGGGATGATCAAAGATAACTGCTGTGTTTGAGAGCCTGTGCATAACGGACCCAAGTTTTACCTATTAACGTATGTATGTGTATGAGTGTAATCTTAGTGGTTTATTTGTGTGCGCTTGTTCCAGGCATCCAGCTGAAGAAAGTCCAAGAGCAGCAGGAGCAGCAGAACAAGCGGAAGCCAGTGGGAAACGACGTGGCCACCATCCTGTCCCGTCGCATCGCTGTGGAGTACAGTGACTCTGATGATGGCTCTGAGCTGGACAACAATGAGTGGTCAGACTGACTTAGCCCAAAGTGACTGAAGTTCTGCTTTATTGAAGCTTCTGCGTAAATGAAGGGTTCAGCAGCTTGTAAAACTACTGGACTGTAAAAAAAAGCTATCTCTGGCTCCACCTGGTGGACTCCATGAACAAATACAAGCTGTCACATTGCTGCTGTATTAACTTTATTTAGTCTTGGATAAATACTAGGCTGCCATATTAACTGCCCATGAGGTAGTTGGGGCATATTAGAGCATATTCAGAAACAGATGAATAAGACAGATTTAACACTTTATTTATTTTTTCTTCAAAAGAGATGTATGGTATGATCAATTGCTATTTATTTGTACCACTGTACCACTTTCTTGAAAGAATTGAATCCTGGGTTTGACTTTTGAAAATGTGTTCCCCATATTCACATGACAATAAGAGTTCAGCACCAAACTATGCACATTGTTCTGAAGAAAAAAGATCTCAGTCTGTGTCAAACCTACCTGTCAAACATTACATCCCTAACCTGACATTGCGAACACATCTTTACCCATCATTCCACAGAGGTAAATGTACAGGTTATTGTAAAGGTTGTTGTTTGCAAATCAGTTGAAGGCACAGTGGACCTGGAATGCAATATGGCTTTAATTGTGTATTGGCTTATGAATGAGTGTGGGATAATAAACAAAAAATGTAAGTCAAGTACTCTTTGGTCAGCATCATGTAATGTAATCAACTTTTTAATACATTCCATTAGACAGCCTTTATCAACACCAAGTAGTTTTATTTATGTATTTATTTATTTATATTTATATATATATAATTTAGAAATCTGAACATATGTTGTCTTTTAAGTTCATGTACAGATCAGCTAGCTGTCCACTGAGTGACTCTAAAGAGATACATTTTTGTAGTTTGGCAAGTACTATGATAATGACTGCTGACTGTAACTTAGCTGTTATCTTGTAACAGTTTATTATTATTATCATCAGATAATTCACTTTCACTTTCTAGGATTAAATGAATTTTATGGATGATGTTGGTTGGGCAAATGCATGTATTATCTTTTTTTGCTTTTTTATAATAAATATAGTTTATATATTTTTTCTAGACTCCTTGTCCATCTCCTCTTGTCCAAGTATTCAGTTCAAATCAGGACTCGGCCTAAAGAGGCACTTAAAGAAACTGTTGGGCACTGGACGCCATGTTGGTTCCGCCAGTCTGATCTTACCCAATGGGGGGAGACGCGACTCTCCAAGTACCCCTGCGCGCAATTTGTGAAACAACTAGTGCAACACCGCCTCCCTGCGGTCGCTTTGATCACAAGGTAAATCCAAAACCTCTCCCATCAAAGTGTCTGTCGTCGAAGAAGGAAACAAGCTTACTTTGAGACTCGTAAATTGATTTTATTAACTGCATAAAAGTCAATCCACAGAGACCAAATCAAATTACTGCTGATTAATAGCTGTTTCATGTTGGGGATTTCCAAAAAGATCTACATTAATTAGCCCAGTTTA
This sequence comes from Hoplostethus mediterraneus, assembly GCA_034670385.1. Classification (NCBI taxonomy): domain Eukaryota; kingdom Metazoa; phylum Chordata; class Actinopteri; order Trachichthyiformes; family Trachichthyidae; genus Hoplostethus; species Hoplostethus mediterraneus. The sequence continues at coordinate 11,122,337 of JAXDDW010000005.1, forward strand.
TTAGATTTAGCCCCATAACCCCATCTGGAACATTTTTGTGTATGATTTAATATATAATTATATAAGTATCTATTCTGTAGGAGGAGAGGCACGTGAAACCTATGGTCAAAACAGACATACGTACACATTCTCTCATTGTGCTAAGGAGGACCACAGCAAATTGAAGAATCGTTTTAATTGTCATAATTGATTGATTTTCAACTGGCTTGTAACGTCACCTGAGACATTTCTTGTAAGGCGGCTACAGCACTTCTGTTTCTTTGCCTCTAATAGGCCTGTGTGTCCAGATGGAGGTCCGTGACAGTGTGTGGAATAGTAGTGAAGTTAAACTTTTCCTCATTTTACTGAAACCCCTTCAAGACCCTAGTCGTGTCCGGACAACACTTTGGGGACCACATGCCATTTTTACATTACAGTAAAATCTTTAAAAAGGTTTTAGAATAAAATCATAAACAAGGTTTTACACTACAGTAAAATGTACCGCTTTCCAACGACTTCAGTGATTGGTTGTGACGTTTTCACAACCGTCGTGACGCTTAATCGCCGCGACGGTACGGTATAAATACTCGCCCGGCCATATTGGTGCTCTCTTCGTTTCGTCTGTCGTCTGTGCAACTCACGAGAGGTAATATTTACTGTTCTGTCAAGTGGTCAGTAGGTTTAACGCTAGGATATTGCCTGTCAAATTAATGTAACAGATAGCTGAACACTGGTGTGTGGTTTTTGTTGAAGTAATGCCGTTACAAATATGCCGCACGAGTGATCTATCTAGCTAACAGCATCTGGTTAGCATTATCATGATGGGCCTCTAGCAGCCACGTGGAGCAGACTATACAATAGTCTACAATAAGAGGGGCCAAATAGTTGGACATTAGCTGTTAAATTTCATTCTCGCTTATCAGTTTTACTGTGAAGGGTAAACGATTTTAAACTTGGAATTTTACAATATCGCAAAGACGTTCAGGTGGTCCCAACCGATACATTCAACAGCAGTTGGACTGACTGCTGTCCTACTAATTAAATACCTTCTGATTGACTCAAATGTTTTTCCGCAGGTGGTGGTGTTTTCCATCCAGCAACCCTTTATATCACGTTGATTGATCTAACACAATGGAGGCAACGTCCGCCCACGTGTTTGCATTCATGGCCACAGAAGGTGAGTTTAATAGACGACCTCCTGATTTTGTGTGTGATGCAGTTGTGTCAATGATGAAAACTGTGAATAGGAAGTGCCGTCCGATGCGACAACTGACGATGTTTCTCGCACATGTTCTGAGTCTACATAGCTGCACTAGGTTCTTTGACTAAGCTTATCAATGCTAACACATTGCATAGTTGAACCTTTTTTTGTCTTGTTTTGAACAGGTCAGAATCTGCCCAATCAAGTTGACAGAATTCAATCTGCAGAGGTTGGTTTAATGTACACTAAACCACTGTTAAATAGGATAACGTTACAGCTACAACCATCGAGTGGTGATGAAATCTAAACTGAAATAGCTGGAATTACCGGCAGATTGCTTAGTGGTGAGACTTGGTTTTCTGAACATTAGATGGCAATTAATGTTGAAATATCAAATGGGCTAGCTCAGCGTTCATCCCTCACCATCTTGTTCTGTTTCCCTAGGTAGATGGCAACTTCTGAGGAACAGATGCTCAGCGTAAGAGATGCAAGGCCAGGAAAAATGCCGACAGCCTGGTGCCTTGAATGGTGGGCAGGTTCATATTGTCTTCATTATCCCAGTACTTCAATGAAGCTTTCAGTGATGAAAACGGTGAATAGGAAGTGCCGTCTGATGCGACAACTGACGATGTTTGATCCACTTTTCTGAGTCCTTAAAGTTGTACTTTACTTTGGTTAGCCACTTCTGTTACTTTTCTAATGTCAGTTTTCTTTTCCTCTCCTTTAAGACTGCACTGACATGGTGTGTGACTGCAGTTGACTGGAGAGGATTCACTCTGCACAGGTGAATTTGCACTGTGGTCTGTCCTGAAAATGACAGCCGTCAACTTTTGTTGTGATGAAACCTAAACTAAAATAGCTGGAATTACCGTCAGATTTTTCAGTGGTGAGACTTGGTTTTCTGAACATTAGATGGCAATGACTTCACCTCGTACTCTCTAATGTAGTGGACTGAATTGGTGCTAGCTGACAATCCTTTTCATGCTGCTTTTTTTTTTTTCCTCTAGGCTGAACTTAAAGTGACTCAGCATATGATGTGCAAAGCTGGAACTACATAGCTGTTGAAATTTTGGCACATGTGGAGCAGGTAAGTTAAAATTTGAGCTTTAGTCTATGATAAGTCTGAATAGCAGCTGTCATTATCGTGATGAAACCTAAACTGAAATAGCTGGAATTACCGTCAGATTTGTCAGTGGTGAGACTTGGTTTTCTGAACATTAGATGGCTGACTATCTCTTCCTCTAATGTGGTGGACTGAATCGGTGCTAGCTGACAATCCTTTTCATGCTGCTTTTTTTTCTCTCCCTCTAGACTGAACTTAAAGTGACTCAGCATATGGGGTGCAAAGCTGGAACTACATAGCTGTTGCAATTTTGGCACATGTGGAGCAGGTAAGTTAAAATTTGAGCTTTAGTCTATGAGTCAATAGTAGCTGTCCACTGTTGTGATGAAACCTAAACTGAAATAGCTGGAATTACCGTCAGATTTGTCAGTGGTGAGACTTGGTTTTCTGAACATTAGATGGCTGACTATCTCTTCCTCTAATGTGGTGGACTGAATCAGTGCTAGCTGACAATCCTTTTAATGCCTTTTTTAAATTTATTTTTCTCTAGGCTGAACTTAAGAAGGTGACTCCACATATGGGGTGCAAAGCTGGAACTACATCTGTATTTGGCACATGTGGCACAGGTAAGCTAAAATTTGAGCTTTAGTCTATGATGAGTCAATAGTAGCTGTCCACTGTTATGAAACCTAAACTGAAATAGCGGGGAATTACCGTCAGATTTTTTAAGTGGTGACTCTCGGTTTTCTGAACATTAGATGGCAGCAACACACTGAAATGAAATGACTTTTCAGAGCCCTTCCCTCTGTTATTCAGAGGTGGCTCAAATTGTAGTGACATTGCTTCTCAGCTACAAACTCAAAAGATAAGATGATCCTGTGGGAGATTGGTTTGTTGTAGTAAATGGTAACATGATACAGCAAAGATACTCATGGTGCAGAGAAAGTAGCTGCAGGACTCACTATCACCTTTCCTTGAGGCAGAGTGAACTCGGCACAAAGTACTGTCAAGACTGAGTTGTGACTTGTCTTGAGCCAGCCAGTATCTAGTCTCTGAGGTTTTGTAAGCTCTACCTTTACTGACTGGTCTGAGATCAATTCAAAGTGCACTTCATTGAGCTTTTTCCAGACAAACAGCTGAATATGGAGAAATATTTTCTAGACACATCGGCTTTAGCCTCAGATCAAGTGTATGATGTGGGTGTAGTATTCCATCTCTTGACTCGGCCCCTCTTTTTCTACAGATGACAAGATGAAAGTGGACTGATGCTGTTCTGAAGATGGATGTGGACTTGTGTTTGGATACTGAAGGCTGTTTAAATGCATTTTGAAAGTATTCCAAATGTTTATGTATTAATAAAATACAATATAAACTAGCTGTAGTTAAGCTTCCTGATTCCATATTCCTGTCCCTAATTAAGGCCATCTCATAGAAACAATGTCTGGTATCATGAATGATTTTTCTGGAGGAACTCAAAACTAGCATATTGCTGACTTGTAAGTCAATCTTGCTTTTTCTGAGTAAGCGTCTGGACATCAGTGATGGGGAATTTGGGCTCTTCAGTGAGTCGGATCACTTGGCTCAGCAATAAGAGCCAACTCCTTCCTGTACGACATATCACTATTAGACCGTATAATCGCTGGGCTTAGACTTGGCTGCTGGTATTTTTTACCTTAGATCTGGGTACAGCAGCTGGTGTGGTTATGCATGAAGAACCTGTTTCTCTGGCTTCGGTGCATATTTCATTCATTTCACTAGCAGATAGGAAGGCTGGGGCTGTGCAACATGGGATGTCTTTACATGGCACAAGACTGACCTAACTGCACCAACATTGCTGTGCTAGTCACCTGTACATGGCTGCTTTTATCCAAAGCGCTTTACAACATATGCCCCTCATTCACCCATTCTAACCATCCTTTGGATTATTGCATAAAAAATAACGTGCCAAAGAAGTTTATGATACTTGCACGTTTTGTTCAGCAAGATCATCTAAACAAATGAACACCACTCTTGATTTTTGAAGTGCAAACGCCAGAAGTAAAAAGCTAACGTTAGGCTATAAACTAACTACACCACAGCCACGCCACTAAAAATACTGAGCATACTATAAAATGATAAATCTACAAGTTGGAAAGTTTGAGTTAGAATAGTTTGCAAGAGTGCGAGTATAAACACAACTAGAGGCTGTAAAGGCGGACTAGGGCGGACTAGTGAGTAGATGAGTTTCCGTGTTCGGCAGTATGGCTGGGTATGGGTTTAGGACGCGTTGTAAGCAGGTGATGGGAGAGAGGGAGAAAGTTACAGAGGTAACTTTTGCTTTCTGGTCAAGTTGTAGCTCCGGTCCAAACACAAATGAAAAAGATCCCAGATCCTCTTGATCCCGCTTGACAATGTCCAAAAACAAAGATGGCTGACCTCTTCGGACTGGTTTAATAATGGTCCTGATGGTAACGTTACGCCAACAGAAAAGTCCTTATTTCCGCTAAATAATAAACAAAATCAGTAACAGACTTGTCCGGCATAGGCTAGAGTAACCAAAGCACTACTAGCATAAGAAAAATAAAAAGCAATGTCAAGAATAACCGTAGCACCATCAACCGTGAAAATATCCTCCCTTCCCTCCCCCCGCGCCTCTCCTGGGTACCAGGTTCCAGGATGGTTACCATGGTTATACCGATTTGATGATGATAATGCACCTATATGGGGTACAATATCGAGGGATACATATGAATGGGGGGGGGGGGGTATTCAATGTATCATTGCCTCATTACAAAAATAAGCCAAAAACAATAGTACAACGATAATCTATTGACAAAGACAATAGTACAACGATAATCTATTGACAAAGACAATAGCACTTAGAAAGTGAAACAGGCAAAATGTAACAGTTCAGAGGTGTGTAGCATTCATGATGCACAATGTTGTTTTCATGAAATTCAAATACACAATACTCAAGATGCTCAATAAATACTTTTAATACTAACATTTATTAGTGCCAGGCTTAAATCTATGAGTTATATATATAATATCAAGACTGTACACGTATTCCTTTTGCAGTGCACATCCCTTTTATTACCTGTCAACTTTTTGATTTTGTACCTCACCTCAAGTCACCCTTACACTATGCTGTTCTAGTAGAGGCCAGGATCGGTGGGTGTGTATCTGCAGTGCATGTCTTACATAAGCAATAGAACAAAGACATACTTATGTTACCTCATGCATCAAGCCATAATTTAAACAGGATAGTCCTCTGCCAAAAAGTAATTTGATGCCACACATTTTTACCACGCCTGGCTTGCAGTAGATAAATACATTGTTCCACACTTTGTTAAACTGTACTTGTAGACTGCAGTGTAACAGTTGTCAGGTTCATCTGTACAGGTAAGTACTGCATTTTCATGTTCTATCAGTTGCTAAGTCAATGTACATGAACTACATTAGTGAAGTAGACAACTTTAACAAATTTGAAACCTACCCTATTTTTAACCTGGACATCAAATTAACTAAATACTGAAATTGAGAGTTGGTTGTTTCTGGTGATAAACCTGTTGCTCTTTCCCTGATTTCAGGCACCTCTACCGTTATTCTCCAACATGTCAACATGTGTTAAGATGATAAGTTCCCTCTATCAGGATGGTGGTGTGGGGAGCCCATCCAACCCAGAGAAATTTAAAGGCCAAGACTATGAGCAGCTCAAGAAGTCTAATCTTGTCTCCTCTCCCTTTGGAAGTTCTGGAGATTTGGAAAATGGGTGGATGTTGTCATTGACGACTTGCTGCCAACACGCAATAAGGAACCTGTGTCAGTTTCCTCCAGATCTGGGACCGAGTTCTGGGCTCCCCTACTAGAGAAAGCTTACGCCAAGTATGTGATGATTTATTAGTCCTTCACAGTCTCCGTGTAGATTGAGGCATTGATTCATATACGGTATATTCTATGTCTCTGAAAATCTAATCTAATCTCATTGATGCAAAAACATCAATGCCAGCTTTCTTGACAGCAGTTCAAAACCAGCACCACTAAATTCAAATGTACGCATTTCACTACCATTTGCTCCAGGGTGTGTGGATCCTACGGAGACATGATCGCTGGCCTTCCAGCCGAAGCCTTCAAGGACTTCAGCGGGGGCGTGCACATGAACTACAAACTGACCAAACGGCCCAGTGACCTGTGGGATGTCATGAGCAGAGCCACCCAGTGCAAAACTATGATGGGATGTGGGACCTATGGAGGGGTAAAGCCTTGATCATGCATGCCAGAATATGGAATAATGCTTCCGTCGGGGCGGGAGCTAGGCTTTGAGAAAATCACTCGGTTTGTAAATGGTGAAATGCATCTGTTTCAGGAGAAAGGAAAAGAAGGTCAAAAGTTTGGTCTGGTGGATGGTCATGCCTACGCTGTGACAGGGGTCAAACAGGTTTGTGTCTGTGTGTGTCTATGTTTATACAGTATATGGTGTAAGGTGTGCTGTTTATGTGCGCTAGTTGGTGGATTGGTTGAATTTTGTTGACAGAATTATGACAAAGTTATTTATATTGGGGAAACATCCTGGGAAACAAGGGTTCATATCCTACCCCCACATTTATGGCAACATTTTTTTTATGTCATCGTTTTGCTTGTGCAACCTTGTTTTTGTTTGTTTGTTTTTAGAAATGTACTATAGAAATAAAATTTGCCCTGTTATTGTGTAACCACAGTGATTATTGATGTTTCAACAGGTAGAGAGTAAGGAGACTAAGGTGAATCTGGTAAGAATCTGGAACCCGTGGGGCGAGAAGGAGTGGAATGGAGACTGGAGTGACAAGTAAGGACACGTGAAGCAGTTATGAACCTCATCACATCTTATCTGCATGCACATGACAGCACAACAGCCCCATAGGCTACAGTCTCTATAGTAATTAATACTTAATCATGACTAAACATGATGTCTGTGCGTTCGTGTCTCAGGTCTACATTGTGGGACACTGTTAGCTCCGACACCCGTGACCAATGTCTCAACATGCGCAATGATGGAGAATTCTGGTAATGCCACCCCAAAAAAGCAATAAATTAAACATGAAATCTCTGAAGAAACATGATGTTATTACATGTTTTTGATCAGCATTTCTCTAAATATCTTTTTTTTTGCAGCTTATTGCATTTTCATTCATAGGCTAGTGATTACTACCTTTCTCTCTGTCAGGATGAAGATGGAGGACTACTGTGTCTATTATGAAGACATGGACATCTGCTGTGAGAGCCCCAACTTCTTGGATGGCGATGCTGCCTGCCAGTGGAGCTGCTCACTGAAGGAAGGACAATGGGAGGCCGGAAAATCTGCCGGGGGCTGTGATAGTGACTCAGGTGAGATTTAGTTTTTAAATGTATGGTACTCCCCAAAAACCTAATTACAAGGTTAGAATATAATTACAAAGCCTCAGGAATTCAGGTAATTTTGCCACTAAAGACAAATGGGTGCCTGACAGTTATGTAACTACTGCTGCTGCTATTTCTGCCAGAGGAGTTTTGGACAAATCCCCAGTACCGCATCAGAGTGAAGGCAGTGGAGGGGGAGAGGAAGGGAGACAAGAACATCTTATTATCCCTGATGCAGAAGCCTGACGAAGAGCATCGCAGCAAAGTGAAATATCACAACATTGGGTTCACCATCTATGAGGTCAGTGGTGTATTCACATTCACTCATCATGTGGGTATACAGCAACTGGGGATTTATACGCAGAGTAAAATAATAAAATACAAATAATCAGAATAAAAGTCATGTGCATGAATTGTTTGCATTTCTATTGATGCTGGTCCATTTATTTCTGTGCTGTATTATTAACCTAACTTGCAAAATATTTAATCTGATATTCCTCATCTTTAACTCTAAACAGGTGCCACCACAGGTAAGCAAAACATGTTCCATATTCATATTGTACTAAAGAAACAAATAAAGAATCTAAGTATGACAAAATTATTAAGTTACGTCAGAAAACAAAGGAAATGTCCCATTTCTGTTCCTTGCAGACACCCAAAGGGCGACTTTCATCCTCACTCTTCCAGGATACTTCACCTCTGAAAGTTAGTGAGTTCAGTGAGGCGAGGGAGCTCATCGAGTTCCACAGTTTGCAGCCAGGAGAGTACTTGGTCATTCCCTGCACATATGATCCCAACAAGGCCTCAAACTTCACCCTTACGATCTACTCCAAGGCAGAGGCCGAGATGGAGTGAAGATTCCTGACCTGAAACTCTTTGTTTATCAGTCTTTCATAATTGAAAATTGATACATTTTATACTTTCGTCTTTTGGAATTATATTTGATGATTGTATACCAGGATAAAAGAAATTAGGTCCTGTTTGGGTTTTGCAAGCTAATATACTGTACAAGGGAGCTGCACTTGTGTGCTGCAGCTCAGGGGTTTTCAATGTGGCTCATGCTGTGTAAATCAGTCATCTCCTGTATGTATGAATCAAAAATGAATTATTAAAGTGAACCAGAATGTCTCAGCACCCTGACTGCACTTCTACCTGAAGATGGTTATTACTAATACCTAATACAAACACACCACAAGGAGTGTCATAGCATTTTCTGTTCTCCAGTTCATCTTCTTCATAAGTGTCATTTAAAAGCAGACTGCAGTTACACAAAAAGCCACTGGATATAACATATCAAGAATCATTTATTTTGTATGGCTATGAGATGGCCTTACTTAACAAATAGGGACATGAGTATGGAATAAGGAAGCTTAACTACAGCTAGTTTCTATTGTATTTTATTAATACATATAAACGTTTGAATAAAAACTTTCAAAATGCATTTAAACAGCCTTCAGTATCCAAACACAAGTCCACATCCATCTTCAGAACAGCATCAGAGTCCACTTTCATCTTGCCATCTGTAGAAAAAGAGGGGCAGAGTCAAGAGTTGGAATACTACACCCACATCATGCACTTGATCTGAGGCTGAAGCCGATGTGTCTAGAAAATATTTCTCCATATTCAGCCGTTTGTCTGGAAAAAGCTCAATGAAGTGCACTTTGAATTGATCTCAGACCAGTCAGTAAAGGTATATCTTACAACTCAGTCTTGACAGTACTTTGTGCCGAGTTCACTGCCTCAAGGAAAGGTGATAGTTGAGTCCTGCAGCTACTTTCTCTGCACCATGAGTATCTTTGCTGTATCATGTTACCATTTACTACAACAAACCAATCTCCCACAGGATCATCTTATCTTTTGAGTTTGTAGCATCTCCAGCTGGTTGCAATTTAGTGTCTTACTTAATGACGCTTCAGCAGGACAGATGCTTGCCAACACAGTGGCTTCCTCCAGTTGAAGGATGATCTCTCGTCGCTCCATTTATACTCTGCTTACTAGTTAAAGGGTAATTCCGGGATTTTTCAACCTGGCCTCTATGTCCACAAAATCGCTTTTCATACCTTTAAGTAGATCCCAAAAGTTTCTGAGCTTCTCCGGTCCATCGGCTCAACCGGCAGTCGCATAACGGCGGCTCAATGGCGGCAACGTAATCCGTAAGGGCATAGACGGCCGGTCAAAGTACGTCCACTAAAAGTGCTTGTTTTTGTCACGGACCGGCTCAGATTGTTATTCGTGTTATTATCCAAATGTCTGACAACATTATGGAAAGGGTCGCTACAGAAACAGCCCGGAAAATGAGGACGGTGAAAAGGATACAAAGATAGTTTATGAAAGCAAGAGGGTTCCTCTACATAAACTCAAAACTCGTCTCTCTGACTCACGTATCAACTGTCCTCTTCCTGCAACAACTCAACCCTCTCGCTTTCATAAACTATCTTTGTATCCTTTTCACCGTCCTCGTTTTCCGGGCTGTTTCTGTAGACCGTAAGGGCTTTTCGTGTAACTTTGCAGTCTGCTTTTAAATGACACTTATTAAGAGGATGAACTGGAGAACAGAAAATGCTATGACACTCCTTGTGGTGTGTTTGTATTAGGTATTAGTAATAACCATCTTCAGGTAGAAGTGCAGTCAGGGTGCTGAGACATTCTGGTTCACTTTAATAATTCATTTTTGATTCATACATACAGGAGATGACTGATTTACACAGCATGAGCCACATTGAAAACCCCTGAGCTGCAGCACACAAGTGCAGCTCCCTTGTACAGTATATTAGCTTGCAAAACCCAAACAGGACCTAATTTCTTTTATCCTGGTATACAATCATCAAATTTAATTCCAAAAGAAGAAAGTATAAAATGTATCAATTTTCAATTATGAAAGACTGATAAACAAAGAGTTTCAGGTCAGGAATCTTCACTCCATCTCGGCCTCTGCCTTGGAGTAGATCGTAAGGGTGAAGTTTGAGGCCTTGTTGGGATCATATGTGCAGGGAATGACCAAGTACTCTCCTGGCTGCAAACTGTGGAACTCGATGAGCTCCCTCGCCTGACTGAACTCACTAACTTTCAGAGGTGAAGTATCCTGGAAGAGTGAGGATGAAAGTCGCCCTTTGGGTGTCTGCAAGGAACAAAAATGGGACATTTCCTTTGTTTTCTGACGTAACTTAATAATTTTGTCATACTTAGATTCTTTATTTGTTTCTTTAGTACAATATGAATATGGAACATGTTTTGCTTACCTGTGGTGGCACCTGTTTAGAGTTAAAGATGAGGAATATCAGATTAAATATTTTGCAAGTTAGGTTAATAATACAGCACAGAAATAAATGGACCAGCATCAATAGAAATGCACACAATTCATGCGCATGACTTTTATTGTGATTATTTGTATTTTATTATTTTACTTATTATTTTACTACTGCATATAAATCTCCAGTTGCTGTATACTCACATGATGAGTGAATGTGAATACACCACTGACCTCATAGATGGTGAACCCAATGAAGTGATATTTCACTTTGCTGCGATGCTCTTCGTCAGGCTTCTGCATCAGGGATAATAAGATGTTCTTGTCTCCCTTCCTCTCCCCCTCCACTGCCTTCACTCTGATGCGGGTACTGGGGATTTGTCCAAAACTCCTCTGGCAGAAGTAGCAGCAGCAGTAGTTACATAACTGTCAGGCACCCATTTGTCTTTAGTGGCAAAATTACCTGAATTCCTGAGGCTTTGTAATTATATTCTAACCTTGTAATTAGGTTTTTGGGGAGTACCATACATTTAAAAACTAAATCTCACCTGAGTCACTATCACAGCCCCCGGCAGATTTTCCGGCCTCCCATTGTCCTTCCTTCAGTGAGCAGCTCCACTGACAGGCAGCATCGCCATCCAGGAAGTTGGGGCTCTCACAGCAGATGTCCATGTCTTCATAATAGACACAGTAGTCCTCCATCTTCATCCTGACAGAGAGAAAGGTAGTAATCACTAGCCTATGAATGAAAATGCAATAAGCTGCAAAAAAAAGATATTTAGAGAAATGCTGATCAAAAACATGTAATAACATCATGTTTCTTCAGAGATTTCATGTTTAATTTATTGCTTTTTTGGGGTGGCATTACCAGAATTCTCCATCATTGCGCATGTTGAGACATTGGTCACAGGTGTCGGAGCTAACAGTGTCCCACAATGTAGACCTGAGACACGAACGCACAGACATCATGTTTAGTCATGACTAAGTATTAATTACTATAGAGACTGTAGCCTATGGGGCTGTTGTGCTGTCATGTGCATGCAGATAAGATGTGATGAGGTTCATAACTGCTTCACGTGTCCTTACTTGTCACTCCAGTCTCCATTCCACTCCTTCTCGCCCCACGGGTTCCAGATTCTTACCAGATTCACCTTAGTCTCCTTACTCTCTACCTGTTGAAACATCAATAATCACTGTGGTTACACAATAACAGGGCAAATTTTATTTCTATAGTACATTTCTAAAAACAAACAAACAAAAACAAGGTTGCACAAGCAAAACGATGACATAAAAAAAATGTTGCCATAAATTTGGGGGTAGGATATGAACCCTTGTTTCCCAGGATGTTTCCCCAATATAAATAACTTTGTCATAATTCTGTCAACAAAATTCAACCAATCCACCAACTAGCGCACATAAACAGCACACCTTACACCATATACTGTATGAACATAGACACACACAGACACAAACCTGTTTGACCCCTGTCACAGCGTAGGCATGACCGTCCACCAGACCAAACTTTTGACCTTCTTTTCCTTTCTCCTGAAACAGATGCATTTCACCATTTACAAACCGAGTGATTTTCTCAAAGCCTAGCTCCCGCCCCGACGGAAGCATTATTCCATATTCTGGCATGCATGATCAAGGCTTTACCCCTCCAAAGGTCCCACATCCCATCATAGTTTTGCACTGGGTGGCTCTGCTCATGACATCCCACAGGTCACTGGGCCGTTTGGTCAGTTTGTAGTTCATGTGCACGCCCCCGCTGAAGTCCTTGAAGGCTTCGGCTGGAAGGCCAGCGATCATGTCTCCGTAGGATCCACACACCCTGGAGCAAATGGTAGTGAAATGCGTACATTTGAATTTAGTGGTGCTGGTTTTGAACTGCTGTCAAGAAAGCTGGCATTGATGTTTTTGCATCAATGAGATTAGATTAGATTTTCAGAGACATAGAATATACCGTATATGAATCAATGCCTCAATCTACACGGAGACTGTGAAGGACTAATAAATCATCACATACTTGGCGTAAGCTTTCTCTAGTAGGGGAGCCCAGAACTCGGTCCCAGATCTGGAGGAAACTGACACAGGTTCCTGATAGCGTGTTGGCAGCAAGTCGTCAATGACAACATCCACCCATTTTCCAAATCTCCAGAACTTCCAAAGGGAGAGGAGACAAGACGATTGCAATGAGGATACGTGTAGACGTATGATTTATTTAGGGCGTTGTGTTGTGCTGTGATTGTCTTTTGAAATGTTCCAAATGTTGAGCCAGTTTACAGTATGTAAAAGCAAAGTATGTAAAAACTTTACCCTGAAGTGAAATATGCCAGCGTAGTCATTCTTGAAGCTTTGGTCGAGAGGCACCACTTGAGCCAGTAATGATTTCCGAAAAGTCAGCGCTCCAATGGATGCAAGAAACCAGCAATTGCCTGGAGGAAGCCACAGAGGATACTAAATACCTAACGTGTTTTATGTTAAAGTGAAGGTCTTCTGATACTGACATTGGAAAATCATCTGAGGGGATTTTCTTTGCTGGGCTATGAAATTACAGTGAAGCACATGCTGTATTACTAAATATACTAAATATTGAGGAGAGAATCTATTGGGAAATCGTAAGCATAAAGTCTGCATACCAACATCCCCTTGTTTGAAGTCAAACCTTGAAGTCCCACCAACAACAAAGGAGGGGTCGGCGTCAAGGTCCTATAAAAGGTGAGAGACTTTTGTTTAACCTTATCTAGGAATTCATCATTTCATGACTTACTAACATTGTGTCCATTTGAACTTTTTCCTGCATGGATAAAGTGAATTGAATTCCACAGTACATACCTGTGGTCTAAGCCACACCACCTCGCTCAGCTGCTCAGGAGTTATATCCTCAAGTTTTCCAAGAGAATCAAGGTTTGCTGGGAAAGTTTCATCCTCAAACTTCGTCCCCTCGTCGAGATTAGACTTCTTGAGCTGCTCATAGTCTTGGCCTTTAAATTTCTCTGGGTTGGATGGGCTCCCCACACCACCATCCTGATAGAGGGAACTTATCATCTTAACACATGTTGACATGTTGGCGAATAACGGTAGAGGTGCCTGAAATCAGGGAAAGAGCAACAGGTTTATCACCAGAAACAACCAACTCTCAATTTCAGTATTCAGTTAATTTGATGTCCAGGTTAAAAATAGGGTAGGTTTCAAATTTGTTAAAGTTGTCTACTTCACTAATGTAGTTCATGTACATTGACTTAGCAATTGATAGAACATGAAAATGCAGTACTTACCTGTACAAGTAAACTTGACAACTGTTACACTGCAGTCTACAGTTTAACAGTGTGGAACAGTGTATTTATCTACTGCAAGCCAGGCGTGGCAAAAATGTGTGGCAATTACACATTAAATGACTTTTTGGAAGAGGACGATCCATATTTAAATTATGGCTTGTTGCATGAGGTAACATGATTATGTCTTTTTTCTATTGCTTATGTAAGACATGCACTGCAGATACACACCCACCGATCCTGGCCTCTACTAGAACCGCATAGTGTAAGGGTGACTTGAGGTGAGGTACAAAATCAAAAAGTTGTTGACAGGTAATAAAAGGGAATACGTGTACAGTCTTGATATTATATAGCTGGCATTAGGCTAGGTGGGGACTTGGGTTTAATGATCACTCATAGATGTAAGCCTGGCACTAATGAATGTAAGTATTTATTGAGCATCTTGAGTATTGTGTATTTGAATTTCATGAAAACAACATTGTGCATCATGAATGCTACACACCTCTGAACTGGTATAACAGCTATTCCAAAGGTTTTTCTATCTGAACATTTTGCTTTTTTCACACTAAGTACTATTGTCTTGGTCAATAGATTGTAGAATATCTATTGTCTTTGGCTCTTATTTTTGTAACAAGACAATGATACATTAAATATTCCCCATCCAAATATAACCCTCCATATTGTACCCCATATAGGTGCAATATTATATCGGTATATAGGTATAACCATGGTAACCATCCTGGAACCTGGTACCCGGGAAAGGTGCGCGGGGAGGGGATGACTAGAGCAAAACATGTAAGTATCCTAAACTTGTTTGCCACAGAGGTTATTTTTTAAGCAATAATTGCTCCCGATGGTTAGAATGGGTGAATGAGGGGCATATGTTGTAAAGCGCTTTGGATAAAAGCGCTATATAAAAGCAGCCATTTACAGGTGACTAGCATAGCAATGTTGGTGCCGTTAGGTCAGTCTTGTGCCATGTAAAGACATGTTGCACAGCCCCAGCCTTCTTATCTGCTATTGTGAAATGAAAGAAATATGCACAGAAACCATACAAACCGGTTTTTCATGTGTCTAGTAACCACACCAGTTGCTGTGCCCAGGTCTCTTAAGGTAAAAAATACCAGCAGCCAAGTCTTATCCCAGAGATTATACTGATGTCTAATAGTGATATGTCGAACGCGGAGGAGTCGGCTCTTATTGCTGAGCCAAGTGATCTGACTCACTGACATCACTAATGTTTAGACACGTACCCAGAAAAGGCAAGATTGACATTTCAAGTCAGCTATATGCTAGTTTTGAGTTCCTCCAGAAAAATTCATGATACCAGACATTGTCTGTTCTCCAGTTCATCCTCTTCATAAGTGTCATTTAAAAGCAGACTGCAAAGTTACACAAAAAGCCACTGGATATAACATATCAAGAATCATTTATCATGTTTTGTATGGCTATGGAAGTAAGGAAGTACTGCATGGAACCGCAGACCGAAGGCGATTGATGGTTATTTTGTCTTTCTTCCATTTATGAATAATCGCACCACAGTTGTCTCCTTTTTCACCAAGCTGCTTGCCGATGGTCTTGTAGCCCACTCCAGCCTTGTGCAGGTCTACAATCTTGTCCCTGACGTCCTTAGACAGATCTTTGGTCTTGCCCATGGTGGTGAGGTTGAAGATACGAAGTGTGATTCTTTGAACAGGTTTTGTGCATACACGTAACCAGTTGAGATTAGGAGTACTTTCTTAAACTGAGAGGAAAGCCGAGAGGACTAATCTGTGTGCCTCGTGGGCACATAACCCGTCTGTGGGAGCCAGAATTCTTGCTGGTCAGTAGGGGGTCAAATACTTATTTTCCTCGATGAAATGCAAATCAACTTATAATTATTATTTAATGCGTTTTTCTGGATTTTTTTGTATCTCTCACTGTTCAAATAAACCTAACATTAAAATTATAGACCACTCATTTCTTTCTAAGTGGGCAAAATTGTGAAATCGGCAGGGGATCAAATACTTATTTCCCCCACTGTAATGACACTTCAGCAGGACAGATGCTTGCCAACACAGTGGCTTCCTCCATTTGAAGGATGGTCTCTCATCGCTCCATTTATACTCTGCCTACTAGTTAACGATCATACATGTGGATTTCTTATTGTGTAAAACTGCGGATACTGAGAAGCAGTGTCACTACAATTTGATCCACCTCTGCAAAACAGAGGGAAGGGCTCTGAAAAGTCATTTCATTTCAGTGTACAGTGTGTTGCTGCCATCTAATGTTCAGAAAACCGAGTCACCACTGAAAATCCAGTAATTCCAGTTATTTCAGTTTAGGTTTCATCACTAACCTGCTCCACATGTGCCAAATTTAACATATGTAGTTAACATATGTAGCTGAGTCACTTTCTTAAGTTCAGTCTAGAGAAAAATACATTTTTAAAAAAGCATGAAAAGGATTGTCAGCTAGCACTGATTCCGTCCACTACATTATAGAGAGGACGAGATGAAGTCATTGCCATCTAATGTTCAGAAAACCAAGTCTCACCACTAAGCAATCTGCCGGTAATTCCAGCTATTTCAGTTTAGATTTCATCACCACTCGATGGTTTGTAGCTGTAACGTTATCCTATTTAACAGTGGTTTAGTGTACATTAAACCAACCTCTGCAGATTTAATTTCCAGTCAACTTGATTGGGCACGATTCTGACCTGTTTAAAACAAGACCAAAAAAAAGGTTCAACTATGCAATGTGTTAGGATTGATAAACTTAGTCAAAGAACCTAGTGCAGCTATGTAGACTCAGAACATGTGCGAGAAACATCGTCAGTTGTCGCATCGGACGGCACTTCCTATTCACAGTTTTCATCATTGACACAACTGCATCACACACACAAACATCAGGAGGTCGTCTATTAAACTCACCTTCTGTGGCCATGAACGCAAATGCACGTGGACGGACGTTGCCTCCATTGTGTTAGATCAATTAACGTGATATAAAGGGTTGCTGGATGGAAAACACCACCACCTGCGGAAAAACATTTGAGTCAATCAGAAGGTATCGGTGCTGAATGTATCGGTTGGGACCACCTGAACGTCTTTGCGGTAACGTTATTGAAAATGAAATTAAGTTTAAACAAAACTACTTTAACCTTAACAGTAAAACTGATAAGCGAGAATGCAATTTAACAGCTAATGTTTCGCCTACCTTATTGTACTCAATTATGTGAATACAAGGGCGCACTGAGTTTCTGTGTCTCACTTTCCATTGATTGATGCATAGATTATTTGCATAGCAGCTCTGTTGAACTATGAGGTTTGCGGGGACAACTTTACATTACATTACATTACATTACATCACAGGCATTTAGCAGGCGCTTTTATCCAACCCGACTTACAATAAGTGCATTCAACATAGGTAGGCAAGAGAACTACTAGTCACTAGAAATCGTAAGTGCATTTCCTTCGTAAACAAGCATCTAAGAGCAGAACCAGTGCTAGGGTAAAAGTGCAATAAGTTAGCCACCTACTTTTTAATTAAACAATGAGACAAAAGAGCTAAGACAAATAAGTATAAGCAAGTGCTAACTTGTTTTAAAGCTGAACTGAATGTCCTAGAGAAAGAATTTGTCCCAAGGGCAACTGTAAATTTGGTTACATAATTAAGTAAGTAATCCATGTAGAGAATGGCGTGACAAGACCAAGACCTGCTGAGACGACAGACATTATCCCCTTCTGCAGATGTGCACATAACACTGTGCTGAAATGCCGTGAGAGTGAGCTTGTTTGTTTCCGCCATAACTGGCTGGACTGGTTCTAGGTAATAGGAGGGTAACATGCTGTGTATGCATTTATTGTACAGAATATGTACGTATAATATAACATAAGATTTTATATCAGTCGTATTTATATTTCAAATGCATCCCATAATCAAGACGGATCCAAGAGAGGGCATTCTGAAGGGCACTTTTCCTGAAGGCCAATCTTCTTAACAGGCTTCAGCAGGAAGGGTTTTTTTCTACTAAAAATATACAAACCCTCATATACCTTCTGCAGACAGGCTGCTGTATTATTGCCTAACTTGGTTTTGTTTGCTGGAACCACATGTTGTAGCTCAAATAATAAAAAGTACATATCCATAGCTTTCTGTCCTAATCATCATTTTGTGTCACAGTTAGCTACAAAGACTGCCAGACTTCAGATCAGGAAAATGTTAAAAGGTGCTCTGTAAGAATCACAAGCTCACTTGCAACAAAACAGCTGGTCTCATACAACCAGACCTTCAATTTGGCTTAGTGGCTTAGTGAGTGGATCTCTGGTGTCAGAGAAGTTTTGGAAGGAATGTTGTTGGTTGAACACACACTTGTTTGGACTTGTTGTCATTTGCATATAGCACTGTACTGACAATTGCCATAATCACAGCTATAATGGAACGTCTTGTCTTGCAGATATATGGGCGTGGCATTCTCCAGGAACAAATTTTGCCAGGGGCGGTGTCATATCCATATGTCTCACTAAATCAGGGTGTACACTCATGAAATGTTCTCATTGTTGGTGAATCCCACATTTTCTCAAAATGTACAAAAAAGTAAAACATTGATTTGCTTTTGTTCTGTAATTACCCTGATGTGTATTTCCCTTGCCCATTTCATTTGTCTATATGTTTGGTTGCTTGTACATACACAAAAGTCAGTGGACACCTGACCATCACACCTATATGAGCTTGCTGGACATCCCATTCTAAAACTATGGGCATTAATATGGAGTTGGACCCCCCTTTGCGGCTATAACAGCCGCTACTCTTCTGGAGTGGTGCTTTTGGAGTGTCTGTGGTAATTTGTGCCCATTTAGCAAAAAGAGCATTAGTGAGGTCAGGCAGTGATGTTGGACGAGAAGGCCTGGCTCGCAATCGGCGTTCTGATTCCTCCCAAAGGTGTTCAGTGGGGTTGAGGTCAGGGCTCTGTGCAGGCCAATCGAATTCCTCCACACCAAACTGGTCTAAACATGTCTTTCCAAAGTTGGAAGCGCCCGATTGGCTAAAATGTCTTGGTATCCTGTAGCATTGAGATTTCCCTTCACTGGAACTAAGGGGCCAAGCCCAAAGCCTGAAAAACAGTCCCAGACCATTACCCCTCCTCCACCAATTAGTAGGGGTGTCCACTGACTTTTGGCCATATAGTGTACGCATGTTGCCTGTTTAAAGTTGCACCTAGTTTTTATTGATATATATCTCAGTTTTTACGTCAAACTCAAATGAAAATCTAAAAAATCTGATAAAAAAGGACATTTTACTAACTCATTATTTACATCAGTTAAATGGGACGATCAGAGTTTGTTACCATATTTGGCAAGTGGTGCTGGAGTGCCTAAACTGTATGTTGGAGTATTTAATGAAAAAATTGTAAGGTAGCACACATGGGAGAAACAAAATCTAAACTTCCATTTAAATGTGGGGCTTTTGCTCTTTTTATTTATGTCATTAAGTTTCACATGGCTAGCCTAGCATATGAATTATGTGCCTACGTAGTCACCTAAGTCGCCACTATGTAGTGATGTTGATTTATACCACAAAACTACTGTAAAAAAACCACACCCTTTAAAAAAAAAAAAAAATCTAGCTTTTCTGTAGGGGGGGCGGGTCTAAAGGGGTATAAATGAAGGAAGACCTGCTGTAGAGACGGCACCTGCTGGGACACCTCCAAGGCTTGTCTGGAAGAGCAGTAGCTGATTGCAACCATCTTACAGGTAATTACCTCAATTTAGGTCTAATTGCGAATAGATTCACAGAGAAATAACCTCTAAACATCATGACGTCACTTATTTGTCTTGCATTTCAAAAATATAATGCATTTTTCCAGGAGTATTTCATGGAAATCTGTTGGGGTTTTTTTACTTCTCTTCCCTCAGACCCCATATAATATCTCAAAATGACTGAGTGCACCGCTATCATCAACCTACGTTACCAAGATGGCAGTGAGGGGAGCCCCTCCAATCCCGCAAAGTTTAACAACCAAGACTATGAGCAGCTGAAACAGTACTACAGTAAGGAGAGACTCTTTGTGGACAACACCTTCCCACCTGACAACACGTCTCTGGGTGACCTGTCTAATCTGAGCCCGTGGCAGCAAGACAAAGTGGTGTGGCTGAGGCCTGCAGTAAGTCATTTGTGCCATACACCCCATAGTCTGGTTTGATGAGACTTTGGTTTTTATTTCACATCTTAAGCCAGTAGATCATACAGGCAAATACATACATTTCCTATAAGATGACACATTTTGAAGTGATTGTATTCTGTATGACGACTGATGGCATTCATGTATTTGTCTGATTTGCTTGTACATGCTTGTACATGCTTGATTACATCTGATTCATCTCCTTCTATGAACTTTTTTGTCTGTTTGTGTCTTGGTATAGGACATCATGAAAGGGCAAAACTTTTCTTTCTTTGTGGAAGGGGCTTCAAGATTTGACTTTAGTCAAGGGAATGTGGGTAAGCAAAGATTTCTGGTTTTCTAGTCAGCAGAACAAAAAGTGTCTAACATGCATGGCTGTGAATTTGAACTATTCACCAGTGCTAGAGAGTCCTGCATTGACATATTTGTCATTTACTAGGTAACTGCTGGTTTCTGGCTGCAATTGCATCACTGACAATGAAGAAAGATTTATTGGTGCAGGTTGTACCTCACGGGCCAAACCTTCAATGACTCCTATGCAGGAATCTTTCACTTCAGGGTAAGAGAATTAAATAATTATACAGATCACCATTTTGTTATATTAACGGTGCTAAACAAATGTTGATGATACATAAAGTAACCTTTTCATGGCACAATGCAGTTGCCATTGTTTGACGACTCACCTGAAATCTCTGCTCTTTTTGTCCATGTCAGTTCTGGAGGTTTGGAAAGTGGGTGGATGTTGTCATTGATGACTATCTGCCAATGTACAACGGGCAGTTCCTGTCTGTGCGGTCCAAAACCGGGAACGAGTTCTGGGTTAATCTGCTGGAGAAAGCGTATGCCAAGTATGTGAATAGCTCACCAACCCAGACCTAAACCATGTGAACAAGAAGTCACAGTTGCAATGTGTAACAGTGGGACAAATACTAGATCTTCCAACCCTCAGCCCTCAAGATCTTGAGTAATAACCTCTTCCACACCACTCAAGATCTTGAGGGTTGATGAGACCTTTGGTGATGCTCAGTTAATCAATAGGGCTCCACTGATAGGAGAATGTTTCTGTTGTAGTATTATTCTTTGGAAAGTAAACAGGAAGAAACTCTTTCTCGTTGCTACTTGGTTGTGATCTTTATCAAAAATGGTTTCTCCATGATGGCCTCCTGTGTAGGCATCGCCTGCATAAATTGTTTTGTTTGTGTTTCTGTCAGAGTGTGTGGGTCATATGCAGACATGAATGCTGGTATTTCATCAGAGGCCTTCAAGGATTTTAGTGGAGGGGTGCACATGACTTACCAACTCAGGGAGGCACACTCTGCATCCCATGATACCGAGCTGTGGGCCTCACTGTGCAGAGCCACCAATTGCAACTCAATGATTTGCTGTGGGACTTTCCAGAAAGGGGTGAGAGTCCCTTGTGCAGCAGATATTCACTTCCATTTGCCCACTTTATTTGTACTTTTCTTGCCCTTCAAGGACTGAGGTTCTTGTTAAGAAAAGAAAATGAAAATAATGAAAATGAAAGATAATTTACTGTGTAAATTAAATTCCACGGAACAATTTACTGTTTTATGTGTTTCAGGAGACATTGGTGAACAGCATTTCACACACTGGATTGGTGGATGCACATGCCTACTCCATCACAGGAGTTGCTGAGGTACGTAGTTCAGCAAACGTGTGTGTGTGTGTGTGTGTGTGTGTGTGTGTGTGTGTGTGTGTGTGTGCGCGCATTCAGTTCACCTTAACCATCGTGCTAGAAACGTAAGAAGTTTCAAATTTGGATGTTTAAAAAATTTGATTAAAAAAAAATTAAAAGTTGTTTGGTGACAATTTGTCATTTAATTTTTAGGTTGAGTATGAGAGGTCCAAAGTGAAGCTGGTGCGACTCATGAACCCTTGGGGTCAACAGGAATGGAATGGAAGCTGGAGTGACAAGTATTGAATGATTCGATCGATACACATTAGAAGATTAGAATTACAACTAAAAATGTAACATGAGCACAGATAGTTTCCATGGCAACACAAATATCTAGACTATACTGCACTACAATTTAATTATTTTTCTGTGAAGAACAGCTAATCCTGGTCCATAAACAATCCTGTTCAGTGCCATATATCTTGCTTACTAACTCCATTTTATTCTTGCGCTCAGGTCATATTTGTGGGATAAAGTTAGCGCTGAAGATCGGGCCAGGTGTTTTGAACGCAACGATGGAGAGTTTTGGTAAATAATGATAAGAGTTTTGTGAGATACACCTTACAGAATGAGCAGGATCTATAGATTTCAAATTTGCTACTGATGAGGTTTGGACATGGAGCTCTGGTTTAGGCAAGGCAAGTTTATTTGTATAGCACCTTTCATACATAAGGCAGTTCCAAGTGCTTTAACTAATGGTTTAACTAACAGGCATACATTTGTTTTTCTCTCTCTTTTTCTGCCTGTCTGTCTGACTGCTCTCTGCCTGTCTGTGTCTCTCAGGATGGAGTTAGATGACTTCTGTTACTATTTCAACACCATGTCCATCTGCTGCGAGAACCCTAACTTCATGGATGGTGACATCTCCTGCCAGTGGAAATGTATGACCTATGATGGCCGTTGGGTAGCAGGGAGAACTGCAGGAGGCAACTACAATGAAGGTGGGCCTCATTAATCCTTTCACCCTTAACTAGACCTGTGAGCACAGGATGTTTATTGTCTTTTCCTTTTTTTATGTAGGAGAGCAAAACAACCACAATTTTTCTGAACCATCATGTATATTGGTTATATTATTTAACTGTCCTATCCCCATCCCTAGATACCTTTGCAACGAATCCTCAGTATCGCATCAATGTGAAGCAAATAGACACAGAGGAGAAGGGAGACAAGAATATCTTGCTGTCTCTGATGCAGAAACCGAAGCAGCGTTTTCGGAATAAAGTAACATCCCACCCTATTGGACTCACCGTCTTTCAGGTCCTGACACACAACTGGTTTAGATTTAGAAAGTTTAGAGTGTAGAGTTTAGTGTTCATTATAATTAAACACAAAGGAGAGAAAATTAGTTAAAGGTGAGATAAAAGAGCTTCTTCTTTCATGAAGAGCAAAAAGATTGTGATGAAAAAAAAAGGAGGATAAGGAGGAGGAGGATAATAGATAATAGATAGTAATTAATGGTTAAGAGTAATTGTTCGGGGATTTGCCCCTGCTGGCTTACTTCTTTTTTGCATTTCTTCAAATTTCTTCATATTATCTAGCTATCGGTAAACAAAAATACTCAAGTAGCTTGAAAAAACTTTGTCTTTACATTGTCTTTTTCCCATTTCAAATTCAACAGGTGCCACCAGGGGTAAGCACACTAAATCTCACACACTACCAACCTGTGCACACAAAGCAAATTCCACCACCAAGTCATTTGAATCATAATAATGTGATAATTTGTAATCCATCCAGACGCCACAAGGACGTCTGGAGCTCTCCTTCTTTAGGCGCAACCGGCCTTTGAAGAGTAGGCAAATGTACACCTATGAAAGGGATCTGATTGAGGTGCACAGTCTGCAGCCTGGAGAGTATATAATCGTCCCCTCGACTATCAAGCCCCAGAAGACGGGAGACTTTGTTCTCACTGTCTACTCCAAGGCTGATAGTGACATCGAGTAAGGCTTTACTTTGTTTACCATGATTTAAGGCACGTTGCGCACATCGTGCAGTGGAGATTTTCATTCAAAGATGATGGTGACACTGACACTATTTAATCTTAAACAAATTCTTCCCTGCATCCAGTGCCCATGATGGTGACGACCACACGGATGAACACCCTGTTCGCCCTGTTGCCCCTGTTACTCCCAAGGTATGGAATAAAAAGAAAGTGGAGAATGCCTGTAGTTGTAATGTCTGATCTATTAACTCGTGAACGTAGAGACCTCAGCTCAGGTTAAGTAGTGATGACTTTTTGTTTCTCTTTAAGCCAACTAAACCAACTGACAAAGGCGATGACAAGAGTTCGACCTATGTTATGTTCCAGCGTTACGATGATCAGGTGAGTTACTTTTCTTGGTTTTCTTCCTTTGCATCCGTCTTAATCTCTTCGTCTACAGGTCTGTCTGTTCTGTCTCTCTTTTTCTTTCAATCCACCGATCCATCCATTTATCCTTTCATCCATCCATTCTTTCACCCATCCATTTCTCCAATTACTTCTCCAATCAATTACTGTCTCTGTAATCTCCTCTCAGAATGGTGAGCTGGGTGCCAGGCAGCTCCAAAGGCTCCTGAACGACAACTTCCCTCATGGTGAGTTGAGTGTCAGTATGCCATCTGTGATTCTTTCCAGAGCATAAATAATGCTACTCCGCATCTAGTGACTCGGATCCTTGTGAAGGTTTTACGACCAGTCCAGTTACTTTTGGAATTTGAGTTACTGTGTGTAACTTACTTTCACAGGAAGCAGTGACGGTTTTGATTTGGACACCTGCAGGAGCATGATTGCTATGATGGATGTATCCTTCGAAAGCTGACATGTTTTAAATCATTTTACTGTACTTTTTTTTAATGTTTTGTACTTTTTAAATTGTTTTCATCTACTTTATATGAAACGTCCTTAATATGCAAAGACCAACCGAGTGGGGAAGATGACCTTTGCCGAATTCTTGAGTCTCTGGAACAAGTTCGAGGAATTCAAGGTAATATAGCAAATAAGGTCATTACAAAAACGTATTTCAATTTATTTCATTTAATTTTCAGAATGTCAACAAATTTCTCACAAGAAAGAAAGTCGAGGCTTTTTTAAAATTTTTGAGTCAATCTGTTGGTTTGCTCCTCTTCCAGAAAATCTTCCAATCCTCAGATGTTTCTCGTACTGGAACCCTGTCCTATGATGAACTACAGAATGCAATTCAGACTGCAGGTAAAAAATATATCAAAGAACTTGAATTTTGACTGTCTGCAGCCATAGTATTATGAACGGTGGACCTATACCAAAACAGGAAAGGGAAAAGTACTTAATGATTGTAATCAAATACTCATTGCTTTCTTCCATGTCTCTCCCAGGGATAGATATGGATAATAGCATGGTGACTCTGATGACGATGCGTTATTCAGGCTACTACTCATCCATCTCCTTGGAGAACTTCCTCACTCTGATGCTTCGCCTGGACAACCTATCCAGTGAGTGACATCAAATCAACAAATCAACACATTCCAGATTACATAGTATTTGAATGCATGAAAGATTTCTCCATTTTAAGATGTATTTTACAGCTTATCTAGTGGCCTTTACAACTATGTGACAGATATTTGTGGTTTCATTTCATTACAGAGATTTTCAAAAACAAATCTTCAGATGGGTTTATCCGCATGGACTGGAATGAGGCAAGTCTGGTTGCATTTAATGCCATAGTCATGGCATAAAATGTATATTATCTCATCTCTAGATATCCAAAGCACATGTCTACATAGTGTCATCCATTGTGTAAGGCTTCTTACTTTAATGCTGAAAATTGTGAACTATGCAAACATTTTTAACTGCTCTTTATTCCTTTATTTCAGTGGTCAGACTTCATGTACATGTAGACCACAGCTGGCATCACAGGAAACGGAGGAACAAGATTGCAGAAAAGACTGCTAGTTTTGATTCTGATGCTTTAATACTTTGCTATTTCTGTGATCAACTTGTCTTGGGTCAGGGTTAGCTTATCTCTCTCTCAACTATCAAGTAAAATATACCATATGTTTATCCTGTGCATGTTTGCACACAGTACATGGCAAATTACTGTACAATTAAATGGAATAAACATGATGCAAGAGAATAAACTGTGGACCAGAAATCATTTTATTAACCCAGCACAGACTACTCCAGAAAAATACAAACCCCTTAGCAAAATGAATCAAACAAGACCCTTGCTCATAAGTCATTCATTCATCTTCCCAATGAAGCAATATGGCTCTTTTCATCTACACTCATTCATTTATGTGCTTAAACAAGTCTCTCAAAACACAAATTTACAAGTCAGCGCTCTCATTTCACACTCATTCAACTCAACCCATCTGTCTTCCCGCTCAGTGGATTGGATTGATCATGAGCACACTCTGCTGTTGGAGTCAGTCCGTCACAGTGCATCGAGTAGGTGGTTTTATACACCAGTCAGATCTGATACGACATTAAAAACAGCCACACTTCAGACTGTTAGGAGTGGCTAGACATGACACAGCTCTTGTACAACATAGGAGTCTTTGTAGTGTGTGTAAATCTGTCCTCAGTCCTCTTCGTTCTCAATGTAGGTCTTGGAGGCGGAGCGTGCCATTTGCCTGGCCAGGTACCGATCTCTCGCCGAGCTCACCGTCTGATCGCTGCTTCGCTTGGCAAACTTATTCACTTTGTCCTCTTTCTCCACGCTTTCCTCGCCTTCTTTCTCCACGCTTTCCTCGCCTTCTTTCTCCTTACTCTCTTCTCTTACTTCTTCCTTCTCCTCTGCGTCTTTTTCTTGCTTCTTTGTTGCCTTTTCCTTCTCGGAGTCATTCCTCTTCTCTCTCTCTTCATCCCGGTCTTTTTTCTGTTTGTCCTCATCTGGATTCCTCCTCTTCTCTCTTTCGCCGTTCTTATCCCTCTCTCGTTCTTTAGGGCTTCTTTCCCTCTTGCCATGCCTCTCCTCTCTCTCCACATCCCCTCTTCCCCTGCTTCTGTCATCTTGTTGGCCTCGGTCTCTATCCCTATCTTTCTTTCTCCCCTTATCATCTCTCCTTCCTCCGTGCCTGTCGTCCCTTTCTCTATCTCTGTTTCTGTCTCTCTCTCTGTCTCTTTCCCTCCCTCTATCTCTGTCTTGGTCTCTGTGGCTCTTCTTGAGTCTGTCTCTGTCCCTCTCCTTCTCCTTGTCTTCTCCACTCCCCGATGAAGGCGACCTCTGCCTGTATTGGCGTTTAGAGTGGGTGGAGCCAGGCCCAGGCTTGCTGAACCCAGACTTCTGGCCAGGTTCCTCTTCACCGTCACTATTCGAATCGTGGGCATTGTCATGTGAAGTAAGGGAGGGAAGGGGTGACGTCCTCTCTGGGGTTTTTGAAGCCTTTGAGCTCTGAGTTCTGTGGAAGCATGGATACAAAGGTTTAGTTAAAAGGCTTAGAGTAGATTATGTATATGAGTGAGCAAGTTTTGCTATAGCAGAGCTATGACTGACGTGTCTGCTGAGCGGTCTGGTCTGGCCTCCTCTCCTACAGTCTGATTCAGCAGGTGCCTGTAGAAGCCACTCAGGTCCTTTTGCTTCTTCACATCCAGAGCAGCTAATCAAAATGAGTGTAAAAAAAAACAACAATATTTTACATTGCTTCACAGAGAGTGGCTTATTTTCAAGACGTCAAAAGGATGAGAGTCTAACCTTCCATCTCTGCCTCTCTCTTCTCTCGCTCCTCCTCCTCCTTCATCTCCTGCAGCTTCTGCCTGTAGGCGGCGGTAACGTACGCGTCTTTATCGGCAAACTGCTCTCCCTCCGCCTCCCTCTCCTTCTGGATCTTCCTTTCATCCCTCCGTTCTTGTTCTTTCTTTCGATCCTCTACTGCTTTCATCAACTGGTTAATATACTTTGGCTGTAAGGTGAGGCAGAGGGAAAAAGTAGAGTTAGTGTTCATAATAATGTGATACTTTATTGATCGCCATAGGGATACCCTGTTTTGGTTTCCCCCCACGACGGGGAGGTCTGAGTGGTTGGTCAGACACAGAACAGCGCCTCTAGCACCGGAAGGGATTCAGTGACTTGCTCAAAGACGCTTCAGCAGGGTGGTTGCTTGCAAACCTAGGCTTGAACCCAAGACCTCCAGTTGAAGGACAGACTCTCCAACCAATTGGCCACCCTGCCAATTGCCAACTAATGCGACTATACAAGTGATCACATCAGGATCCTTTTTGGTATACTGTAATCAAGTTTATTTACTTTAAAATGTATTGAACGTTACAAAACATTTTACTGTGTGTTAGTGGCTAGGCTCAATTAGGATTACCTTTCTATCTGTTCCTCCAAGAATCTTCTTATTGCCCTCCACTCTCTGTTTTTGAATGTCATCATACACAGCATCATAATCATACACAGTGCTGTCCTGTTCCAGGGCCTTATGCATCTCCAAACGAGTCTTTTGACAGAGAGAGAGAGACAATGAAATCCAAACACCAGTAGAAGAAAAAGAAAGAGAGAAACATCAGTCACAGAGAGGCAATCATGATAGTGGCAATAACTATAATATGGAAGTTTATAACATAAACTAGGATTCAACAATAATTCCCACATTGACACTTTATCTCTCCTCTCACCTGCTTCATCATCCTCTTCTTCACAGCTTCCTTCTGCAGACTCTCCCCGACTGAGGTCTGAGGACAGGCCGTAACAAAACATCACTCGCTGTACAACTTAAGTCTATTTGGGATAAAGTCTATTCACATGCCTTGTGGGCCTTGGACTGAATTCTTTCAATTATAGAAAACTATTTGGCTTGCTAACTAAGTAATGTACTTTCAACTTTAGAGTGGACAATGTTTGGTAAATGACAAGACAGTTTGCGGTCATAGTGGTAAGAATTCAAAAACTGTAACTACCTCATCATCAGAATCATCCCCGAACACTGAGGGTCTCTGCAGGGTCTTGGAAGCTCCTTTCTTCTGGGACAAAATCAGCCCATACCTTTGGAAAACCAGACAAAACACACTCATGAAAACACTACTTTCTTAAGTTCAGAGCAGAAATCTACCCTGTCCTGCCATAGTCAATGGATCTTGTAATTTTGCAGGCATATCCCTGGCAAAAATGTAGAGGAAGACGATGTGAAAACAAATCAAGTGAAAGCGGCAGACCAGTAGACCAGTGGTCTTCAAATATGATCCTCAGGGTCCAGAGTACTGCTGGTTTTCTATTCTGCCAGGTAGTTTTTATTCTAGCTGTCTAATAGGACTGATTTAGATCTGTGATGAAAACAAATGCAATTAACTACCTGGCAGAATACAAAAACAGCAGTGCTCTGGACCCTGAGGATTTGAGGACTTCTGCTCTAGGGAGTGGCTGAGCCATTAGATGTGTGTCTGCAGTAGTTAGGAACAAACATTCACAAATCTTTAAAGGGGAATGCCACCCATTTTAACAATTAACATGTTATTCCTGTGCCCCCGGACAGTTATGTTGCTCCATAGACAATGAAAGGGAAACTGAATTAGCAATAAAATGCAAAATAGTTGGTTGTTACACCAAAATGAAGTTTAAATTCTACCATTGCCAACATGTATGAACCAGAATGTAAACCTCATGTGGGTGCAAGAGCTCACACAAAAATCTTACTGGTCAACAAAGTCATTGCCCCATTCATTGTCTATGAAGCAGTGCCAGATTTTACATCCCGCTGACATCACAAATTCAAGGGTTATTTCTTCAGTTTCTAGCTTTAGGAAAGTGGTGTGTGTGTTCACAAATATTGACAGAACTGTCCTAGGGCACAGGACTGACATACGTAAATTCTTCAAATGGGTGGCATTTCCATTTATCTCCTGATATTAGCTATTATCTATATTATGTGTTAGGTGTCATTTAGGTGTTACACTGACAAATACGTCAGGACATAATTTCCAATGAGATCATCATTACCAACTTTCATTCCCCAGTACCAGGGGCTCGCCATGTGTACAAGTCAGATACAGGTGAGAGTAATTGTTTGGCTTTAGTAGCCTGTATCTGTTACAAGTAAATGATACCTGTTTTCAACTAAACCTACGCTAAGCATTTTCATTTATTTTCAGTCATGTGACATTCTGTACTCATGACATTTAATATTAGATTTATACCAAGTGCACCAAAATACAATAATACAGCAGAGCACATCTTGGATGACTACAAAAACCATGATAATCTAACTAACAGCGATGTAATCTAAAATTATTGGTAAAATTAAAATCGTAAAAAGTAAATGTTGCTGAAAGAAAAACATATAGCTAAATGAAGATGAAGCTGACAACTATGTGCCAGCTAGGAGGAGTGCTAAATCGAAACAATTAGCTAACGTTAATTCAATAAATTAGTAAAGCTAATTCAGCATAGCACAACGTTAACTCGAACTAGCCTAGCAGCAATAAGCGAATCATCATGTTCACAAGTAACCCAGCGTTATAACGGCTACATTAACCCCAATGTCTGTATCATGAGAAAATCCATCAGGTTAAAAGCGCTAAACAGTGTTAGATATTATTAATAAAACGCCATCACTACAGCGTTAGCATGATTGCAACTTACTGTTTGCCGGGGGCCGCCATCTTGCTCTACTGACTGTAACCAAACACCACAGATTCGATAATATATTTTAGGCCATAAAATATATATTTGGGTAACATTTCAGTATTCACGTGAATAAATGACATAAATATTACATAATTCATTATTCTGACGATTTTATGCGTCCATTCATCTGATATGCTTCCATTGGACTGTTACGAAAGTGCAGACCTCAATACACAGATAGAAGTAACTGGTGCATGATGTGCAAAATTAGATTATCGACAAGTTGTGCGATAATTAGGCTACAACAAACATCTGAAACGGTAGCCGCTGCACAAATTTATAATATTCAACTTGTAAAAAAAAATGTTACAGTAACTATTTAGTTTTATTAGCTTTAATTTTACCAATAGATGGCGACAGTGCTCCAAATTATAACCCAACAATCAACGCTTATCCGGACCCGTGTAATAAATATAAAGGAGTAATTCTTAGTGTTTTAATCCTACATAATTTAATAAAGTACACTTCTCTGCTACCTATGTATTGTGCCCTGTGTTTTGACCCTTAATAGTATCGAATGATTTGAGTTTAGTCCCTTTAACATCCTACTTAGGGCTTTAAAAACGGATCACAAAACCTTAAAATCAAATCTAAAACGTACTTCAATTTATAACGGTAGAATAAATGTAAATGTAATATAATGTACAATCTAAGAGCAAAGTGCTAGGAAAATAAATAAAATAAGAGCTAATGAGAAAGGACAGAAGGGATTTTTCGGGAGAGAAATTTGAATGAGTAGAGTAAGGGATATCATTCTGTGAGGAGTCAGTGACATGAGATATTTATTGAAAATATGAGTTTTCAGCTTATGATGAAAAAGATGAGGAGAGACTGCTATTCTGACTGAAGTGGGGAGGATGAATGACAGACCATGGCTCCTGTCGAACTGCACAAGAAAAGAAACAACTATGATTTCAGATTGTATTTTATTTGCTGTCATACGTTATTTTAAATGCTGCCGGTCAGCTGCCCTGTTCTAAACTTGCAGTAAATCATTCTCTCAAATCAGACCAGAGAGTACATGGCTCACCTGTGATTAAGGCTGCAGTTTTGAACTCCTCCTGGTGCCTCTTCTGAGTGACTCTAAATCCAAATACCATTATCTCTGTCGTAATCTCCATCTCATCTCCTCTCTGGCCTCACTGCTAATCCCTCTGGCACAAATACAAAGACTGAAGCTGTCCACAAGATGGATGGATGGATGCATGGATTGATAGACTACAGGATGGATGTATGGATGGATAGCTCAATAGAGACTGGAGTGAGGTTGAAAAAAAGGGAGGACAGAGGTAGACATCTACAGACAGAGCAAATGCTGCACTTTCCCTCACTGATACCAGTAGCATTGGAGAGAGAGAAAGAGAAAGAGAGAGAGAGCATCTGCACATGTGCTTGTTATCAGCATAAAGGCACATTCTCCTATTACCTTTGAGTAATGAGGTCGTAATGAGACACTATTGATGACAAGACACTATTGATTGAAGACAATACATTAAACAATCTGCCATAAGTGAGCATATACAAATCATTGTTTATTGCTTTCTGGTTTCTTATCTTATCTTATATTTTCATAAGAGGAAAATAGAGAGAAAGCAACTAAGTGAACAGTTCCATAAATGTCAGATGGAGCGACGACAACCACCTACAGCTCAATTTTATTATTATACCTTTATTTAACCAGGAAGTCCCTTGAGATTGAAATCTCTTTTCCGACGGAGACCTGGCCAAGACAGTTTGCCAGTTACAGTTTAAAATGAAAATAAATTAAAAAAACACAGACAGGGAATACAAACAGCAACATACAAAAATAAAAACAACAGACAGGGAATACACACATCAAACACACAAGGAAGAGACCAAATCCAGCTCAATTAAAGCAGGTGCAATTTTCAGTTACATGGACCTTTACATGGCTTCAAATTTTTCCAATGTGTCTAAATTAGTCAGATGTAGTATACTCTGCAGATTATTCCAAGTCCAGGGAGCACAGTAGGAGAAGGCGTTTTTCCTCCACTCAGTAAGGACCCTTGGAACCTGGTAAGAAAGCCACCTGGTAGAACGAAGCTGAATAGTGCTGGAGGTCTGTGTCAGGAGATTACATAAATATGAGGGGAGTTTGCCCAGCATGGCCTTGTACACAAAAATATACAAATTACATTTTCTGCGTAGATTTAGTGACGGCCAGTTGACCAAACCATAAAGCGTACAATGATGAGTACGAGGACCAGAATTAGTAATGAATCGCAGAGCACTGTGGTATACAGAGTCTAAGAGGTGAAGTGTACAAGATGCAGCATGCATGTAGACAACATCCCCATAGTCCAAAACACTGAGTCAGCAAGACAAGAGGGCTCATGATGGACTTCCTTCGGAAGAAGACGTGACTGCCACTACCTTTCTTGCACTATCTTGTAGCAGAAGCACTACCTTTTTGGGATTTTTGGTGGATTTTTTATGCAACCTTTATCCTTAAACTTGTTTATTGTATAGTGATGTGTGCCTCTCTCTTGCTCTGTCGTGCTGCGTAACTGCAATATCCCCTCGGGGACAATAAAGAGCCATCTAATCTAATCTAATCTAATGTAATCTAATCTAAACTCAGGTCAGGGTATATGCTGGTTGTAACGATGGTGGTGTGTGTGCATGCATGGAGGCGGTATGTGCTGATGACACACATTTCACATTTGAGTGTGTGGTTTGCAGCATACTAACGTTGACCCCATCCTTGATCTGTGGCTGTGCCTACAGACAGTAAAGGTAACAATGTACCAGAACAGGCTCAGGCAGGCAGGCTACACCTTAGGACTCTCAAAATAACCTGACTTTCTCCCTCGGTCAATACTACACCCACTTCAATGAAATACATATAGATCATATTACTCCTGGTAATTTAATAGACCTTCAAACAGTAGAGAAGCCGATAGGCCCATGTTCTTTTCTGAGCAGAGGCTAAAAGCTGTGTCAAAGTCAGACTGACTCCCTTAAAACAAGACATGTAAACAAAATTTGAAGTTATTTGTTATAGGCAGGGACAGGGAGGGTAAACCCACCTACAAACTCAGTTTACTCACCATTTTATTTGTGGCATAGAGTTTACACAACGTATAGGCAGACATAAATCTTTATGCCTTAAATTATTATTATTATTAGTAGTAGTAGTAGTATTAAACAGATGTTATGTATATGAAGATAGGGTATTTTGCCAGAAAAAGCGCAAAACATACACATACAACCACACAAATCAAGAGGGCTTAAAAATAGAGTATTAAAATTAGTTTTGAGTTGGTATTTTAGTTTAGATAGTTGGATAGTAGTTCGATTTAGTTTATACGAAGACTGGGTCTTTTAAGGTTTTTTAATAATGTCACTACACCACTAGCTGTAGGAGCTCTGTCCTGGGTACTAGAAGTGCCAGAGTAGATGGTAGATGACACAGGCTACTCAAAGCTGCTTTGTTTACCTCCAGCACACACATGGTTAATCGGAATTGACAGCGAGGGGTTGTTGCGCATGCGCAAGCGGTGCTGACAGAGGAAACAGCCGGGGAGTAGTCAGCCAGTCTGCGATCAGAGAGACTGAGGAAGAACACCGCGGGCTCAACTGGGTTTTCTCCCCAAACAATTATGCCCGTCTCGCCGTTGACGCTATCACTCAGGTATCCGTTTCCCGGTCGCTGAATGGCGCTGGTTACCGTACAGCGTTCGCCGACCCCCAGCACCAGCTCCAGCCCCTGCGTTTCGGTAAGAGCTGCCTTTCTTTAACCCCCCCTCCTCTCTCTCTCTCAAACCCGAATCTCTGTCGACGGGGTTTGGGTTGATTTCCGCTGTTTTTGCCTGCTGACTGTCATAAAGTGCCTTGCCTTTGTACTCTTGCGCATGCGTGAATTACAGCCGTTCATTTTCAGTTACTGTAGCAGTATCGCTGAGAGACCGCCACATTGCTGCTACCTGGGGAATGTTTTGCCGCTGGAGGAAAGACAATAGCAGCTCGCAAGCTAGAGTCCTCCTAGCTTAAGCTTTAATTTGAGCGCACTGCTCGGTGTTTTGTGTTACTCCGACGTTGACATGGTCTCATATGCACATTCACACTAGTTGAAGGGGTGAAATTGTACTGACAATACACTCTCCCAGACTGAGAGACTTTCTGACTTACAGTATCATCTATCCTATATAATTTACCCAGTTGAATATTATTGAATGTTATTCTTATGCTATATTATTCGTATGTCATATTAAATCATGTATCTCATGGTTTTAGCCGCGGGGCTTAGTGTTGGTCATGTGCAATAGGCTGCCAATAAGCATTTCCTGCTCTTCCGCTTGTAATTAGCGTCTTGTGACACGTATGAATGCGGGTGTTTTCTCTTGCCTTGCTGTTGTCTGTGGTCATGGTATGTTAACTAAGTTGTGGATGTGCTTGTGTCTTCTCTCTCTCTCTCTGACTGTCTCTCTCTCTGACTGCCTGACTACATGTCTGTCTGTCTGTCTCCCTGCCTGTCTGTCTGCTTCTCTACTGTCTCTCTCTGTGCCTGTGTGTGTCAGTGTAAGGGAGGGGAGGAGTGTGTCTATGCAAAGCAGAAGAGCAGGTGGTTTTCCTGTTGCTACTTTACACAAGTTTTGCAGGAGCAGGGAACCCCGCGAGGCAGCCAGGAAGAGAGCTAGGAAGTGTACTGCAACTAATGCTTTCTAACTCTCATTACCCATGGGATGACATGATAATGAATTCACTCAGTCTGTCTCTCTCCCACTCTCTTTTTCACACGACGTCTTAGACTTCCTGTGTCAGTCAAGCCATGTGTGATGTTGAAAGTGTGTCTGCTGTCTTCTCATGTCTTGCTAAGGTGGAGGAGTGGGAGATACTATATACATTTGATAAGCCAACACTTACTGTGATGCATGTGTATGAGTGTTTGTTTGCCTCTAAAATCATCTCACTGGTTGCCCCAAATGTGCCATGGCCTACATAACTGCCTGTCGTAGCTGACACCATGTAAGGTCAGATCGTCTCATTCGTTCTCCTTGCTTGTTGGAGCCAATGAAGAACCTGAATTTGTGCGTGAAAATGTGTCACTCCTCCCACTCTTTACCCCCAGCTGTGTCCCAAATTACAAACTGCAGTCGAGTTATGTTGCCAAGAATGTCACAAACTATTGTTGTGAGTTATGGTCTTGGACAGGACCCTGTCATTCACATCTTTGCATTCTCAGAGCTAAACAGGTTCTGTGAGTTGGCTTAATAGTAACTGTCTAGGTCTATACGCACACACACATTTACAATTACATTTTAGGAATTTCGCTCACGCTGTCATCCAGAACGAGTGCAACGGTAGTTTAAGCATCAATCCATAGTTTGCTAACGTTACAGGGTCAAAAGGGTCAAAATCACAAGGTTTAACAAATATTTCTGTGTCCCTAGAATGATCATGTATGATAGAGAAGTAGGTTCAGAATAAGAAAATAAGAAAATTTAGGATTCTTCATCACAGGAGTATGATCATTGCAAGTGCAGGAGGAAGATATGGGATATGAGCTAGGTAAGGTAGGCAGGGCAGTGAAGGACCTTAAGTCTGCTTGAGGTGATGTGTTTTCAGGTTACGTGTGTGTGTGTGTGTGTGTGTGTGTGTGTGTGTGTGTGTGTGTGTGTGTGTGTGTGTGTCTGTGTGTGTGTGAGAGAGAAACTAGTGCTGAACCTGTCCAGCTTAACTGACGTGTGTCAGCTTAACAATAAGGGCCTTTGAGGGAACACGCACATAAACACACACACACACCACTTGGCCTTTGGGGGAGAAGCCTATGCTGTTCTTAACTTGGTGTCTTCAGGTATTCTCTCAACTTGTGGCTATGAGGGCAGCGCTGACTTGCCTCACGTTCGCCTGTCCTATTCTGCAGATTCCTGCCTAGATGGCATGTTTTGGCGACACATTTCCATAAGCTTTGGAAAAATCCTCTGGCCTTTGCATACATGCAAAATCTCTCAGCGTAAATACTTTGTGTCTCATCTAAACAAGCGATGGGCGATACATCAAATTTGAAAGTATATTGGTATGGAGCAGCACAAAGGCATGCATTTTTACAATACCGTTGTCAGTGACATTTTAATTTTATGTGTGTAATCTATGTACATGTTTTATTTTCCACATTTTTCATGGTTGTTATTTTTAAAGCACAATATTCAGAATCTGAATGGATTAGAAACCTTTGTGCATTGGTTGCTATCTTAGTACTTTTCATGAAGCGTTCACCAATGCACAGGATCACAACTATCCCTTGTGCTATTTAGGATGAGTGCCTACATAGAAACCTGGCTTGGATGTTGAAGGGTGGTGAACAAATGCAACAAATGAGTCCTGCAATCAAGCAGCACTCCATGAGTTCATCTCTATTTTCTTCCACCATCAACCTGTAATCTGTATTTTCCTTTTATGAACCTGTAAATATTAATTGTGTAATGTTGTTAAGGCTAGTTTAGACTATATACGGTTAAACAAGCTAAGTACCAGGCCTGGTGTTTATCTTCTCAATAATCACTTTGCCTATCTGAATCTGCAAAGCTTCATATTCCACAACTTCCTGATTAGATGTGGTGTGATTTTTCTCTCTTCCTCTCTCCCCCTTCTTTTTTCTGTGTGTGAGTATATTACTCTCTGACCGGCCACACCTTAAAAACAGACTGAGGTCATTTTCCTGGAGAGTGCGCAAATTGAGTTGAGGCTAAACTCTGCTCTCCCTGCTGTCCGTCTCCATTGCTGCCCTGCTCTATGGGTAGAGCTGTGCACGACTCAGGCACCACTGTTGCCTGATTCTTTCTTTGTCAGAGTTGACTGAACAGCATGTTTTTGGATGCTGCTTGTCTTTGGTGTGTGTGTATGAAATAAATGGGATACACTTTTTCTTTTTTCTTTTAGGGAATGGGTTTTTATTCATGTTCAGCTTGGTTGGTTTGGTTTGGTTTGGTTTATATGGTATTTCATGTTGCTAGAACATTTATATGTTATGATCATTCTCTCTCTGATTTTAGGGCCCCACTATTATAGCTAAATAAAAAATTAAATCGCTTGATTATTCAGCTGGATATTTTGATCGCAGTTATTAATTATAATTATTAGTCTTTTAGATTAGATTTAATATTTTAGGATTTTAGCTTTTTTGCATCTTCTATCAATGTTTTTAGTGGACATTCTAAAGGAAATATTTTAATATTGCTGATATTCCAATATTGTGCTGTTCTTCGACATCATTAAATGTAGAAACCTATATTGCAATAGATGATTATACATGATTAGTTCTGCAGTGCTAATTTGGAGTATGTCTCATGTTATCTCCTCAGGAGTCCGGTAGTGGGGAGGATGACCGGCGTTCTCAGCCAAGGAGGTAAGAGATGAACCCCCCCATGACATCACCTGTCACCCTCTCTCAGCCTCAAACAGAGCTCGATCCTCTTCCCCCCTCTGTGACTGCACCATTCAAAAAATGTCTTACCTGTGACCTCACAGATAAAATCCCCAGTAGGATTGTGACATCACAAACCAGGATTGTGGCATGAGATCAGAATGATATTGTACACAAACGGGAATGTGGCAGCAGGATGACCCTAGTGGTTAGACTCTTCTTCTACCAGAGAGTACCTCCTGAAGTGTCCATGAACAAGACACTGAATCCTTACTAGTCCCAGGAGGCTGAATGGGGGGCGAAAATAGAGTTTCCCTGTAGTATCACTTTATTCTTAATTACATCTCTGTGATCCTGCACAAGTTCCTTCCTGTGCTATTGTGAAACTACAAAGAGCTCCTGTGCTATTGTGACGTCACAATGTCGTTTTGTCTTTTATTGCCTCGGGCAGTCAACTGTAGAGTAGAAAATCAGGTTTATCCAGTTTGAGTGAACCATAGTTACAACCAATTCCAGCCCTTCAGCTATCATGTACATTTTCTTGCCAATGTCAGCTGTGTTTATTTGTTCTATATACATCTGATTCCAGTGAACTGTAGCTCCAGTAGCACGTTTTTCCCTTTTTGTTTTATTTGGCCCTCCAATAACACATCTCAGCCTGACATCCTCTCGTGTACAATATAATGAACTGCGGTTCATCAGCTGTCCACTAGAGGGTAGCAGGCGCCATGTGAGTCAACAGTGAGTATGTGGGTCAGGGGAGCTATGCTGCTGATCTAGGGGCAGATTGGTGGCCACTCCCAGAGTCAGAGCGCCTCTGTGTCTGTCTGGTCATTGGAGCTCTGTGCTTTCGAACTGAGAGAGCTGTCTGTATTTGTGCAGCTGGGAGTGAAATCTATATTCACACAGTGGGGCTGTGTGTGTGTGTGTGTGTGTGTGTGTGTGTGTGTGTGTGTGTGTGTGTGTGTGTGTACAGGAATGGGAAGTGGATCACATTTCCTTTTGAGTTACTGTATTTTGTTTACTGATATTGTTTTCAGTGTATTGTAAGTCGTAAGATCATTTGACCATTGCGTTCCTCTATGCCCTATGTCCTATTCAAGTTTCTCTCACGCTCCTGATGCATGTTCACTGAAAGAGATTACACCATCAGAAGTATTTTCATGCATGCTTCCCCTTGGTACACCTATTACACATGTGGTCGTTCCCAACTAAAGCTGACATTATTAATTGTATTGGTAACATGGATTTAGTTTTAGGAGCATGTCCTGCTAAAATGGTAGCACGTAGAACCCCCTGCACATGTGTATGCACACAAATACACATAGAAACTGTCCTAATTAAAGTCAGTGACCACGGTCAGTTGGGGTTTTTGGGGTATTTGTTTGTATTCTCATAAAGTAAACGATTCTTTTTATACTATTTGGTTTTAAAACAGTGAGTACAGAGTGTTATGTGGGCCTAATGCATGGCTCTAGTGCTTAGCTTCTGTACTGTTACAGTACAGAACACAGCCTCCAGCACATCAGTTTGCTACTTGGCAACATATTTGAGTGGCCGTCTTGTTGCAAAGAATGTAGTTTCATATACACTGACTGGTGTCACGTTTAGGTGTGTGTGTGCGTGTGTGCGTATGTGTGTGTGTTGAGAAGTTCCAGAAGAAGCTGATGCTCTGGAGCCGAACACATGCCAACTAAAAGCCATTCTTACATTGCAGAACCTACTGGAACTGATCCTTGAATGGACCCAGTAGCAAACCTGGCTCTCACAACCAAAAAATACTGTTTTCAATACTTTGTTCTAAACATTTTAATATATCATATAGCCGTGGTGTAGAGGAGGCCTACTTTACCCTACTGTTATAAAGTGCCTAGTGAAACAGATTCCTCAATCTCCACTTGGTGCAAGCTAAACTTTTTCTTACAGTGCTGTGGTGTTTTTGTTATTTTTCTCTCTCTTTTGGGTGTTAAAAGTTGATAGAAAATCATTCATTCAGATTTGCCACACTTGTCATGTAGTGGATGTGAGTGGTGGATTATAATATAGACTTCAGGGTGGCTGTGGCTCAGGAGGCAGAGTGGGTTGGCCTTCAATCAGAGGATCGTAGGTTCGATCCCCGGCTCCTCCAGTCCACATGTCACAGTGTCCTTGGGCAAGACACTGAACCCCAAATTGCTCCCGATGGTCAGGCCAGCATCTTGCATGGTAGCTCACTGTCATTGGTGTTTGATTGTGAATGGATGAATGAGAGGCATATACTGTGAAGTGCTTTGGATAAAAGCGCATTATAAATGCAGTCCATTTACTTCACATGACTTCTCAAAAACTTTGTTTGTTCTCCTCACAGGAAAGTTGGAAGCTGGAAATACAAATTAACATTTTTACTTCATCACTGTATTGAATCGCAATATACTGGTTATTTGTGGAGGATATAGTGCACAATTGGAGTCAAACAGTGGAAAGGTGTGTGTGTGTGTGTGTGTGTGTGTGTGTGTGTGTGTGTGTGTGTGTGTGTGCGTCTATATTTCAATTATTGCTCACTGAAATGGACTCTTTATTTCATGTATTACTTATTGACAACAGAGGAATATTCTTTGATTTGAGCATTTTTCCTGAGGAGCATCTGCAATAAGAACCTATGCAATGTCCATGTACATTTTACTGCAGCACCAATAGGCAGGTGGTTCATTCTCAGACACTTCCCTGACGACAGCACGGATGCCGTAGAGGTTAATAGCTGCAGCAGAGCTCATCATTGACACAGGTAATGACACTCAGTCAGACTGGAACAATGCTGTAGTGATGTCATGTGTCTGTCTGCGTCAGCGGGGGCCGCTGCGGCGCTGCTGATTTAAAGCCAATGGCTTCAACAGAATAGTGACATCAGCAAAGCAGCGACATCATCACTGCAGGACATACAGAGGTGAAATGAGAGGGAGAGAGAAAGAAATAATGAAATATCAAGTGAATATGAAATATGATTTAGAGCTAAATTTAGAATATTATGTTCTGTCTTATGATCTGTATGTTTATCTAAAGAGTAAAAGAAGGAAGAAAAAAATAATATAGAGATATGAACATGTTATCCAAGCGGAAAGGACGTGTGTATTTTAGTAGTCTGCATCTTTTTCTTTTATTCTTCATTCACCTTAAGCTTTAGTACTTATGTTTGACTCCCAGTGGATCATTTTCGCTCACACTCACTGTCAGTTACAGTCGAGTTACAGTCCAGTCAGATTGAGGACAAGGTTGTCTGTCACAATGTATTGCAGATTGATTAGACTGTAAATAATCTGATTGACTTCCTGCTAGTGCATAATGCATACAACACTTAACAGCTGATAGGATTGATGCTAATCAATAGGCTAGTTATTGGAGGTGTGTGTGTGCGCGTGTGTGTGCGTGCGTGTGTACCTTTATTAAATGGACAAAGCAATTACAGAATGGCCTTCGGTATTCCTGTTGTTTATGTGATCACTAAGGTGACTAAGGTGTGTGTGTGTGTGTGTGTATGTGTGTGTGTGGAGACGTGGCTACTGTTTAGTACAACAAAGGTGTCTCCAGTGTCTGTCAGTCTGCATGCAACTACCATATCCTGGCCTGCACTGGCTGTCTTTTGACGGTGTGAATTTCAGCGGTCAAATCAGAGAACACCAAAGTGAAACTAGGGAGATGGTCTAGCAACACACACACAAACATGGAAATTGCTCAGAGTTTAAGGCCACGAGGGTTATCTGACCCATTATTATGTCTTAAGTTGTTTTTCACACAACAGCACCATTTTAAGAGCAAGTACAGGAAGTACAGATATGGGAGAGGGGGTGGATATGATTTTGTATTTTTTTTTTTTTTGGGGGGGGGGTGGTAATGTTTGGTAAGAGGATGAGAGTTGGGAAAGAATAGAAACTCGTAACAAAACGGAGAGAAAGGATGGCTTTGGTAGAACATGGAGAGATGAGCAGGAAGCTGAGGGGATGATTGGCTAACTGTTAGATTAAACAGCTGTTATCAGCCGATGATGAAGGGCTCCTGACGGCTTTTGAAGTCTCATTAGTGTAACGTTACTTTACTTGACTCTTTCACACAACCCTTGGCCTTCTCCTTTACATCTCTGTGCTCCCTTCATGTCTCCACTTTTACGATTGATAGTTGTTGTTATGCTGTCTGGGGTCCATACTTTGATACGTTAATATCAGCAGACTAATAAATAAACACTGTGCTGCCTCTAAATAAGTGTTTGTGTGCAAGAAAGCCCATGTCATCATGGAGTTAATCAACCCACTTCACCCCCCCTGATGCTTAGCTATAATCAATCTTAACACTTAACACACAGGGTCAAGGACAGTGTAGTATGTGTGCACAAACACATGCACACACTAATGCTGCAATTTAACAGGCCACAGATGGACCTCACAGAAAAACACCCCTACAGTTGTTGTTTGTCTTGTGATATAACTTAAGTCAGGTGATGTGTTGCCATGTATTTATCCTCAGTTTGTAATCTATCCTATCAGTTGAAACCGTGAGAGATCAACAAGCAGTGTAACCTAGTCTAAGGTCATGTTTCTCCTCAGCTCACGGGTTGCCTTTTTGATTTCTCAATCGTTCTTCTGTTGTTGTGTTGTTGTTGGGTCGTTGCTGGAAGCAGCGGCACATCGGGTGTCAGGTGTTGCTGACTCTCGGTAGAAATTTCCCTAAAGGCTACAGACCTAGGATTGGTTTCCCATCCACATAACCGTTTCACCAGCGGCAGGAAACAACACAAATCTGACAGTGCCCCACACTCTCCAGGGAACACTTCTCAGGTATGAGGGGTGACTAATGCCACAGAGACACGTTGTCACCGTGGAAACTAAGTTATCAACTTGCTAATGCTGTTGTCACTGTGAGGAGAAAAAACAAAACATTGGACCACGTACGCCTTTATTAGGTTTGGAAAGTTAATGTATTGCCAATTCATTCACATATGTA
Source organism: Hoplostethus mediterraneus (assembly GCA_034670385.1). Classification (NCBI taxonomy): domain Eukaryota; kingdom Metazoa; phylum Chordata; class Actinopteri; order Trachichthyiformes; family Trachichthyidae; genus Hoplostethus; species Hoplostethus mediterraneus. The sequence goes on from JAXDDW010000005.1 coordinate 11,165,247, forward strand.
GGATAGATTAATTTGGATATGATATAGGTTAAGTATAAAAGCTGTTATCCGGTGAGTAAAGAGATGAGGGCAAATTAAAATTGGACACAATAAACAATGTAGGGATAGAAGACAAATAAAGATACTTTATTGAATGTCAAATAAGAATATACTGAGACATTGAATGACTTTCTTCATGGGTCACATAAGGTAAGCAGGTGGCAAGGTAAGCAACAGTGAGTACGCTTACATTCACAGTAATAATTCGATCTTAACCCGGTTAACACACCTAGATCCATGCTCAAACTTTTGATTTATTAGGGCATGGAAATGTCCTTATTTGGAAATTCAGTCTGTAGATGCTAGAGGCAGCACTTGTGAGTCACAGGATCAGGCAGCAGGGCAAATAATAGACTTGGACATGAAGTCATCTGTTTCTGGCATGTTGTAAGTTGGTTTTAACAACAAAATAAACTATTTGAGGCAACATGCTAACTCTTGCCATACATTATGTGGTCAGGATATCCTGTGAGGTGTTACATTGGTTGCGTTGGGACTGAAGGTGCAAATAAAACCAGGTAGCTTTGATCCTATGACATCCATTAAAACCACTACTTTACAATGGCATTAATCGCCCCTCATACCTCCTTCCTGCGACCGCATGCGTGTCTCCTCCCTCTCCAGCGGTAGGATTTTCCGCAGCCTGCTGCATACATATCAAACACGAATCTGCCTCGCGCTGATGTGAGGCACCTGCGTAACGGCAGTTTGATCTGAAAGAGTTCGGTTGGAGTCCCCTCTCCCGCTCGGTTTATATTTATATTGACTGATATTTCTGAAAGGTAAAGTGGATAAAGTTTCAAAGTGGGTCCTGTCACCATAGATACCGTGTCCTCTCGGTACCGGCGTTTTTTTTTTGTTCTACAACCACCTTGTCAGCGTGGAGTGACGCCCGGTCCCTCATCAGTGCAACCTGCTTCTCCGCGCCGCTCCACCGGCCTCTCGGCGCAGCGATGCCTCCCGGTGTCGTAGCCCCGGAGCCCCGGAGCTCAACAGCCGTCTGCTTTTGCGCCTACTGCGGGGTGAAGATGAGACCTCACTTCACCGAGAATTCCGTGATTTCCAAGGCAGAAATTGATCAGCTGTAAGTTTCCTAGACCCGTAGTTTTCTGTGGATATCAGAGATTGAGTATCTGCTGTATGATAGGCCGAGTATAATCCGATTAATTTCTGTAAAATTATAAAATCAGTGAGGGTGGTTGGTCAAATTTGGGTCTGACTTGAAGTTTATTGGTCTGTATTCAGCCCATGGATTGGTTCATTATAAGAACAAATTCACATAATGACTTTTCTTGGGTTGACTCACAATTGATATTATTTTCTGGAGTTGAATTTAGGAGTTAATGTGAGCTCCCATGGTTTGGCTACAGTCTCAAGTGTGAGCATGTCTTGGTGTTTTCCCGTAATGATGAAACGGGAAGGATATGACGGAGCAGCAGAGTCAGTGGCGTCAGGAAGAGGTTGTCTTCCCTTTGCTCCTTGCGAAAGGCCCAATCAACCGCATGCCTGACTCATCCACATGCTCTTTCGTTTTAATCCCACACCTAAAACAGATGAAAGTGTTTATGAATCAGAGGATGTGGTTATATGGGATGTTCATGTTGTGTTCTCACAGGTTGTAGTTGAAAGTTGAAATCTTATTGGGAGTGCTACCTCCATGTACCTGCACTTTTTTACACTGTTTTGTGTACGCTGCCCCACTTTTGTGTGTGTGTGTGTGTGTGTGCGTGTGCGTGTGTGTGTGTGTGTGTACGTACACTCGAGGAAAGAGTCCAAAGTCTTGATCCTGTTCCTCCTCAGCTGCCAGTCTGGGCCCTATCTCAGGTGCCATGGGAACAGGGAATGACTGGTTGGGCATGGCACCCAGTGTTATGATTATTGACGAAGCACAGAGGCTGTTTAATTTCACCATGGAAAGGGGTGTGTGTGTGTGTGTGTGTGTGTGTGTGTGTGTGTGTGTGTGTGTGTGTGTGTGTGTGTGTGTGTGTGTGTGTGTGTGTGTGTGTGTGTGTGTGTGTGTGTGTGTGTGTGTGTGTGTGTGTGTGTGTGTGTGTGTGTGTGTGTGTGTGTGTGTGGCGGGGTTACGGTCACGTAAAAAGAACAAACCAGTAACCTCTATTATTATGTCTCGTGTGCAGGCTTGTGCATGTGTGGTCTCTCCAGTCTGTAGCCTCAAGATAATATGATTCTAAGAGCTGATTATAGGTCAGTGTTGGGTGAACAATGGATAATGTGAGTACTCCTATTATTGCAAAACCTGGGTCATACAGTGTGTAGGATTTTGAAGCGGCAAGGGACACCAGTAATAGCTTTTTTTTTTTGGCTGGGGGGGGGGGGGGGGGGTCTCAAATGTGCAGCAGTGCTACAAATGAACACATTTTAGCACTCAGCCATCATGAGTGTTTGTTTTAACATCACAGGAAGTGTTAAATCAAACACTGATGAGTGCAGTGTGTTCAAATGCATCTGTTTGTGCAGTGGTGTGCAATAAAAAGCATCAAAGTATAAACCAGTCGACCTATTTAATTGATGATTTTTATTACTGTTTGGCCGAGGCTTGCTTTATTGTCATCCTTCTTTGCGATCCCCTTCCTGTGTTTGTTTACATGAACCCTCCTCTCCCTTGTTTCCCGTCTCTGCCCCTCTCCTCCCTCGTCTTCACAGGAGAAGGTGACAGAATGTGACCTTCCTCTGTCTCCCACCTCTGATAAGGCCGCCCTCAGCCTCGGCCTATATTTATCCCCTTCCCAGCACGGAGCGACAAATATGGACTGGGACAGTTAGGGGTCACTGCCCTCTCCATGCACCCCCCGCCCCTACATAACATGAGGGGGTTTCTGCTTTGGGGTCTCACTCAGCATAACACAACAGTCAGAAAATACTGTCTTATTTGTTGGACATGTGGTGTAAACCTTTCTCACCACAACTTGAGTTCATTTACCGTGGCATGAAAATATCTCAAATGTCGAAGCAATTTCAAACTGGAATGCATTGGACGTCCAAGTCCACTGCATAGTTCTATTGTGATCTATCCAAAGTGAACAGCAGCCCCGCACAGTGTAGCTGAAGCTGCCCATTCCATGCTGTTCAGTTATGTGCCATAAAGTTGTATGGTCTTAGCCAAAGCTAGTTAAGTTGCAATTGCCGTGAAAGGCATTGAAGTTCTGTAGAGTGCAGAGATAGAAAATGCTGGTGGGGAAAGAACAAAGTTCAGGTGCAGAAGAGAATTGGTTGGTTAAATGGGCGTATTCCTGTTATCATGCTGTTTTCACGACACCTTGAAATGAGTCTGCCTTCGTCTCTCTCCATCTGTCTCTCCCTCTCTCCTGCCTCCTGTCATTTTATGACCATGTCCAGTACAGTTAAGCCAGCACATTATTGGAGCCAGCTGGGTGTGTGTGTGCACGTTTCCAAGCTGCACACTCAAGTGTCTTGAGCACAGAGGCACATATTTCTGTCCATTCTTGTTTGTATAGGATGTATGTGTTGTGTTATGTGTATTTTATAAGAAAACATGGGATTTTATTGCCATTATTAAAGCACTTTCAGCCAGCATAAGCCCACAAACTCAGTATTCTACAGATGTTGGAGGATGAAGAAATCTCACAAGTAGAGTAAATTGAAAATATTTCTCTCTCTTTAAAAAAAAAAAAAACAATTTAGCTCTTGGTTGATACAGTTGCAGAAAATTGAGAAATACAGAAAGAGAAACTGTACATCACCACCACAACACCAATGCATGTGAGAACTCTTGGGAGCTCTGTTCTTTGGCCCATCTCATTTATTTTGTTCCAGGTTGAATTGTATTACCGTTTTTTCAGAGTTCAGTATCACTCACACTCATTCTCTTTCTTCTGTCTTTGTCTGTCCAGTATCAGTGAGAGTTTCCTGACAGTAAAAGGAGCTGCCCTCTTCCTGCCACGAGGAAATGGCTCTTCATCTTCCTCTGCCTCTCGCTTTTCACAGCTGCGCAGCAAACATGCAGGTGAGATATAAAGTCTTTCTCAATATGTGCTCTAGACGCATTCTTGTGTCCTCCATGATGGAGTTATAGTATGTATGATAAACAGTCAAAAGAATTAAAGTACATTTCTTAACATTTAGAAAATGTGTGTTTTATCGCTCTCGCCTTACCAGGAGATCTCCAGCAGCATCTGCAGACCATGTTCACTCTCCTCAGACCAGAGGACAACATTAAACTGGTTGGTACACACACACACACACACACACACACACACACACACACACACACACACTCTGTCTTAGTTTTTTTGCCAGTCTCCTATCAAAACACCATCAACTCCACTCATCTCACACTCCATCTTCCTATGCTTTCTCTCATGCACCCTCTCCCTGTCCTCCCCACCAATAACTCCTGGTCCAGGCGGTTCGTTTGGAGAGTGCTCACCCTCAGGGCACCCGCTACATGGTGGTGGTGTCAACCAATGGGCGTCAAGACACTGAGGAGAGCGTGGTACTGGGCATGGATTTCAGCCCTACAGACAGGTAAGAGACATGGAAGGTGGGGGGAGGTGGGTACATGAGAGCCCACATGCTTTTGCTACCCTTTGACATGTGTGTGTATAATATTGTAACATGGAGACTGTGGTGTTTTTTTGTCTCCTAGCTCCTGTTCTGTAGGGATGGTTTTGCCCTTATGGAGCGACACACTGATACATCTGGATGGAGATGGGTAAGAAAGCTTCATACATACTATGCTTTAATCACACACCATGCAATCTTTATAGAGAAACCACACACACACCAAACACCTAGCCCTGACACAGGACCCTTTCATCCTATGGGTCCTGTCCTGCTCCATTGACTTTTTACCCTACGGAAGTCGGCGAGCCCTATAACGAAAAAACTACGTTGATACGATAAAAGACCCCCAAAGGGTCCTGTGTCAGGGCTAACCAAACACCACGCTGTTATGATGGTGCAGATCTACCAGAGGCCATGCAGAGGCCATGTAAATTCTCATAACTCCTCTCCTCCTCCCTCCCTTGTTCCCTCTCTTCTTGCTCCCAGGGGTTTCAGTGTGTCAACTGATAACAGAGTGCATGTATTCAAGCCTGTGTCTGTGCAGGCCATGTGGTGAGTCACACTGTGTTTTATCACAATGCATTGTACATCGATATCCCCTATATCCGTGCTCAATGAGTTGGTGTCTAACTCATGTCTCTTATCCCATTTTCAACACCCAATCTCCCTCTCCCTTATTCTCTCTCCAACTCATTGCCTGTCTGCGGTCTCTCACCCTCTCCTGCCTTTCTCCTGCCTGTCGCCTCCTCCTCGTTTCCCCACTACCCGCTAACAGGTCGGCCCTCCAGTCCCTTCATAAAGCATGTGAGGTGGCCCGTTGCCATAACTACTTCCCAGGCAGCTTGTTCCTCACCTGGGTCAGTTACTATCAGAGCAGGGTCTGCTCCGACCAGGCACGCATCAACGAGTGGAACGCCATGCAGGACGTCCAGTCACACCGCGCCGACTCGCCTGTCCTCTTCTCTGACGTGTAAGCAGCTTGATGTGTATTATTGTGTGGAGTGTTATTGTAGTAAGGGACACCTGAAGGTTGTTTTTTTTAAAATTTTTATGAGTGCATATGTCAGTCTAAATCAATAATCTAATAATCATATTTCAACTGCAGACCTACAGAAAGAGAACGGACAGAGCGACTGATCAAAACCACTCTGAGGGAGATCATGATGCAGAAGGACCTTGAGAATGTCACCAGCAAAGAGGTGAGTCTGCTTCAGAGAGACACTGTGGAGCATTAGCTACAGTGTGTTAGCTTAGTGTTGTGCTCCAATATACCAATATGATTTTGGAGTGGAGTGTTAACCCCTCTAAACTCAATTTGCCCACAATTTGTGAAAGGGTTTGCCCTAATATAAAACCTTTATTAAATGCATGTTTGCGTGAATTTTAGTAAATAGCATCAGATTAATGTAATGAAAATGTGTTGTTTTTCATGACATAAAATAACCTTTGTTTTTTTTTTTTTAGATTGTATTGGTCGTTGTTCACCTTATTATGATCGAGTTAGCCCACCTTTTTATTTACCACCCTATTGCTATACGGTGTTTGAGATTTTATCTCTGTGTCATTTGTTCGGTAGATCCGGACAGAGGTAGAGATGCACATGACATGCAACCTGCGGGACTTTAAGGAGTTCATCGACAATGAGATGATCGTGATCCTGGGCCAGATGGACAGTCCTACAGAGATCTTTGATCACGTCTACCTGGTAGGTTGGCCCAGCACACCTCTGGAGCACCACACAATGTTTGTTTCATCACACTGATATCCATTGGGAAATAAACTGCTTAGTCAGAAATTAAATTAACCAAACAAAATGAATTGAGAACACTGAAGGGGCTCAGTTCTTAGCCATGAATTATTTATTACAATTTTTAATTAAGTATTGAAATCACTCCTGGATTAGGCTTAATCCGTGTCTGGGGACACCGCCAAATATGAGATAGCAGAAGCTAGTTTCGAAGCTTCTTTTAATTTCAAGGTACTTTGTCCTTGCCTGGTTTGGAGAGGGCATGGGTCTTTTGGGCTTGCCTTGCCACAGGATTTGGGCTTTATGGAAAAAGCTCTGAAGGATATAAACTAGTCTGAGGATTGCTTTTGTTTCCTCCAGGGATCTGAGTGGAACGCATCCAATTTGGAGGAGCTGCAGAACAGCGGGTATGGAGAAACATTACACAACCCTCACACAGTGCTAGACATATTGCCAAAAAAAAAAAGATCTACACATTTGGCATTAATTTCAGTTATACTTTCATTTCAGCAATCACTTTGTTAAAATGGGATCTAATTTTAAGTGTTAAAATCTTCTTTATCTTGTGTTGCCCACATATACTGAGTGCAACAACCACACACAACCCCTCTTTTCTCTCTACATATACTCCTCTCATCCATCTCTTATTCTCACCCAGGGTTCAGTACATCCTGAATGTAACGAGGGAGATAGATAACTTCTTCCCCGGTCTGTTTGAGTACCACAACATCCGCGTCTACGACGAGGAGGCCACTGACCTGCTGGCCTATTGGAATGACACCTATAAGTTTATATCCAGAGCCAAGTGAGTCACAGATGTCTTTACTCTTCACTGATCAGCTCATCTTGGCTCTGCTCTGCTTTCCTCTTCCCCTTTTTGCCCCACTTTGTCCTTCTTTGCTCTCTCATTTTCTTAGGAATTTGCTGTAGTTCAAAACTCCACTCAGTCAGATGCTCTAACTGCATGTTTCCTCATATGCACACCAGGAAAGCTGGGGGCAAGTGCCTGGTGCACTGCAAGATGGGCGTGAGCCGCTCTGCGTCCACAGTGATTGCCTATGCCATGAAGGAATACGGCTGGGACCTGGAAAGAGCCTTTGACTACGTCAAGGAACGCCGAGCTGTCACCAAGCCCAACCCCTCGTTTATGAGACAGCTAGAGGAGTATCAGGGCATACTGCTGGCCAGGTACCTAACACACACACACACACACACACACACAGGCATGTTGTGGTGATGTGGCTCAATGGGCAGAGCATGACACGAACACTGCCAGGTTTAGCGGATCAACTCCATATATGCATTATGCACACTGGGATAAAAGCATTTATCAAATGGGATATACATTGAAATTGACACACACAGCCAATATATTTTATGCTGCATGAGAAAGTACTCGAGATTTTGCCAAAACCTGCATAGGATTTTTTTTTTTTTTTACACCAATCCATGTCATGTCATATACCAATCCAGATACACCACAGTACTACATTGTACCAGCTCTTATTTAGTGAGTAAGAGAAAAATGCTTTTACTGTGAACCGCCGTGACAGGTGAGGGAGGACACACACGTACACACTGAACGCACCAGGTGTTCATTTGCTTGTGACTTGTGACTTGATTTGCTTGTTGACAAAGCAGAGTCTGCTTGTGCTAGTGAGCCCCATGTCATCATTTTTTCAATGAAGTCTATTTGTGTATTTCTGTGTTTTGTTATGTCGTGCAATCCTGATATATTTAACCTGCATTTCATACAGCAACATCACATTTCTTTGAGAAACCATTAAAACAATACATTTTGCACAATACCCATTGTTAGTGTGTGTGTGCGTTCAGGTGAATGACTAGTAGCTTTATGTCCTGAGATCTCAAGGTGTGTGTTGGCTGCTACGGGTGTGTGGTGTGTCAAATATCAATAATATAAAGGGTGCAAGCCCATGCTATGATGGATTGATTATATATTTTGTAATCCATAGAACACAATGCATAAACATCAGTAAGAAAATGACAGGATTGATCGGTGATGTGTCAATGGGACTGTACATGTTTATGAACGTCCAAAGACAACAACACATTGATGTTTTTCTTTTCTTTCGTGGTATGTGTATCCCTACCCCACTCTCCCCCTCTCTTGCAGTAAGCAGAGGCACAACAAACTGTGGCGTTCCCACTCTGATAGTGACCTCTCAGAGCACCATGAGCCACTGTCTAAACCCTCCGCCCAGGCCCAAAGCCTGGGTCGCTCTGACCCCCATAACCAGGCCAGAGACATGGCTGGCCCCACCCTGAAGGAACTGCTGCAACCACTGAGAACCTCCTCTAGCACCGGCAAAGTAGCACGCTCTGCTAGCCAGCCTGATACCGGCATCAAGACGAAACGCACTTCCTTGACTGAGGGGGTGCCAGCTCTGTCGGATCATGTTGAAGGCCAGAGCCTTCTGCCGGGGCCTCCCTCTCATTCTGCCGTAGCCCAGATCGAGGGGGAGCTCAGCCAGCTGGACGGCCCTTGTACCGACCCCATGGCTGGGTCTGTCTCCCCCCCATCGCCTCCTCTCTCCAATGGCCTATGTGACTCTGAGGAAGACCCCTCATCACCTCCTCTCCCTCGTCCGAGTGCTGCCACAGTGGTACCTGAGGCCCCAAAGTCTGACATCTCCACGGTCACTGTTGCAGAGAGTGTTTTGGTAGGCCAACCTCACCCTCCCCCATCCATCCACCACCTCCCCCCCTCCCCTGCCGCATTTCCAGCCTCCACAGATGAGGTTATCAGACCACAGGAGCTGTCCAGCTCTTTGGCTGTGGTAAAACCTAGCCACCTGCCACAGATGCCAGTGTCAGTGCCTGAGTCCTCAAGGACTCCAACACCAAGCCCAGAACCGGCCAGACCCCAAGGTCTGTCTGCAGTGCCTGACAAGAAACAAGACTGTGACCAACAGTTATGCGGGTTGTCTTTGGACAGTTTAGCAGCCCATCCGCCCTCCACTAGTGACGATATCAGCTACCCCAGTGCCATTCCACAAGACCTTGAGGTGTCGTTGGCCGGCAGTACAGACCACATCAGCTTCTCCAGTGCCAGGGAGAAGTTCCAGGGTCTGACTCAAGACGGTAAAACTCTCTGCGTTGCTGCACAGACAGTACAGCAATCGTCCCAGCCTAGAGGTTCTGGCAAGGACCAGCAACCGCTGCCTCAGGAGGACTCCACTAGTGAAGGAACGACTGAGGAAGGGGAGACGAAAAAGGTGAGACTACTGCTTGTGTAAAAATGCTTTTAATTGTTGATTGTCCAAAGTGAATTATTTTTGGTTAGAATATGTACACAGAGATGTATGTCTGTGAACCATGCAGAAATTGAATGTGGGCCCAATGTGCCAATAGTTCAGCTGGATTCTTCTGTTCAAGAACGCCACCCAGTGGCATTAAGATAGCACTGTGAGCCTGCATCCATTTTACTTGGATATGGTTATTACTCTCACACATCCACCGATAACTGGGCAAACATGCTGATACTTTGAATTAGCGTTTAAACTGAATCGTCTTTCTCTCTTCCCTTCTTAGGAGATTGCAGTCCCTGTGCAGGTCACAGGAGTGAAACCCACGGTGCATACAACGGCCCCTCCTCTTGGCCTTCTCAGCCAGTCAGGCCCTCATGGCCCCCAGGACCAGGAAGTGAGGAGTTCAAAGCAGGAAATAGAGGAGAGAGTTGTTCTATCACAGGAGGAAGCTGAGAATGTAAAAGAGGAAACGAAGAACAAAGAGGAGGAGGAGGAGGAGACGACTCCTGCTCCTCTCTCTAGTGACTGGACAAGAGGCTCGGTGCGCCGTGTCACACGACAGCTGGAGCAGCGAATGAAACAGGAGCACGACTCGCCGTCACCCTCCTCGTCTCCCCCCTCCCTCTCCGCCAGCTCCTCTTGCTCTCAGCGCCGCTCCCAATCCCTCCCACACTCCCTTGCAGCTTCTAACCCCCACCCTGCAACAATTTCTCGTCCCCAGGATGCACCACTTTGCTTGCAGGGGTCAGTTGTTAGCACTGTGCAGGAAGAGCAAGAGGAGGATCATGGCAAGTGTTGCCCAATGGAAGAAGAGCGCAGTGATATCGTTGAGATGAGGGGACTTGTCTGTGAAGACGGAAGCACAAAAACGCACAAACTTCAGCCTGCTGACTCTAGATCTCTCTCTACCTCTTCCTCCAACCGCTCTTCTTCCTACCGCCCCTCTGTCCATTCTTCCCTCGCTCCCTCTTCCTCTGTTGACTTCCTGTGTTTGGAGGGCGTGACCGAGCTTGAGTCGGACACGGACTGGGACTGCTCGGCGGAAGGATCTCACGGCGACATCGTCATGAGGGAGACGTGGGAGACTCTACGTGAGCTGGGGGCCTTCCTGCAGCAGGTGAGCTCAGGTGGAGCCACCAAGGCCAGGTGTGCGGACCAGGGTTGGTGCCAGGGTGCTGGCGCCACGCAAAAGAGAGGCCGCGGTTTCCAGCAGAGGGTCAAAGAGGTGGAGGCCAGGATTCGGCAGGCAGGGCTGACCCCTCCCTCCTTGATGAAGCGCTCCGCCTCACTGGCCAAGCTGGGCTGCCTGGAGCTGCTAGCCAATGACCTGAGTGAGTGGGAGCTGAGCCGCATCTCTCCAGCCCCCTCCGCACCAGAACCCCTGGTTCACACAGCTGGTGACGAGTCCAAGAAACAGCGGGTCCACCGCTCTCCTTCCTCAGCCAGCCAGCCTGAAGCCCTCATGGCTGAGGTGGAGAGGCTCTGTGAAGCTGGACAAACCTCATCAGGACACTCTCCACCATCGATTCAGGAGTCAAACGACAGGGAAACTGCCCGACTCTGGCCACAGGCTTTCTGCAGTCACCTGGGCTGATATCCATGACGACCAGGCAGCAGTATGGAAAGACACACCCTCTGAGGCGGCTGAAGAAAAAGACTGTCAGCACCCTCTACCACACCATGTAACCCTCACCGTGTGTGTGTGTGTGTGTGTGTGTACGTGTATGTGTGTGTGTGCGCGCGCGTGCATGATCAAGCGCACCTGTGAGAAATGGAAATTAAGTGTGTATGTTGGATTTATTCAGCAAAACGAACCATTGCCTCTTGCCTTAAATGATAAGTTTAGTAGTTTCTGTATGTTGTTTTATTCACCTGCAGATCTGCCAAGAGAAACTGTGAAATCTGTGATACCAGACAGCTGTCTTGCTGTAAAAAAACAGTGACAGTGCATGAAGGTTCCAACAGACAATTCAAATTAAAACTAAGCATTGAAAAGACTTGACCAAGAAGTCACTTAAAACCCAGCAAAAAAGTCGTTCAACTCCATAGGGATAGTTTGTTATTTCTAGTCTTAAAATGCTTAAACCTGCACATTCTCTTTTATTTTGTTAAGAATTTTTGCCTTTTATTTTTTTAAAGTAGTAGAGATATAAGAGCGGGGGCTGACATGCAGCAAAGGTCCCAGGCCGGATTCAAACCCAGGACATCAGTTACAGGGTATTAGCCAACTGAGCCGCCAGGATGTTTTTACGTTTAATATTATTGCTAGTTTTTCCAGTGCCAACTTGATGTTTACTTGAACCCTGTTTGAGTGGATTCAAGAGTGTGACCTGGTTTTAGGTGAGATGTAGCCTGTGTTTCCCAGACCTCTTGCTTTATTTCATCTCACTTCACCTTACTGCTGTACCTGTGCTGTAGCTGAACTTGCAGGAAGACACTTCACCACTCACTCACCAACTTCAATTCACCTGTGAACTAGCATCTTCTCAAACAGTTCACCATGGCAATATTTTATACATGGTTGGATATGTAAAGAATTATAGACAGAAATGACAAACTACCAAAACTTGGTCATTTGGAGGATTATATTTGAAATTCTTAGAAACGATATACTTTTTTTTAATTATTTTTTTTTTTTAAATCATGTTACAAGTCAAAACAAGTTTCTAGTCTTAAGAAACACTGGGGACTTGACTTAAGATATGGACCTAATGACTTGAGTGAGATGTACACTGAAGGTACAAAATATTAGGAGCACCTTCCTACTGTTGAGTTGCACTCCATTGCGCACCATCCATGTCCATGACGGTAAAGAGGACAAAAAACCCTCTTGAACGTCTCCTCACCTTCATCTCCATCCCATCCATCACTGAAGTGCATTTATCAGGTGGAATCAATAAGGAATCCCTGCTTTTGTAGGTGTTGCTGCTTGCTGCTCCAGTGGGGCTAACACAAGAAGAGCTATCACAGCTCACAATGTTCTCAGAGGCTGTCGGCAGGTCTGTTGGTGAATGAACCATGAGTTCAACAATCCTGAACTTGTGCTTTTATTATCAGATTTCTGCAGATTTGAAGTAACTGGATGGTTTTGAACTACCGTAGCAAGACTGATCGAGAAATGAAGTGAGCATCAGTGGTTACACACTCATTTTTACAGTTGTACATTAGCAGTCCATTGAAACAAAATAGATGCAACGAGAAGAGGCATGTTGGTTTGGTGGTGGTGTTTTTTTTTTTAAAATTTAAATTTTTGTTTTAACTGTCTACTACAGAATACCTCAGTTGGCCTGAACCAAATGTGATCAGCATGGGTATCAGGCCCTGGATTCCTGGAATGTCACCATCAGAAACAATACAATTCTCTACTCAATAAACTGAAATAAGCACATCTCTCTTTAAGTCTATGACAGTTTTGATGCCACTCAGATTTTTTTTTTTTTTCATATGTGAGAGAATGGTTGTAAGGGAACTGGGAGTTGAAGCCAGCGTGTACGTTTGTGCATTTTCTGATTTGTTCTGTTGGGGACGTAATAACTTTTTTACTTTTGGAAATGTCTATATTGTGAGTTGTACACGTTTTGAGATCTGTATATGTTTTTATATCTGTTGGCTCTTGTCCACGTGTGAGTGCGACTGCGTAGCACAACTTCCCCATGTGGATGTGTACATTTTTTGCTGATCTTTGTCTCTTGTACACATTAGGGATGTGCCTGTGACTGGCAAGTGCAGCTTCTCTGCAGTTTATCAGAAATTTCTGTACAGGGAGGTCTGTCGAACATGCACTTTACTCCCTTTTTACTTTTTTTTGTTTTTTTTGGGGGGGGTTGTTTTGTTTTTTTAAATGTATGATTGCTACTTTTGGGGAGCATGCTTAGTGAGTAGCAATTGGTGTGTGTGTGTGTGTGTGTGTATATTGTGTAAAAAAGGATGTGTATTTTTCCCTTTCATTTTAAACTATCAATGTAAATATTCTTTTATATCATGTGCTTCAACTGTGACCATTAAAGAATGGAGATTGAGAGTCTCAAGGTTTTGTTGTGGGTCTGTGTGCACTAATGTAATGAGATAGTTAATTACAATTGCTGCGTTAAATTAACCTCTTATAACAAGGTTAGCAGATTTAGCTTGAATATACTTTTTGGCAACAACATAAAGATGTTTATAAGTAATGACAATCCAATAGGGACGGTTCTTTCTCTTGATATACCGGAAGGTTTTCAGATCTGGCATTTGTGGTCGTTCAGCGCTTGTTCCGCTTCTTGTTTCTGAACAGATGAGTGGATTTTGATGTTTAGACAGTTTGAATTTCAGAACTGGTGTAGACAAAGTAGAATATCCAGACATATCCAGAATCTCAGTATATATGTACACTGCAGTATAGGTACAATTTTAAAATGCTACATGGCAGTGTCAACATGGTACATTCATACTGAAGCCCAAAGACTGACATGAGACTAGCATCACCTTGTTATTTCATGATGGGTTAATATTGTGGCTGTTTTTTATTCTACTTAAATCTTAGTATTTTGTCAATGTTCCTTCAATCAATCCTGGAAAGCTATCACATACATACATTAAGAAAAAAAGTACTAATTCAATCACTGAAACTGTCTTCTGATCAGCTGATGCACTCAAAGGTAACAATGTCAAACCAGGAGGCCACCACTCCTGACGAACTAATCTATCAGCAAGTCTATCTATCAGGTGATGTTTGTATGCCCAGGTGAACTTCATGCTTACTGGCGTCAGAGACTTTGTCATTGAGACAGAGTCATTGTTGTGAAAGCAAAATGGTTACAGACTAGAGTTGCTTACTGTATATTTTAACAGGCTTGCTAATACAGCTGGGAACGAAATGATTCACATGTTAAAAATTCAGGGGGGTTTTTGTTTTGTTTTTTTTTTGAAGGCGTTAATGGCACCTTGTTGGTGTCACTGACAGGTAGTAATTCAGCTACAGTGACAGAGGTGGCTCTGGTGGAAGCCTCGGGGTCAGGGGAGGTTAATGGCAGTGTGGAGACTTCTTAGTCCGGGTTGACAGGATCCCGTCAGAGGTGTTTGTGGTGCGTGTGAAGGGGGAGGATAGCCGCAGTACCTCCAGGTCACCAACCAGCTTCCAGAGGCAGTCCTCTACTAACCTCAGAGGCTCCAGCCCGACTATTACTGTGAGTGCCTTTTTAGTCATAATAAAGCAAGTCTTTTTTTTTGTCCTCAGGCTGGTTCAGATAATGCCACAGAACCAGGAACATCCATCTCAGTGCCCTGCTCTGATGATCAGTGGGACAGGGGGAAACCATCCCAGTGACCGAGGTTTTGACTCAACTTCCCCTACCAGCTTGTTTCTGGCAACTGGTGGCAGACAGTGCTAACGGTACAGTGACCCTCACAGCGCCTCTTAACGCCCCATCTGGTAGCGATGTCACCCTGACTATTGAGGCTCCACGGGCCACAGACACCAATTATGCTGTGCTGCGCTTCTCCATTGTCACCGCGCTAACGTCAACTTTTTACAGATTACATAAATAAACATTTCAGATGAAGCTAGTTAATGCCTTGGCAGATTAATGTAAATTTGATGAGTTTCATTCTAAAATGCGACGTCAACTTTAATGGATTTTACTATCACTGCAGGGAGACGAGTTCACTCTTTGTACAACCTTATTTGACTAAACACATTTCCCTTTCCCTTAAGGTGACTGATATTAGCAGCCCAGTGTGCCAGGTGATTAGTGTTACAACCAACTGCTCTGATGATCGCAGCCAGTCCATGTGGGAGCTTAACAGAACGGGCCAGGAACGCATCACCATTACACAAGGAAATGTCACCTTGGACACCAGTACCATGGTGCAGATGGGGAGAATGTAACCCTTGTGTCCTACAGCTCCTCCTGCTGTTCACCAGACGTAGAGCTGGTAGCTGTAGATGAGGTGGGGAATGTGGGCTCCAACTATGGCTACGACAGAGGATGATTGAGTATCTACCAGTACAGGCTGTGGCTCTTTCTGGTGGCTCGACATTGGAAACCTTGACACTCACAATGCACATACTCAAGTGTACTCAAACTCTTCAAGCCTCCTGGGTCCTCAACATGGTAAACCGTGTTCACCATGGCAATGAACCCTATCATGGGATAAGTTGTACTGTCATGCTACTGTTTGTATTGTTTGTTGTTTATTTTTATTTTTTTAGATGTATATGATTTTGTCACACAAATCATTATAAACCAAAGATTATTTCATTTGTTAAAAGGTTGTTCACATTTGCGATCTAGAGTGTCAGATCTAAGGCCATAGTTTTGAGGAAGTGTGGATTTGGTGCAGGAAGTACTACATTTTACACAAACCTAAGCAGGTTACAAGAAACAAGAGGCTGTGCTTTACATCACTGAGAACTGCTTGAGTGGCTTATTACTTTTATAAAATGTCAGCAATACACCCCTATGTATTAAATCTTATCAATATTTATAATAAACGTTTTAGTTCCCCCAAGCAATACAAATAGTACAGGCAAACAAAGTTGTTGCTAAGTAACACACAAGTATGTTGCCTTCAAGTGCTGTCAGAATGTGGCCTTCAGAGAGCGTATCTTGAGAGGAAAATGGTGGAGAGCAGGGAAGCCGTGTCAACAGCATTCTATGTAACATCTATTACATGGCTTATTAAGTAGCAATGTATTTCTTGATTTATAAACTAAATCAACAATACAATACATACAGTTTTTGTTACAGGTTCAATTTTGTTCTCAATTACAACCAAGAACACTGCAAAATGCGACAAGCTTATTTGCAACTTTCTAGTATCGGAAGTAGGAGCTAACGAGGAGCACACGAACGCAGCATTAGTGTTGATTTTCAGTTAGTGCCTTAATTCAAATTAATTTATCGGGTATTTCACACCCGCTTTAAGGCCGAATTGAGGACTGTAACTATCGGTATCAACTCAAACACACGCCCCCTTGCTCATCATGTGCTGTAGCGAAAGGCACAATGGCTCGTAACCAGTGACCCCGCGGGCACGCGGTGCCCTGTCACTGGCGCGCGACAGATTGCCCTGGACTGACAGAATCCGTTCCAAAATAGACGGCACCCCTTAGTTTGACACCCCCCCCCCCCCCCACACACACACACACGCACCCTCCCCCCCTCGCTACTCTTCCCGGTACTCTCCTGTCTCTTTCTCTGCTCAGGAGCGTCACGTAGTTGTTCAGTGCGCCTGTTCAGCAAAGTCCGCACCGACTCCAGAAAACCGGATCGTAGGGGAGTCGATTAAAATAGAAATTAACGGGAAGTATTAACAGGGACCGCGGGACTATCCGGGCACGGGGGCAGGCAGGAGATTCCGGAGGTGCAATATCCCCAAAACCTGAGGTGAGTTCAGTGGATTATCATTCTTATCATTGTGTGTGGTGCAGTGGGTAAAAGGTGCGTCAGCTTCTTTACTGCACTGCTGGAAAAGTGCGTCTCCCTGGAAATCATAAAGACGGAGCCTTACATTGTGACTGTGCACTTTTCCCTTGGACAGCTTAGGTCTCGAGTCGTGGCAGCTGGGGGCTACTTTAAGGAGTACGTTATACATTGGTGAGACCCCCCCCCCCCCCTCCTCCTCCTCCTCCTCCCTCCAGAGCACTCTTCCCACTGAGAATCTGTATGTTCCTCGGTGTATGCGTTTGGGTGCTCGTGTAGGCTGTACGTAGAGGCTATGTAAAGTCGTGATTATTTCATTATTTCATGAAGCATTCTGTTATAGGATCTCAGGAATATGCTGCCTAGAGGGTGGGAGGAGGGGCTGGCCGGGGTGGGACAGGGCAGTTTGGCATGTCTATATTAGGAAAGTGGCAGTGTCATTCTTTTGCTCTGTCTTGACTCTCCAGAGCCATGCCATGCCATGCAGAGAGGAGGGGTCTCTCATGAACTTGAAGTCGGATTAAACAGCAACAGTCAATTAAAACCTCAACCAGAAGCAGACTATACAAGTTCCTATTCCATTCAATGTTTACAGCCTGTCTATATATAGGACACCTATATAGGATAAATACATTACCTCACTGTTCCTGTTACCGATGCATTACCAACTTGTTAATAAAGTGAATTTTCCCCTCACCTATACGGAGGCTCTGGTTGCAGGATACTCTCTGGGAAACTATTTTCGGTAGTAATTGATGAAATGAAACACTAGTTATTATTACTGCTTGGTGGTCATTGAAACTCAGTCCCTTGATAACAGAGAGCTTCCATGAAAAAAAGTGGCCACATCTGTCCTCTCTCCAGCAGTGGGTGAGTCATGTAGCATGCAGTGTTTTTGGTGGGTCAAACTCATAATGCACCTCTAGGGTGACTGGCAAACATCATCTTAGAAGACTGTACACCTTTGTTGTACAGTCAGGCTGCAGGGTTTGGGCCAATTCACTTTCACTTCTGTCAGTGCCAAAATACATTTTCAACTTAAGTTCCATTGACCTCCATACGACTGAACCCTGACCCCGACTGGCTGGCAGGTTACAGTCTTGTTATTCTCCTTATGGTTTCTTTTACTTTGTAAGAGCCAGACACTTTGAGTTCATCATCGCCCTCTATGCCAGAGGAAGATTTTTGCTGCATTTATTGGATGTCTTCAGGGACTGATGCAGGCCTACTTCTGGATTTGGGTTTGTAGTATTAGCCTTATATAAGCCAGTGAAGTCATGGAGTGGTGAAGTGTTTTGAATGTATACGCTAGATTTACCAGATATGTTTTAAACTACACGTTCCCCTCACTAGTACATAGTTTTGTATCACTTGGGTGTGATGTTGGTTAACAGAATGACACTGAGTATAGCTGCTGTGTATCATGAGCCTACCCTTCACATTCATAGGCTTCAGATTGGCCAGGTATGTGCATATAAGGTACTGACCCTGCCTTTATTCCATTCTCTGTCTTACTGCCTGGCTTCGATGTTTGGCTGTCATGTAGTGTTTGGTGGGACAATCCACTATTAATATCGATGGTGATGGCTGTCGCTATTACAGAATGTCTCCTGTGTTTTCAGGGCTTACAGTCCCTCTGGCCTGCTGCCCGGGGCAGCAACAGGACAGCAAGATGTCAGAATCAACAACTAATGTAAAAACGCAATAGAGAGCTGCTTACAAACTCCGTGCAATAATCGCAGAGAGTTAGAGGCATATTGCAAATGTATTGAAGGATTTATGGAACAAAGTCAGAATAGGCCAATATGTGCAGCGGTGTATAGTAAAAGTGCTAATTATCAGAGTCGGAGATGCTGTAGACAAAGGAATCAAAAGGAGGAGAAATTCAATCCCTGCTGACATAGGATCCAATCCCGCCAGAACTCTCTCCCCTGCTTTGTCTTTCAAATTGTCTGAATAAAAGTGCACTGTGTGGACTCTCAAAAACGTCTTAAAAGCACAACTGAGTTATCGGCTCATTTTCAACCTTGTAGAACAATAACAGCAAAGACAGGACAGAAGACCCCAGTTACCCCAAATAAGTTCAGTACACAGCAACTAGCCTCCATACCAACTAAAGACATTGAGATGCAACAGTGTTAGAAGCAACATGCATACACTGCAGCTACGTACCAACAACTGTTGAACAGAAGCAACTATATCGATACATATCAAGATCAGTACGGTGCAGAGAACGATGTGTTATCATATAAAGCAGGAAAGCTGCTGCGACAGGAGGCTGTGTGTGATACTGTATGAATAGTATAGTATTAGTAGATCTGCAGACAATATTCTTTTTATTGATCTTTTATACTTTTCTTCCTCCATGCAGGTATTGGGAGGAGATCAGAACCACTTTATGTGCTGAAAAAAGAAATAAAAAAGTGACACCTGCTAATCAAATGATTAATAACTCAAAATGAAATCAAATTATGGTACTTGGGGTCCAAAATGATGTGTATATTTTGTGTTTTGGAATTCAACTCTGCAAATGTTTGATTCCATGTGCTTCGCCTCTGTCTTCTCCCCACCCTGAGAACACCAATGCCTCCACTTTTCTCCTCCATACCCCAATCCTCTTCATCTCCTCTCATTCTTTGCCGCCTTGTTCCTCACCCTCTCCTGACTTCTTTTTTTTTTAACTTTAACTTTTTTTTAATTTACTTGTCTCTATTTCAATATTTCTCCACCCTTCCTACCCCACCTCTCCATCCATCCTCTTCCATCTCGTGTCTCTGCCTCTTTTCCTCCCTTTACCTTTCTCTGGTCGCTCTAAGCCATGAGTCGCAGCATCGTGCGGCAGAGTAAATTCCGCCACGTCTTCGGCCAGGCGGTCAAGGCAGAGCAGGGCTACGATGACATCCGCGTCTCCAGAGTGACGTGGGACAGCTCATTCTGCGCCGTTAACCCAAAGTTCCTGGCGGTTATTGTTGAATCCAGTGGAGGAGGGGCATTCCTGGTCCTGCCCATCTCAAAGGTGAGTAGGGTCAAAGGGGAACTGCGAGGGATGATAACAGAGGAGGGTGTTCGTGAGTTCAGCATTCAGATGAAAATTGTGATGTGATGAAAATGTGGGGAGGGCTGGGGAAACCGAGCAAAAAAAAAAAAAGTGATGAAATCTGCGTAAAACACAAAAACACAATCAGTTCAAACAAATGCAACTTGCATCAAGTAATTGATTGTCCAAATCAATTACTTGATGCAAGTTGCATTTGTTTGAACTGATTGTGCGTGTGCTCAATAATAACTTAATTGTTAACCTTTACCTTTGTCTATACCTTTAGTTCACCTTTACCTGTAGCTTTGAGTATCTTCAATCTTTAGTTAGTACATTACGCTCAAATGAGTAACACTTAAAATGAAAGGCTTTGCATATTAAAGGAGAATACAACAAAGTTAAAAAAAAAGAAGTCATTAATGTTCTTCCAATGCTCTTGCACAGTCAGATCAGCAACAACTCTCCCAGAGCCAGAAACCAGAGAACTTGACTTGGCTGGAGCTGCTTCATGAATGATTTTGGATAAGATGGTAAATGTGACCATGGGAGGACCCGGGGGAATATTCTTGGGATGAGGGTACATTTTTGGTTCACAACTGGCAACACTGCTATAGATAAAGCTCATTCAGGTCTAACAATTGAAACAAATATCTACAAATCCAGTGTATCCAGTGAAATCCATTCTTTACCGAGCAGCTTTAGATGCTATCAAATGTCTTGAGTCCCAGTTTGAATCTGGTTTCTGGCTTTTGAGGGAGTTGTTCATGTTTAGTTGTTTGTTGACCATAGGACTAACACATTTTGATTCTTAAATGAAGTGCATTTTAATTCCACTCTATCCGTAGTATACATGCGTGTGTATGTTTGTGTGAGGGTTTCAGCAATCAGCCTGCCCTGTCCCAATCTGTCACCTCTCACCCTCTGCTCTTGGGTTGCCCTCCCCCAGCCTACCAGCACCAGGAGAAAGAAGAGAGGAAAGGAGTAACAATGGTTTGCTCTGCCAAGAAATATCCACCTACTCTGACAAAATGATCAAATAAATCTCCCTCTGATGGAGTTATTGGCTACCTTCAGCCTTTTACTTATAAAATAGTAACATATTTCTGAGGATGTAATCATCTGTGTGTTTTTCAAATATCGTGTGTACGTTATAGGCACATGAGATAACGTGTTCATACATTTTCAGAAGTGGGTAAATAGCATTTTGGAATGAAATAATTGACGTAGATCTATCAATGTAGTACAGACTAGTTTCAAAGGAGCAAATGTCTTACACAGAACATTATCTATCAATAGTGTTGATGCGCAGTGGCCAATGGTAGTGTTTTCTTCATTAGGTACTTCTCTTTGTTTGGAGGTTTTCCCTCAGTAATGTTTCTCTATAAGTAGCTCTACCAGGGTAGAAGGTGCATGACGTAACCACTGTGCTGGTGAGGGGGAAGACAAGGGATCCCCACAGTTTTCTGGCAGGTGACCCTGTATTGAGGTGAGGATGTCCCTGTGACCCCTGACATTCGAAACAATTCTGCGTTCATCTTGTGTCAACGTGAAGGGTGGATGCTTTATTTCTCGCGGTGCGGTCCGAAAGCTGTTGGAATATAATAATAATATATAATATAACAGTCATTTGAACTTGATTAGGGTTTTTTTTTGTTTTTTTTTAATAGTAGGGGATGTCATGTCCTTAACTCAAGGTTGTGAAAGCCCGGGGAAAGATACGACATTGCTGAAATAGAAATACAGTGACAGGAAAAGCAACAGGTCGAGACGGATCAGACCTTTAAGGCCGGAATGCTTCAATGGGGTGTAAAAGTCCCCCATGCCTCATGATGATAACAACACTGCCTCAAAATAAACGATGGACATCAGAATGACATAAACTTAAACTGGCTTGAATATTTTGACACACTGGGAGGTAATATTTCAATCCACTGCTAGATCAAGAAACACTACAAGTCCAGTGGTCTTGTCACGGTAAAATAGGTTGTGTTATGTATTCCAATATGTCATTTTAAGGGTTGAACAGCTAGATAGCCTCGAACAGTGAGTTTGGTTTGATAGAAGCATAAACAGAGGCAAGAGTGAGGCTTTATGTATTCATGAAGATATTTGATCAGGAGCGTTCAAAGGGGACACAGTCAATATCTGCATCAATTTGAGCGGTAAAATTTGCAGTTATTACATTTAAACAAAATCCGGTTTCAGACTGTGTCTAGTTGGCACATTACGGCTCAAGGTGGCTTCGATTGGCACTCCTCCCCAAATAAGCGTTCAAGTTCCTCCAGTCAGCCATGTTTGCAGCAATTTAGTTGACTTGCCCCGTGAAATGCCTCCACTCAGCAGCTTTACATCATTTGAGATGGGGTGCCGGTGCTGTCTGCCAGTCAGAGTGCAACATTAGCACTGTTTTGTGTGTGAGAATTTCTTCTTCTTCAAATGTATTCAAAAAATACTATAGCTAGTTAGCTGAACTGTATATATATATATATATATATATATATATTTAAAAAGTGTCGTGAAATATTCCTATCCTGAGAGAAATCATTCATGCAGGGCCTTTAAATGCCAAGTCAATTTGGCGCTGCTGGTGCAACCCTCACCTCAATCCACATGCTTCACAGGTGAACTATGGTAGTGTTATGGTTAGACTGCACAGGGTGGAGTTAACCCACACGTCACCTTTTGAGATTCACTGTTTTCAGAAGAGCTCAGAAATTTGAAGGGGGCGTCAGGTTGTTCATTCATCAGTACAACAGCAGTGTTAAGTAGTGAGTAGTACAGTAAAACACAGGTTAGTTGGAGGGAGAGCCAGAGACACAGGGAGATAGGCACCGTTATATATTAGGGCCCTGGTGGACAGACAGGCTATTAATACACACTGTTCTGCTCTCCATCTCCCCCGCTCTTGGTCCCCAACAGGCCACAAGAAAAACTCCCCTTTCAACGCCTCATCGCTCAGCTATAAATACACTCCTCTGGGGTGTGTGTGTGTGTGTCTGTGTGTGTCTGTGTGTGTCTGTGTGTGTGTGTGTGTGTGTTGAGGGAGTGATAGATTAGAAGTTGGATACACGTGTTCACACTAGCTGAGCAGGAAGAGATGGAATAAACCGGAAGTGACATCAGAAGGGAACACCGGTCGGTCATTGTGTCATTTTAAAACGCCCCGGTTTCATCTCCTCCCTGGGCGTCCACCGTCACACCGTGTGTTTGTGTGTGTTGACCTCACATGTGGAATGCTTTACCACATTTGGTCCTGCTCAAATCAATATCCCACCCAAGCTGAAAACTCAACTCGACTTTGGTTTTAAAAACAAATGTATTTATTTTTAATTATTAATATTAATAATATGTGTTTGTTTTTGTCTTGAGACATAACATAGTGTGTCACTACTGCTGTGTGTTGCAGACAGGGCGTGTGGATAAGAACTACCCACTGGTGATCGGCCACTCTGGACCCGTCCTCGATATCGACTGGTGCCCTCACAACGACAACATCCTAGCCAGCTGCTCAGAGGACTGCACCGCTATGGTGTGTGTGGGTGTGTGTGGGTGTGTGTGGGTGTGTGTGGGTGTGTGTGGGTGTGTGTGGGGTGGGGGGGTGGGGGTTGTTGACTCAGGTAATTGTCAGCATGATAGTCTTTTCAGTCTGCTTTCCTTATGTCTGCCTGCCTGCTTGTCAACTCAACAATCAGTGAAGTGAATCAGTCAAAGCATCAGTCTGCCTGTCTGTCTGTCTGTCTGTCTGTCTGTCTGTCTGTCTGTCCCCCCCACCTGTTCCACCCCTTCTCTATCACTTAGTCAGCCTGTCCATGCTCATCATATTCTATTCTTGACAGTATCTGTTGTCTGTCTGCTGTCTGTGACCAATCACTCTGGCCCTCATCACAGTAACAGAGCAGCTAATCCTGCTGTTTTGACCTGTCCCAATACAACCCCTTGTCACATTGACGACAAGGGAGATCGGTGTGTGTGTGTGTGTGTGTGTGTGTGTGTTTGTGTGTGTGTGTGTGTGTGTGCGTGTGCAGGTGTAAAAAGTCAGTTAAATGCCTCTTTCTGGTAGAAATACTGTTCTCTGACGACTTCAGGAGTGTATCTTGGTCAACTTGATAACTAAGGCATAGAGCTCATGGATTCTGGACTGAAAAAAGACACTCTCTCACCGTCACGACTGTGATATACTCTAGGCGCCCGTAGCCCTGAATCACTGGGTTAGCTGAGCTTTCCAGCTGGGGTCGCTGTTGTTTTGTGTGGACCGGTTTTAGAGTTGGTTAAACCTACTCCTCCCTAACACGTATGACACCTGTAACGCGTGTGAATGTATACATCGTTGTAGGAGAGTATGTATGAAAAGTTTATAGCAGCATATTATTAATCACTCGTTAAATAAATTCAGTTTTATTTTTCCCGACACCAAGTTCCAAGTTCATCAGTCTTAAAATTACATTATGGCACATCTGAATTTAACAATGCCCCAATAACTATTCATTTTCATACACATATACACTTGAGAATATGAGCCCTGTTATGGACATATGAGATATTGCTATAATTATTATATTGTTGTTTCCTTTTTTGTGAGTATGTATTAAAAGGTGTATTTTGTCATGAACTGTCTGTCATTAAATATTGCGAGGTAATGCTCAGTGATCAGTTTAGTCAAGATTTATGGAGACGAACACAACTCTGGAAACAAGAGCCGAGGTTCTTGTGTGTGACATAATCAAGTGATACTTTCTGGAGCTGCTCCACTAACATGAATACAAGACCTGCTTCATGTAATCTGTGACAAGGCCAAGGGTAATTCTTTTGCGATCTAGTTAGATTTTTTTCTTGTTCAGAACCAGTAGCACTATCAGGAAGTAAAGCGTATTGTGTATTTGTGTACACGCTACTGCTTGACTGTGACATCACAATTGGAGCAGTTCTTTTCATGACGGTCTGTTCACTATATTTTGAGTTGCACTGTGATGTCACTCAATCGTCTGAGACTACTGTATGTCGTTCAGTGTCTCATGTGGTGTTGTCTTCAGACTAAACCGGATTGGAAAGTGCACTTGTCTAAATGAACATGTATTTGTGTCTCAATACGGTTGTCAGTTAGGAAAGAATTGCCCACACTTGTTCATAACAGCAGTGCAGGAGTCTCTGGGTGATTGAGTGACTGAGTTGCTGCTTCTCCTATGGCAACAGCTGCTGTGATGTTTGAGTGCTATGTGTTTGCACAGTAATTCCTTTGTGCGTGTGTGTGTGTGTGTGTGTGTTAAGTTAGGGGGTTGGTCCAACACACAGACAGACAGTTGCAGCTGTCCAATCTTGGCACGGTGGCCATTGTGTGTCCATAGCAGGACATAACTGTGATGTCATTCTTTTTACTTCACAGAGAAGGATTATTGTGTCATCTAAAGTGGCTATCATTAGAGTGTGTTTATGTCTGTGCAAGTGCAGAGCAAGGGTGAGAGAGCAGTGTGTGTGTATCTGTATTTGTGTGTGTGTGTGTGTGTGTGTGTATTCTTGTGCAGATGTGCACTAAGTGAGTAATCTATCACCTGCCGTGAACTGTAACTGAAAATACCACATTTAAACTAATACCATAGGGATTCTTCCTAAAACTCACTGGCAGGGTTAGCGTGTCATGAGCTGAGACCATCACACTGTTTTCCACAACCCCACTTTTGATAAGCAATTTTATAAAAGCACACCGTAGACAGACGGTATATTTTTGAAAGAGAAGTTATATATGAAAACAAGTTTAAATATTAAAAAGTGCGTCATAAGAGGTCATCATTGTGTTTAGCAGCATGTGAAAGTGTGGAATTGAATTTGAATTATTAAGGGTAATGTGGCTCACAGTAAATTTATGAATCAGTTCAAATGATTGGGCCGCCGATTTGAGCACCACAATGCTTTTACCATTGAAGTTTCTGAATAAGGGCCACTACAAGACGTGAAACATGTGGCTCTACAACATGTTCTATATCCTCTGCGTGTTGTGTAAAGCCTCTTTCACACATGCAGTGCAACCCTGAACTTATCTAGACATTACTCTGAGGGGTTGTATGTGGGAACGCAAATGTCCAAATCAGTTGGTCCGGAAGTCAAACGGACTTTACCCACCCAGCACCCTGGTCTGAAATCCGTTTTCTCGCCGAGTGATCCCAAGTGTGAACGGAGCAGAAGATTCTCCAGAGTATTCTCTACGAGCGAGTGGGCATGTTGGAAAATAAAACCGGGATAATACTGGGATATCGCTTTCCACCCTTTCCATACTGCGGGTACGTCTAACTACATTTAGTATTGACATAAACACTAAAACGGCCACTGAGAGTGAGTCGGTCACTTTGTCCGCCATCTTTGTGCTGTAAACAAAACACTGCGATTCTCCGCAGCGTACTTTTTGCGTCCTGTCCTGTCTCCTGCACGCTCTACCCAGGCCCCACCCCTTGCCTCAACTACCTGGAGTATGTTCTGTTGTTGTGAATGTATCCTAAGTGTATATCTGAAAGAGGCTTACGTTTTGTGTGTGCTCCCCAACCCTCCCCCACTCCCCCACAGGTGTGGCAGATCCCTGACTACTCACTGAGCCGTCCCCTCTCGGAGCCCATCGTGGTCTTGGAGGGACACTCCAAACGTGTTGGGATTGTCAGCTGGCACCCCACCGCACGCAATATACTACTTACTGCAGGTACACACACACACACACACACACATGCTCCAGGGCCTTAGTGTCCTTTAAATATATAGAATGATCATGAGTACACTAAAGGGAGATAGAAGGGATTTTTTTTCCTTCCCCTATTTACACAAGATCTACAAATGCCTACCTTGTTGTGTGTGCCCCCCCTCCCGCCTCACCCCACCCGGCCCCACCCCACCCCAGGCAGTGATAACCTGATAATCATCTGGAATGTGGGGACAGGGGAACCCCTCATCTCAATGGACGACCACCCAGACCTCATCTACAATGTCACCTGGAACCGAAACGGTAGTCTGTTTTGCACCACCTGTAAGGACCGACGCTTGCGTGTCTGTGACCCCCGCAAGAGGGAAGTGGTTGCGGTGAGTGAGTGGGTCAAATGTTGCCTCACATTGCCGGTCAATGTTATCGGCACCCTTTGCCATTTTGTTGATCGTCAATTATTCCTCAGGCATAGGGTGAATTTTTTTTTAAAACGTTTGATTTTCACAGTATCATTATTTTTTCAATATTAAAAACAACAACGTGGGGCACCCGGGTAGTGTAGTGTGCTAAGCAACTGCCTACCAATGCTGAGGTCACCGGTGTGAACCTCTGGCTTGGTCGGGCGTCCCCACAGACACAATTGGCCGTGTCTGCGGGTGGGAAGCCGGAAGGGTATATGTCCTGGTTGCTGCACTAGCGCCCCCTCTGGTCGGTCGGGGCGCCTGTTCAGCGGGGAGGGGAACTGGGGGGGATAACGTGTTCCTCCGCACGCGACACGTCCTCCTGGTGAAACTCCTTGCTGTCAGGTGAAAAGAAATGGCTGGCCGGGACCGCTTAGGCAGGGGGAATTGGCCATATAAATTGGAAGAAAAGGGGGTGTAACAACACATTATGTAATAACACCACATTATGTAATAATCTGCCGCATTATGAACGCAATATGTAATACATTTCCTGCATTTTGTAATAAATTATTACATATTGCGGTGGTTATTACAAAATGCGGGAGTTTTTGATGAAAATGTAATAATAAGGTGCATTATATAATAACCAACCAAAATGGATGTCTTCATTCATGAAAATCGTTATAACATAACAACAGTGTTTATTTTATGCATTCTAGCATGAATCATACTGACTCAAAATTTGTTTTACGCATTGATTGCTGTTGTCCATATTCCATACATAAGACCCAAAGAGTACAGGTCACAATAATGGTTCATTTCAGATATGTCAAAAAATAAATAGATAAATTAATTTAATATATATCAAACATTCCTTTAAATACTGCATGATGATGCTCATACATCTAGTTCTAATATGTGGTAATTAACATTGACATTGTGTTTTCTGTTTTGTGCATACATTGTTATACCCTTCCACTTGACTGGTCAAATGACCAGACGGCATATGCATCAAGAATTTTGATTGTATTTTTGTCATTATTATTATTAATTTCCCTCATTATCACATTGTAAATGTATGTAATACTTTCTAACAGGCCTGGTAGCTATTGCTAATTGTCTCTAAAATGCTCAAACTTGCCAAAAAAACATGTCAGCAACTTAGTTTGTTCATAAATGAGTCAATAAACATGGAAATTTGTAAAATATGTGAAGTATTCCTATGAATACATTCCTATGATGTTAAACAGAGTGAAGGAAAAAAACATTTTCCTGTCAGAAACTTTCTAAGACCAATATTATCTGCTAGGCGAGTGTTGTCATTGCTAACCAGCACATTGTTATTAGCATAAAGGTTTGAGCTTTTATCTTTACACTTTTCATATTAGTTGAGAAGCTACTCTACAGTAAACTCTAAACTAAACTCACACTCTTTCAGTGATAATATAAACTACAATTTATACTCCCTCTTCCAAGGCAATTCAATAACTTTATTTATAGCACATTTTTTTTAGCACGGTGGCAATTCAAGGTGCTTTACAAAGATTAAAAGACAGACACAATTGATACACAGACAATTTATAAGAAAAGACAATTAATTTATAAGAACAATTAATACATAAATAGTGGTGTAGGGCCTAGATAAAAACTATATTTAAAATAAGTTTAAAATTTTTTAAAGAACTCAAATAACTTAACTAAAAGCATCCATGAACAGTGTGGTTTTGAGTCCTGATTCAAAGGTTTTGAGGGTTAGGCTACTTTTAAGATCGACAGGGAGTCTGGTCCATGCGGAGCATAGTGAGTGACTAAAGGTTGCTTCACCAACTTTAGCCCGTGGCACTGGGCATTACTAGCAGCCCACTCCCACTTGACCTGAGAGACCTGGTAGGAGTGTACTCCTTAAACATGTCTGTAATGTATTTTGATCCCACTTTATGTATTGATTTATAAACAAGCAGCATTTCCTTATATTCAATTCTGTGGCTGACAGAAAGCCAGTGTAGTGACTTAAGAATCAGGGTGATGTGGTCTGACCTTTTGGTCCCTGTAAGAACTCTAGCAGCTGCATTTTGAATAAGCTGAAGCTTTTTGATGGTCTTTTGGGGAGCCCCATAAAAAGACCATTGCCGTAGTCAACCCTGCTAGAAATAAAAGCTTTTATGTGGCAATTTAGATCAGAGTGAACTATAACACCAAGGGCGGCACCACAGGTCATAGGGGTCTAATTTAATTGTTAAAATTGTTGTACAGATGAAGACATCCATTTTGGTTGGTTATTACATAATGCACCTTATTATTACCTTTTCGTCATAAAAAAGTGCAACTCCCGCATTTTGTAATAACCACCACAATATGTAATAATTTATTATAAAATGCAGGGAAATTTATTTTATGTTGAGTTCAGGCTGTGTATTACAAAATGCGGGTGTTATTACATAATGGAAGTGAAAATGTATTACATTTTGTTGAGTTATTACATAATGCGGTGTTATTACATAATGTGTTGTTACAGGGGGTAAAAAAACAAAAACAACAACGTGTAATTTCAAATGATCAGATTAGGAAATCACATCACTTTTTTAAGTGTGTAGTGGTCAAAGCAACTGCCTACCAATGCTGAGGTTGCAGGTTTGAACCGCGATTCGCCCTTCCGGTGAAACTCCTCACTGTCAGGTGAAAAGAAGCGGCTGGCGACACGCCACACAGAAACACAGTACTCACAGTTAGGGAGGTCGGTCAGTCGGTCAGTCAGGGGCTTCGTCGGAGGAAATGCCAATAAGTTACACCTCCATGTTTATCTGTCCACATATTGAACTACAGGAACGTCTGGCTCCACACGAGGGCATCCGGCCAATGAGAGCCATCTTCACCAGAGACGGAAACATCTTCACCACAGGGTTCACCAGGATGAGCCAGAGAGAGCTGGGGCTCTGGGACCCGGTAATGGACATTACATGGCACACATACTGTACATGCATAATGAAAGGTGCAGGCATATGCATGCACACACACACACACAAACACAAACACGCGCATGCACACATTGTATGCTTTCTTGATCCTTTTTACCCTCTCCACAGACAAATTTTGAGGAGCCTATTGCACTGTTGGAATTGGACACAAGTAACGGTGTGTTGTTACCGTATTATGATGCAGACACCAACGTGGTCTACCTCTGTGGAAAGGTACCAAGTCATGGAGAATCTTTTCATTTCAAATCACAAATTTAGTGCCTATTTGTGCATTCATGTCTGTATATGTATTTGTGCGTGTGCGTGTGTGTGTGTGTGTGTGTTTGTGTGTGTGCATGTAGGGGGACAGCAGTATCCGTTACTTTGAGATCACAGATGAGCCACCATATGTCCACTACCTCAGCACCCACAGCAGTAAGGAGCCCCAGAGAGGTATGGGCTTCATGCCCAAGAGAGGCCTGGATGTCACCAAGTGTGAGATTGCCAGGTAATCAGCATCAGAAAATAACAAGGGCAACTCAGGGCAAAATGCCCTTAAAAGTTCATAAAAATGAGGGGTATTCTCCTCTCCTCTCCTCTCCTCTCCTCTCCTCCCCTCTCCTCTCAGGTTATACAAGCTCCATGACAAGAAGTGTGAGCCAATCACAATGACAGTTCCTAGAAAAGTAAGTACAAAATAGAAAATGAGAAGGAGGGCAGCGCTGAGCCAGAAATAGTCCTTTCATAGGTCATGCTGTACAAGCTTATTATTTAGTCTTGCTAGACCTTTCAATCCTTCCTGTAACCGGTCCACAGTCGGACCTCTTCCAGGATGACCTGTACCCTGACACGGCAGGACCTGAGCCAGCCATGGAGCCTGAAGAGTGGCTGGAGGGCCGCGATGAAGACCCGATTCTGGTGTCCATGAGACAGGGCTATGTGCCGCCCAAGAGCCGTGAGCTCAAAGTGGCTAAGAAGAATGTCCTGGACTCCAAGCCCTCCACCCGACGCAGCATGTCCACCTGTGATGCCAACAGCCTGCCGGTAAGTAGCAGGCATACAACACATACTGTGGAGTGCAATTATCCTGATGTTGTCTGTCGTTAAAGGAGAATTCCGGGATTTTTAAACCTGGCCTCTATATCCACAAAATCACCTATTATACCGCAAAATAGGTCCAAAAAGTTTCGGAATTGCTCCGGTAGATTGACTCAGTCGGCAGTCACGAAACAGGCTCAATGGCTGCAACGTAATCTGTAGGGGCATGTTAAGTGGGAGTACTTAGACCGCGCTCCTATATTTGCGGTATAATTGGCGATTTTGTGGCTATAGAGGCCAGGTTTAAATCCCAGAATTCTTCTTTAAGGCCCACACATCTGATCCATATTTAATTATGCTCTTTATTTAATACTAATATGAAATTATAACCATTGTTCTTTCTTACGCATATGAATATGAAGCTGTCTTCAACACATTTCTGTTTATCTCTCTTCTATTTGTACTCGTCTACTTTATTCCAAAGTTTGGTTTTTCCAAGCTCCTCTCTGTTGTTGTTTTTTTTCCAGTTACTCACTGTCCTTTACCTGTCTTTCCTCTTTTCTTTTTCCTTCATATTCCCTTCTCCTTTGTGGCCTTCCCCCCCTATCTTCTGCTGTGTCTCTTTTCCTTATTCCCTGGTCTCCCTATCTCTCTCCTCTCCTCTCCAGCCTCAGTTGGTTGAGAGGTTGCTGGAGGAGATTCAGAATCTGAAGGCCACAGTTTTGTCTCAGGAGAAGAGAATCTGTGACTTGGAGAATAAGCTTTCTCAGTACACCAATGGCACTGCCTGACAGACACACACACACACACACACACACACACACACACACACACACACACACTGTTGAGGTATTGGCCTGAATTACAGTATAGTAATATTTTTACAGAAACACATTGCCCTTGTACAGACATGGAGGTTCTCCCCTATTGCCCTATATACTCTAACTATCCTGTCCCTCTAATGCTTTGGAATAAATATGGTACATATTCACACCTTTAGAGTGATTTGTAAAGTACGTGGGTATAAGAAGGCAGGACAGTGTGGGAGAAAGGGGACTGCAGTTTAGAGAGACATGTGGAAGTTGGGTTACTGAAGAAAGTTAACATTATTGATCACTTGTTTTGTTTGCGTAAAAAGGTTTTGTGCCAATGGTGTTCCGGCTGTTTTTTGGGAAATTGCGTCCTGTATAAACTAATTATATAACCACAAACACACATACACTCAACACATGAACAAGCTCAACCATCACCAAACATGCACCTCAACACATATACTTGCCCTGCCCTCCTTGTCAAACTGTCACTGATCAACACATTCAAAGTCTGCAAAGTCTGACAACCTTTCAAAATGTAAATAGTGATAAAGCACAAAAGGAGAAAAAAAAACATATAGCAAAATGTGAAAAGCAAAGTGTTTTGTGTGTTCTGTAAAGGATTATACATGAGACACATAATGACATCAATAAAAACAATGTTTTTTAAAATCTCTGCCTCTTCCATCTGTTGTAATCGTGTTTCACAGATTTCTGCTATCTGATTTTGGGCCAGTAGGGGGCCTGGTCAGGTCTCCAGTATGCACCCTTCACAGGTCTTAAGGCAAAATTTGCAGGTAAATCATTGGTTTACAGTTGATTTCCACCAATCAAAAAAAGACATAGCTATAGGGGAGGAGTTTTTACAGCTAAAAAAAACACTGAAATGGGGTTAGGAGCTTATTATCATTATATATGTCAAATGTTATCATCTCCACGTTTACCACATGAAGTCTCAAGAATCCCTTCTCTCTCTCTGTTGTCTCCTCATTGCTCTTAAGGGGCTTTTGGAGAAACATATCAGATGAGGGTGATCATTACATTACATTACAAGCATTCAGCAGACGCTTTTATCAAAAGCAACTTAAAATGAATTCATTCAACATATGTAGGCAAGAGAACTACTAGTCACCAGAAAGTGCATTTCCTTCCTGAACAAGCATCTAAGAGCAGAACCAGTGCTAAGGTAAAAGTGCATTAAGTTATCTACCTACTTGAGAAACAAATGAGACAAATGAGCAAGTGCTAAGAGGAAGGGTCAGGGTAGTCACAAAATGAGACAAAATTGAGATCTCCCCTATTGATGAAGAAAAGACGACTGAGCAAAAGATTTTGCTTCTGGGTTGATTTATTAATCTTGCACTGCCTTTAAGATATGTTAGTATCTTAAAGTACCTAGTGATACATACATGCAGGTGATGCAACGTAAACCTCAAAATTATTTTCTGGCTGATTTTAAACCATTCACAATTTTGAATTCACTGGATCCCCAGCTCAGTCGGTACAATCTTTATGACGGTAATGGGTACGCTTAGGCCAAAAATTGTAGGTGGGTTTGACAGACACAGGAGCTGGTGTGATAGTGTAGACACAGGAGCCTACATTACCCACCCGATCCACAACCACTAGCTCTACATCAGGCGAACAACAAGATGCAGTGTAAGACACCACTGTTATGTTCTCACTCTTGGTGCCAATGGCCATGCTGGTGTTCATGGTTCCATTGCCCTGTCTGAGTCTGACACGGTCGATGCCTGTCCCTTCAACACCATCAGTCAGATTGACAGAGAGCTCCCACGTAGATAAGGTGCAGTTGTCAGAGCAGTAAGACCGTAGGCTGACCAGCTGACACACTGGCCGAGTGAAATCGGTCACCTATGTTAGATAAAGTCAGTTAGTCATAGTTCTATCAGTGACTTAACTATTGAAATATGTGCAGATATTGCTCATTGGAAGGGTTACCGTGTCAATGATGGAGAAGCGTAGCACGATAGAGTTGGTGTCTGTGGCCCCTGGAGCCTCAGCCTCAATGGTCAGGGTGACATCGCTACCAGATGGGGTGTTAAGCGGTGCTGTGAGGGTCACTGTACCATTAGCACTGCCACCAGTTGCCAGAAACAAGCTGCTAGGGGAAGTTGAGTCAAAACCTCGGTCATTGGTAAGTCGGATGGTGAAGTTACCCCCTGTCCCACTGGTCATCACAGAGAAGGGCACAGAGAATGGTGTTCCTGGTACTAACACACTATTTGAATCAGCCTAAATACAAAGGGAATCAGAAAAGAGTCAGTATTTGCTGTGTGATTAAGTACTATTTGACAACCAGAGTTATAGGTCTGTATATCTCCTCATGTTTTGAAGTGAAGTACCCCTGTGTGCATTACTCAGTGATGGTCTAGGGTAGGCACTCACAGTAATAGTCAGGCTGGAGCCTCTGAGGTTGGTGGAGGACTGTCGCTGGAAGCTGGTTGGTGACCTGGAGGTACTGCGGCTATCCTCCCCCTTCACACGCACCACAAACGCCTCTGACGGGATCCTGTCAACCCGGACTAAGAAGTCTCCACCCCCCAGTGACTCCACATTGCCATTAACCTCCCCTGACCCTGAGGCTTCCACCAGAGCCACCTCTGTCAGTGTTGCTGAATCACTACCCGTCAACGTCACCAACAACGGTGCCATTAACACCTTCAAAAAAAAAAGATTAAAAATCCATTGAGTATGTCTGACTTGATCATATTAGTTGTACTGTTAAGCCATCCTTTTGGATATAAAACCAATGTGATTATCATATGTACAAGTCACAGTTTCTTTACCAGCTCTAGGACGGGTCTCTAGTACATCAAATCCCTTAAACGGGCCCTGGGATGCCTCCACGAAGTCAAACAGGAAATCAATAGCACTCTGACCTGGGAATAAAAGGTTGTGAGTAAAAACTCAACCAAAGAGGCTACATGTGTAAGACAGTTTACAGCTATTATGATCTGTAGGATTTTTTGTGTTTCCTAAGTGATTGACTGTGGGTACACACTAATCTTCATCATCTTTTTGTCTGGTGATTGATGGTAATTTGATAGAACCCCCCAAAGTACAACCCCCCATTATTCCAGTATATATTCCGGTACAACACCTATTGACCTGTGGCCCTTCCATGGTGAATGTAGGGGCAGAGGAGCAGCCAACCCAATGCTGAAAATCTTAGCCTCAGTAAGCCCTCGCTATAGGTCCTAGTGGAGTTTGTTTAGATGTTCCTCAACTGAAAGGGTTGCCAAACTACGTTGTTTCAGTGTTCATGATTCCCAAAAGTCAAGTACCAAGTCCGAATGATCTGTCTCACCTATAACCTTCAGGGTGTAGGGATCTGTTGACACCATTCTCATTTCCCATAGTCCCACTTGTGTATTTAGCCGCAGGGTCTGGAAGTTCCCCACTGACTGGAATGCAGTGATCAACGATCCGGACTTCGTCAGTGCTTTTCTGAGACTCGCCTATAAACAAAGTCATGCCAATAAATAAAGCACACTGGTAGTGAACAGTTACCAGACAATGACATACATATTAAACAGTTGATGGTGTCACACATTGATAGTGACAGGTATTAATGCTCAAATTGGACATTGCAAATTGTGTGTAGCATTTGTAAACATCAATATGTCAAATTATTGTGATACCCTTGTGTAATTACTGTAAACAAGATACATGGTGGTGATGATTGGTGGCCTCTATCTCACACTGGTGGTATTGTTAGTGTTTCTGCAAATTAAGACCACATCTTCTGTCAAAGGTTTTGACTTTTGCTTTAGTGAAGAGGATAAACATGTTGGAAGTGGAATTTTCCTTCAGGCTTTCACTGTTTCACCATAGGCACCTCTGAACGCTTTAGCTCTGTTCGCTCTGGAAAAACCTCTTCCTGTTTTGTGCTATAAAGCAATCTTCCTTTGTTCTGTAAAACAATCCAGCAGATTTGCTACAAAATATACAAAATATATATACATAATGCAGTGTAGAAGCTGCCAAAAGCCTTGTTTGTTTAAGGTAATCATGCTAATGTCTCAAATTGATGTTAAAATACTGCACATAGCACCTTTAACTTTAACAACAATAGAAAGGATTCGATTTCCAGAGTAGTATTACCGGAGGGGCTGATGAGCGTGAAGGAGAGGGAGCGTCCAGTGATGTAAATTGTAAGGTTTCTTACTGACTCATCAACTGAGAAGGTGAAATTATCTGCCTTTCCTGGGCTCCTGACTACCTGCAGTAGTGTCACCTAAGAGAATGAAACAGATGACACGTTTGGATTCTTAGTTTGGATTTAGAAAACTAGCTGGTCATAGCCAGTGAAATAATTTAGATATTACCAGGGAGGAGCTGGAGGACTCTACTATGATGCTGGTGGCCACAGACAGCTCACTCTTGGTGACTTCAATAGCCTGTCCCCCTGAAGCCTCAGCCACGTCCCTGTACAACTGGCCATCGGATGTCATCCGTCTGAACCGTTGGCTGCCACTCTGTCTTCGACGACGGCGCCCCAAGATGTCAGTCAAAAAGAAGTTCACCTAAAAAAGAGAAAGATGGATGAGAATTTAGTTAGCCAAATCAGACAGACCTGTAGTAGCTGTTCCTTTACATATGAACATCTACAAATAGGCAATTCTGAAGTAATCCTTTTAGCCTTCCCAACTCCAGAAATCTGGAGTCCTGGCCAGAAACAAAAACTGATTTTTGAGCGTAGTGAAACATAACATAGAAACATAAAAAAAATGTAAACATTTGTATCCTCTATGGACTTAGAAGGCTAAATTAGCTTATTTACTACTGTAACTCCCTCTAGAGATTTATTTTGTTTTGTATTAATTGATGTATTGTGTCTGCCTGCAATGTTTGAATTAGATTCCTTGTCTGCACATGCTATCAAACATGTTATCAATAAGGATTATTACTATTCTGATGATGATAATTACTATTACTCCTCTTCTTCTTCGACAACATTGTTTTACATTTAAACCTATGCTAGCTACTCACCACTGTCTTGGTACGCTCTATCAGTGCGATCACTGTGTTTTTCAGGTATCCGTCTTTAGCGGTTGCATCAGTAAAGACGAATATCTCAGAACTAGGAGGAGCACCAGTTAACGCCAGCTACATGAGGAAGAAATAATATGAGATAGTAAGAATTGTTTTAGTTTTGCCCCACATTAATGAAATTTGCTGGATAGATTTTGAAGTAGCCTAAGCAACATGCCACGGCACCTGAAGACCTGAAAGACTCATTTCCGGGAAATCTCCACCACCACCTGCTGTCAGTGCATCGATCTGGGCCTTGAAGAAATTTGGGTCTGTAGTCCTTATCAGTGGTCCAAAGTCTGAGGTTCAGATGGAGATAGAAGATATAAATGTATCTTTCTTGTGCTTTCTTTTGGTGAGTGGTTTATGATTAAGAAAAGGAAGAAAGAAAAGTAAGTAAAGGAATAGTGTAGAGTCCAGTCTAGGGCTTTAAGATCCTACCTGGATCATTGAAAGGAACAAGAATGTAGACTGAGGGCTCGTCTGGTGTTCCTACTTTACTGTTTACTAGAGAGGAAGTAACAGTTTTCACTGCCTCAATGTCATCTCCCATGCTGCCTGTAGTGTCAATCACAAAGCAAAGAGCTTTATTGGCTCCTTTGGAGATCCCCAACATCCTGATGGACAGAGAAAAAAGGATGGATAGAGAGATAATAAATAAAAAAACTTTGTATATACGTACATAGGTACTTTACAGTATAACACTGCACCACATGTTAAACGTACTGCAGGAAGTCTGTGTCACCAGCAGCCCCTCGAATGTCCTCTAGCAGCTCTCTGGTTGCAGCTACTGCCACATTTGCTGCTTCAGGGTGGAGATGCCCGTGGCTGGACGTCAGCGTGTCCTTGCTGATCCCACCTTTAGGCTCTTTCCCACTCGTCATGTCGACGAAGCCTCCGTGGCTGCATTTTCCTGTTCACCATTAGATATGAAAATAAAAAGTACACAAAAATACAACATTCTTCTATGTAGGATGTTGTATTTCATGAATATTATTCTTCTATGTTTTATTCTATTCTATGTTTTTATATGTGTAATCCAATGTATGTATCATAGCTACTAGTGTTCATGAGATGAACATATGTACTAATCCACCAGGAAAAACATCCTGGAACATGTAAATATGCTTAGCGACTAAATCTTGTAGTTTGGTGAAAGTGTCAGATAGAATCATCTCATGACCACTTTGAGTAGAGCAGCTGAGCTAGTTTGGAGAGACAGATGACAAGCGGTCATAGTTTAGAAACCCATGGCAGCAGTATCCAAGACTGGCTCAGCATGCTGGTTACACTCTCAGAAGCTATGAATAGGCACAGACAAGGAATACCCCTTAAGTCTGTGAGAGCAGCGGTGGAAAACGTCTCATGGGCCGATAACACAGCAACAGACCTTGGCATAACTATGAATAGGGACAGCCCATAGAAGCAGGTAGAACAGTTGTGGAGGGAAGGAAAAGCTCCAACTTTGCTCTCTTCCCAGGATGCAGTTGACAGACAGTTGGGAGTAAATGAACCAAAACCACTTCTTCACCCATTCGGGGAGAAAACCCTTTCAATCCAGGTGGTGTAGGTGACAATAGGTCTGATTAGCGCTGTGAGCAGCTTTGGAGGATGGTTGTTCTGGGATGTCAGGGGCCTTAACCCATGAATCACCTGTGATGTGAGGTGTCCATTGATAAGCCTAATGGCCTAAGGCAACAACACACTGCTACATCCTGGTTTAATAGCACACGGTATACTTCCATCAGATCCTGTGTATTGTTATGAGGGGTGGAAGTAACAAAAATTAATTGATAAAAATTGAGGTGATGAAAATGCATGTGAATTGAAAAATAGAGTGATAAATTATCAATTGATTTGATTAATTTAAAGCCGATTTGATTAAAACAGTTGTGATATCATGACAACAGAGCCATGTTTCATCATTTTCCCCATCATTGCTTGCTGTAAACGATTAATGTCAGTTTGGTATTGTGAATAATGAATGGTAGACAGTAGACAGTAACAGAGACCAGTTGATTATCAAAGCTATTACAAATAAAATGTCAAGTTTATCAAATCAATTGACAATTTATCACTTGATTTTTCAATTCACATACATTTCATGACTTCCATTATTAATTTGTAAGCATTTTCATCACTTCCATTTTTTCAATCATTTTTTTTT
This sequence comes from Hoplostethus mediterraneus, assembly GCA_034670385.1. NCBI lineage: Eukaryota > Metazoa > Chordata > Actinopteri > Trachichthyiformes > Trachichthyidae > Hoplostethus > Hoplostethus mediterraneus. The sequence continues at coordinate 11,204,402 of JAXDDW010000005.1, forward strand.
ACTCCCAGCCTTGAGGCCACTTTCCTTAAATGATAAATGGCATGGTGTAGTGACTGATGAATGATGAATGTAAGTTATCAATTGATTATTTATCACTCTATTTTTCAATTCACATGCATTTTCATCACCTCCATTTTTATCAATTAATTTGTGTTACTTCCACCCCTCATATATTATATGTATAAATATTGTATGTATAAATGCCTTTATGTCAACTATGTTCTATGTAAATCATAGTCTACTGTATTATTATTGTATTAAATATACAACGGCATTTGATTTGCAGGTGAACAAATGAGGTTCAGACAATTTAACCATGACAAAGGACCATCACAGCTACACTCAATTTCAATTTCTCAATTTAATTCAATGTCTTAAAAATATGTTGTTATTATAATATGCTAGTTATTATTTTTCAAACGTCAAATATGATAGGGAGTGGTTTACCCTTTGGTTTGGTTGGGTTCACAATACTAAAGTATCCTGAGGTCAGTATCTTCCCCTGTAGGATGTCTTCCAGGATGTTGTTCCTACAGTCGTCTCCATCACAGTTGCGACAGGTTGCTCTGCCTTCATCTGTAGAAAAGCAGTTCCAAAAGATGTTTTGTCAGCGTTTATTCAATGAAACTACCTCACCAAATCTACATTCCTCATCATTGTTGCCATCTAAAACAGACATCACTCATCTCTTTACCTGCTATGTTACCAATGCTGGCGTCTGATCTGATTAGATTTGAGTTTGGGAGTTTGCTGTCCATTTCCACCCAGTTACTGTGACTGTAGAAATCCTTCAGATTGACAACAGGAATCCAAATCAGATTTTTATAACATGAATTTATAACAATTCACTGGAGTCACATTTGTTTGAATCCCTTGGACAATAACAGCACAGTAAATCACAGCACCACAGCATCTGTCATGTATTTTAGAATCATAAATACCTGTAAGGTGTGTAAAATTTCTCCCAGCTTCTCCCTGGCTGCCGGAAAGTTTTCTTCCCTGTTGCTGGCCTTGACAGCTGATAGTCCATCTGTGATGATTTTCTTTCCCAATGCAAAACTCTCATCGTCAAAATGAAAGCTTGCATTGCTGAAATGACGGATGTCCACCCGTACATTTCATGAATATGAATATGCTGATATGTACAGAATAAACAATAATGACAGTGTAAACAGGGTACAAAAATATGTAATATATACACTGGTGGCCAAAATTATTAGAACACTTGGCATACATTTATGAGGTTTCAGTTGTTTTTGTTTAATTGGCCATTAAAATACCCATAAAACGAATGTATACAAAGTCATTCAAAAATAGTCATACAAAGACACTCAATAAAGGGGAGTGAAGTACCGGTGATGCGTTGGGTGGTTTTCACCACCCTCTGCAGTGCTTTCCGGTCAGGCAACAGAGCAGTTGCTGTATCAAACTGTGATGAAGTTGGTAAGGATGCTCTCAATGGTGCAGCAGTAGAAGTTCACCAGAGTCTGAGGCGACAGGTGGACTTTCTTCAGTCTCCTCAGGAAGAAGAGATGCTGGTGAGCCTCCTTGACCAGGGTTGTGGTGTTGAGGGTCCAAGAGAGGTCCTCAGAGTTGTGGACGCCCAGAAACTTAAAGCTGGCGACACGCTCAACCTACATCCTGTTGATGCAGATGGGGGTGTGTGCCGGCTTTGGACTTCCTGAAGTCCACAATGAGCTCCTTGGTCTTCTTGGTGTTGAGGGCCAGGTTATTGAGCTCATCAGGGTGGGAGGTGTACAGCAGGAATACAGCATGGCATATATGTACTGCAACTACTACTACTGTTAATACATATGTGTACTACCTCTACTACTATTGCATGTCATACAGAATATTGAAGTTTTCTTCAACACTGACAAAGTAGGAGAATTTATTTTAAACTGAACTGGGTTTTATTGTGAAGTCAGCTTTAGGCTATGGCCATCTAGTTGAGCCCAGACTGTTGGAGATGTTTACCTTGGTGAGTCCCAATGACACAATCAGTTTTGATAACTTCCCCTCCCGGGGAAGGGCTGTCCGCACCGAGACCTGGCCATCACCATCGATGATGTTGTGGTGACGTCAACTCGGACTGCGAGGAATCTGGGTGTGACCTTAGACGACCAACTGTCGTTCTCGGCAAACATCGCATCAGTGACACGCTCCTGCAGATTCCTCCTCTACAACATCAGGAGGATTCGCCCCTTCCTCACTGACAAGGCAGCGCAGGTGCTCATCCAGGCTCTTGTTATCTCCTGGACTACTGCAACTCCCTCCTTGCTGGTGCCCCGGCGTCGGCCATCAGACCTCTGGAGCTTGTTCAGAAAGCTGCGGCTTGACTTGTGTTCAACCGCCCCAAGTTCTCCCATACAACAACCCTTCTCCGTTCTCTACACTGGCTCCCTGTAGCAGCTCGTATCCAGTTCAAGACCCTGGTGCTAGCCTACAGGGCAGTGAAAGGAACTGCTCCGTCTTATCTCCAGGCTATGGTCAAGCCCTACACCCCCGCCCGACCACTTCGTTCTGCTGCCTCGAGGCGACTGGTTGCCCCGTTGCTCAGAGGGCCCTGCGGCCGATCTACACGGTCACGGCTTTTCTCTGTCCTGGCCCCGCAGTGGTGGAATGAACTCCCCACTGATGTCAGGACAGCAGAGTCGCTGCCCATCTTTCTGAGCTCTTGTTTACTGGCTCTTGGATACACTTGGATACACTTATTTGCCTTAGCTCTTGTTTACTGGCTCTTGGATACACTTATTTGTCTTAGCTCTTGTTTACTGGCTCTTGGATACACTTATTTGTCTTAGCTCTTGTTTACTGGCTCTTGGATACACTTATTTGTCTTAGCTCTTGTTTACTGGCTCTTGGATACACTTATTTGTCTTAGCTCTTGTTTACTGGCTCTTGGATACACTTATTTGTCTTAGCTCTTGTTTACTGGCTCTTGGATACACTTATTTGTCTTAGCTCTTGTTTACTGGCTCTTGGATACACTTGGATACACTTATTTGCCTTAGCTCTTGTTTACTGGCTCTTGGATACACTTATTTGTCTTAGCTCTTGTTTACTGGCTCTTGGATACACTTATTTGTCTTAGCTCTTGTTTACTGGCTCTTGGATACACTTATTTGTCTTAGCTCTTGTTTACTGGCTCTTGGATACACTTGGATACACTTATTTGCCTTAGCTCTTGTTTACTGGCTCTTGGATACACTTATTTGTCTTAGCTCTTGTTTACTGGCTCTTGGATACACTTGGATACACTTATTTGTCTTAGCTCTTGTTTACTGGCTCTTGGATACACTTATTTGTCTTAGCTCTTGTTTATTGGGTTCATTTATTTGTCTTAGCTCTTGTGTTATTCGATTCTCTATTTGTCTCATTTGTTAAGATAAGTAGGTTGCTAACTTATTGCACTCTTACATTAACACTAGTTATGCTCTTAGTTGCTTGTTTAGGAAGGAAATGCACTTATGATTTCTGGTGACTAGTAGTTTTCTACCTTTGTTGAATGCACTTATTGTAAGTCGCTTTGGATAAAAGCGTCTGCTAAATGACTGTAATGTAATGTAATGTAATAACTACTGTAACTATCTACACTTTTGTAATTTATGTATGATATTTAACTTAATGAAATTTTAACTTTTAATGTCTCATTTCAAAGAGCCTTTTGTTTTTTATTTTCCATTTTAGTATTGTCCTTTGGTGGCTGCCTCTGTACAGCAGAGCCAAAGCGAGATCAGAGCCATTCAGCATGTGTCTATACCTTGAATTTACTCTTTTTCTGTACAAGGGCAATGTGTTTCTGTAAAAAGGTGTACTCTTTTTCTTTTTTTCTCACTTAATATTTAACCTCTAGAGTGGCTTTCGCTTTTACACTCTTTGCCCACTGAATATTTTGTGTGTGTGTGTGTGTGTGTGTGTGTGTGTGTGTGTGTGTGTGTGTGTGTGTGTGTGTGTGTGTGTGTGTGTATGTGTTTGTGTGGTGTTGGCTGGTTGTGCTATGCTTGTTATGCTGTCTCATGTTTTCTCCGGTGGTTTTCAGTATTTTCATTTCAGGAAGTTGGCACCAAGCACATATGCATTGAAAGGTGTTTTTCAATTAATCAAAGCACATTTCTTTTTTTCTCCAGAACTCTCAGAAGCACCTATTGTTTGGTGAAGCCAGTTTCAGGTCATAGTATTTAATGTCACTGATTGTATTGTATTTCAGAACATCTCTTTTCTTTTTGTCTCCTCTCCTCTCCAGCCTCAGTTGGTTGAAAGGTTGCTGGAAGAGATTCAGAATGTGAAGGCCACAGTTTTGTCTCAGGAGAAGAGGATCTGTGACTTGGAGAATAAGCTTTCTCAGTCCACCAATGGCACTGCCTGACGCACGCACACGCGCGCACACGCACACGCACACACACACACACACACACACACACACACACACACACACACACACACACACACACACACACACATACACACACAGACCTGAATTACAGTATAGTAATATTTTTACAGAAACACATTGCCCTTGTACAGACATGGAGGTTCTCCCCTATTGCCCTATATACTCTAACTATCCTGTCCCTCTAATGCTTTGGAATAAATATGGTACATATTCACACCTTTAGAGTGATTTGTAAAGTACGAGATGAGTACGAGAAGGCAGGACAGTGTGGGAGAAAGGGGACTGCAGTTTAGAGAGACGTGGAAGTTGGGTTAAAGGAGTGAAGAAAGTTAACATCATTGATCACTTGTTTTGTTTGCATAAAGAGGTTCTGTGCCAATGGTGTTCCAGCTATTTATTTTGAAATTATAAACTAATTATATAACCATCAACACACATACACACATACGTACACATACACACAACACACGAACAAGCTCAGACATCACCAAACATGCACCTCAACACATATACTTGCCCTGCCCTCCTTATCAAACTGTCACTGACCAACACATTCAAAGTCTGCAAAGTCTGACAACCTTTCAAAATGTAAATAGTGATAAAGCACAAAAGGAGAAAAAATGAGACACATTATGACTTCATAAAAACAATGTTTCTAAAAAATCCATCTGTTGTAATCGTGTTTCACAGATTATTTCTGCTATCTGATTTTGGGTCAGTAGAGGGCCTGGACAGGTCTCCAGTATGCACCCTTCACAGGTCTTAAGGCAAAATCTGCAGGTAAATCATTGGTTTACAGTTGATTTCTACCAATCAAAAAAAGACATAGCTATAGTGGAGGAGTTTTCTTACAGCTAAAAAAAAACACTGAAATGGGCTTAGGAGCTTATTATCATTATATATGTCAAATGTTATCATCTCCACATTTACCACATGAAGTCTCAAGAATCCCTTCTCTCTCTCTGTTTCCTCATTGCTCTTAAGGGGTTTTTAGGAGAAACATATCAGAAGAAGGTGATCATTACATTACATTACAGGCATTCAGCAGTGCATTAAGTTATCTACCTACTTGAGAAACAAATGAGACAAATGAGCAAGTGCTAAGAAGAAGGGTCAGGGTAGTCACAAAATGAGACAAAATTGAGATCTTCCCTATTGATGAAGAAATGACTGAATCAACACTAGTCCAACTCAATGTGCTCTACAAAAAAAGCCTCAAGAGCCACTAAAGTCCGCCTGACTAGATTTTCTGCCATTTTGAATTTTTTGAAAAACACATTTTTGACATCTCTTCCTAAACCGCAGGTCCGATTGCTACCAAATTTTCTGTGGCTCATTACTGGACAAAGCTTAGCAAAATTCATAAAAGCTTGCTGATCTCTTTTCAAGATATTGACCAATGAACTTCAAAAGGGTGTGGCTCAGCACATAAATAGATCCTTGGACCAATCATCACAAAATAGAATATGTTCACATAATTACCTGAAACATTTGGCCTTAAATCAAGGACAGTTTGTCCAAACATCACCAAACTTGGTGGGCATTTTTAATTAAGCTGTTGAAACATGTCCACAAAATGTTTTTGAAATTGACCAATAGGGGGGTGACGGCGTTGTCGATCAAGGGTGTGGGCCTGGCGCAAATTGTGCCATTAATCAATGAATTTGTCCAATCATCACAAAACTTTAGATATTTATGTTGAACTAAGTTTGTAAAATTATCTTAAAATTGTACAATAGCGCCACAAATCTTTTCCATATGGGCTTACAGTATAGTATTTTTCTGGGGCTTTTCTTTTTAAACTGCACTTTGTTTTTTGAGAATGGAAGCCTCTGTCCTAGTACCCTTGCTTACTTAAACATACAGTTAACTGCATATATTTGTTTGTGGGATTTATCTTCTTCTGTCACTGCATGCAGTTCGCAGTAACAAAACGGTTTGAACCCACAAATTGCGGCTATATTTCATTGTTTTCCCATGGTGTCAATGCTGCGGTGCATACAGCTCAAACAGCATTCAAGCATTTCTCTCCCCCTCTAAGCGAGAGCAGGATCTTTATACCTACAAGTTACACAAGCTCCTTCAGGTTTGCCTCCGGTCTCAATAACAAAGTCACCAGAATAGACAAAGCAGTGTTGTAGACAAATTCACTTTTAGACTCTTTGTCCACTGAATATTTTGTGTGTGTGTGTTTGTGTGGTGTTGGCTGGTCGTGCTATACTTGTTATGCTGTCTCATGTTTACATGTGTCTCATGTGAATCAAAGCACATTTCTTTTTTTCTCCAGAACTCTCAGAAGCACCTATTGTTTGGTGAAGCCATTTTTCCAGGTCATTGCATTTGATGTCATTGATTGTATTGTATTTCAGAACATCTCTTTTCTTTTTGTCTCCTCTCCAGCCTCAGTTGGTTGAAAGGTTGCTGGAGGAGATTCAGAATCCACACACACACACACACACACACACACACACACACACACACACACACACACACACACACACACACACACACACACACACACACACACACACACTCACACTACAGTATAGTAATATTTTTACAGAAACACATTGCCCTTGTACAGACAATAAATATGGTACATATTCACTCCTTTAGAGTGATTTGTAAAGTACTAGATGGGTACAAGAAGGCAGGACAGTGTGGGAGAAAGGGGACTGCAGTTTAGAGAGACATGTGGAAGTTGGGTTAAAGGACTGAAGAAAGTTAACATTATTGATGACTTGTTTTGTTTGCGTAAAAAGGCGTTCCAGCTGTTTTTTGGGAAATTATAAACTAATATACAATATACTAACATACACACAACACATGAACAAGCTCAGGCATCACCAAACATGCACCTCAACACGCTTGCCCTGCCCTCCTTATCAAACTGTCACTGACCAACACATTCAAAGTCTGCAAAGTCTGACAACCTTTCAAAATGTAAATAATGATGAAGCACAATAGGAGAAAAAATGAGACACATTATGACTTCATAAAAACAATGTTTTTAAAAAAATCTCTGCCTCTTCCATCTGTTGTAATCGTGTTTCCCAGATTATTTCTGCTATCTGATTTTGGACCAGTAGGGGGCCTCGACAGGTCTCCAGTATGCACCCCAATCAAAAAAAGACATAGCTATAGGGGAGGAGTTTAAAGCTAAAAAAAACACTGAAATGGGGTTAGGAGCTTATTATCATTATATATGTCAAATGTTAGCATCTCCACGTTTACCACATGAAGTATCAAGAATCCCTTCTCTCTCTCTGTTGTCTCCTCATTGCTCTTAAGGGGCTTTTGGAGAAACATATCAGATGAGGGTGATCATTACATTACATTACAAGCATTCAGCAGACGCTTTTATCCAAAGCAATTTAAAATAAGTTCATTCAACATATGTAGGCAAGAGAACTACTAGTCACCAGAAATCCTAAGTGCATTTCCTTCCTGAACAAGCATCTAAGAGCAGAACCAGTGCTAAGGTAAAAGTGCATTAAGTTATCTACCTACTTGAGAAACAAATGAGACAAATGAGCAAGTGCTAAGAGGAAGGGTCGGGGTAGTCACAAAATGAGACAAAATTGAGATCTCCCCTATTGATGAAGAAAAGACGATTGAGCAAAAGATTTTGCCTCTGGGTTGATTTATTAATCTTGGACTGCCTTTAAAATATGTTAGTATCTTAAAGTACCTAGTGATACATACATGCAGGTGATGCAACATAAACCTCAAAATTATTTTCTGGCTAATTTTAAACCATTCACAATTTTGAATTCACTGGATCCCCAGCTCAGTCGGTATAAAGAACAACTGTATGACTGTGATGGCTACGCTGAGGCAAAGAATGGAGGACTGAGTGGTTTTAAAAGCCACAGACACAGGAGCTGGTGTGATAGTGTAGAAACAGGAGCCTACATTACCCACCCGATCCACAACCACTAGCTCTACATCAGGCGAACAACAAGATGCAGTGTAGGACACCACTGTTATGTTCTCGCTCTTGGTGCCAATGGCCATGCTGGTGTTCATGGTTCCATTGCCCTGTCTGAGTCTGACACGGTCGATGCCTGTCCCTTCAACACCATCAGTCAGATTGACAGAGAGCTCCCACGTAGATAAGGTGCAGTTGTCAGAGCAGTTAAATCGTAGGCTGACCAGCCGACACACTGGCCGAGTGAAATCAGTCACCTATGTTAGATAAAGTCAGTTAGTCTTAGTTCTATCAGTGACTTAACTATTGAAATATGTGCAGATATTGCTCATTGGAAGGGTTACCGTGTCAACGATGGAGAAGCGTAGCACGATAGAGTTGGTGTCTGTGGCCCCTGGAGCCTCAGCCTCAATGGTCAGGGTGACATCGCTACCAGATGGGGTGTTAAGCGGCGCTGTTATGTTCACTGTACCATTAGCACTGCCACCAGTTGCCAGAAACAAGCTGAGTCAAAACCTCGGTCATTGGTAAGTCGGATGGTGAAGTTACCCCCTGTCCCACTGGTCATCACAGAGAAGGGCACAGAGAATGGTGTTCCTGGTACTAACACACTATTTGAATCAGCCTAAATACAAAGGGAATCAGAAAAGAGTCAGTATTTGCTGTGTGATTAAGTACTATTTGACAACCAGAGTTATGGTCTGTATATCTCCTCATGTTTTGAAGTGAAGTACCCCTGTGTGCATTACTCAGTGATGGTCTAGGGTAGGCACTCACAGTAATAGTCAGGCTGGAGCCTCTGAGGTTGGTGGAGGACTGCCTCTGGAAGCTGGTTGGTGACCTGGAGGTACTGCGGCTATCCTCCCCCTTCACACGCACCACAAACGCCTCTGACGGGATCCTGTCAACCCAGACTAAGAAGTCTCCACCCCCCAGTGACTCCACATTGCCATTAACCTCCCCTGACCCTGAGGCTTCCACCAGAGCCACCTCTGTCAGTGTTGCTGAATCACTACCCGTCAACATCACCAACAACGTGCCATTAACACCTTCAAAATGGTACATATGGTATGTCTGACTTGATCATATTAGTTGTACTGTTAAGTCATCCTTTTGGATATAAAACCAATATGATTATCATATGTACAAGTCACATCTTAACAGTTTCTTTACCAGCTCTAGGACGGGTCTCTAGTGCATCAAATCCCTTAAACGGGCCCTGGGATGCCTCCACAAAGTCAAACAGGAAATCAATAGCACTCTGACCTGGGAATAAAAGGTTGTGAGTGAAAACTCAACCAAAGAGGCTAGATGTGTAAGACAGTTTACAGCTATTATGATCTGTAGGATTTTTTGTGTTTCTTAAGTGATTCACTGTGGGTACACACTAATCTTAATCATCTTTTTGTCTGGTGATTGATGGTAATTTGATAGAACCCCCCAAAGTACAACCCCCTAATATTCCAGTATATATTCCGGTACAACACCTATTGACCTGTGGCCCTTCCATGGTGAATGTAGGGGCAGAGGAGCAGCCAACCCAATGCTGAAAATCTTAGCCTCAGTAAGCCCTCGCTATAGGTCCTAGTGGAGTTTGTTTAGATGTTCCTCAACTGAAAGGGTTGCCAAACTACGTTGTTTCAATGTTCATGATTCCCAAAAGTCAAGTACCAAGTCCAAATGATCTGTCTCACCTATAACCTTCAGGGTGTAGGGATTTGTTGACACCATTCTCATTTCCCATACTCCCACTTGTGTGTTTAGCAGCAGGGTCTGGAAGTTTCCCACTGACTGGTATTCAATGATCAACGATCCGGTTTCGTCAGTGCTTTTCTGAGACTCGCCTATAAACAAAACCATGTCAATAAATAAAGCACACTGGTAGTGAACAGTTACCAGACAATGACATACATATTAAATAGTTGATGGTGTCACACATTGATAGTGACAGGTATTAATGCTCAAATTGGACATTGCAAATTATGTGTAGCATTTGTAAACATCAATATGTCAAATTATTGTGATACCCTTGTGTAATTTCTGTAAACAAGATACCATGGTGGAGATGATTGGTGGCCTCTATCTCACACTGGTGGTATTGTTAGTGTTTCTGCAAATTAAGACCACATCTTCTGTCAAAGGTTTTTACTTTTGCTTTAGTGAAGAGGATAAACATGTTGGAAGTGGAATTTTCCTTCCAGCTTTCACTGTTTCACCATAGGACCTCTGAACGCTTTAGCTCTGTTCACTCTGGAAAAACCTCTTCCTGTTTTGTGCTATAAAGCAATCTTCCTTTGTTCTGTAAAACAATCCAGCAGATTTGCTACAAAATATGACCTGCTGATACATAATGTTACGGGGTTCCGTTAGGGTCTGGACCCAGATGCAGACCGCTGAGACAGGAGTAGGGAAAAAACAGTTTTAATAGGAACAGAGGAAGGGCAGGTACGTGAGATGAGGGGTATGGTGGTCAGGCTGGGGGAACCGGGGTAGTGGTGAGGCCGGGGCGGAGGAGGCAGGCTGGAGGGGAAGCAGGTAGGAGAGGCCGGGACGGGAGAGACCAGAGGGAGGACTGGGAACCAGGGAGCAGGCTGGGGCGGGAGCAGGCAGGCAAGGAGACACGAGGAAGGAGGCACACCGGGGAACACACGGAAGATAGCGGAACAATCTGGCGATGAGTGGATGGGAAGCCGGGGGTTTTATACTGCAGGGTTGATGGGTTGATGGGAGACAGGTGTGGAGGAGAGGTAGGGCTGGGCGAGCGAGCCACGCCCAGGACACACACACACACAAACACAAGGGACAGAGACAAACAGGGGAGGTAAAAACAAGAGGAAACACAGAGGTAGGGCAGGGACCATGACACATAATGCAGTATAGAAGCTGCCAAAAGCCTTGTTTGTTTAAGGTAATCATACTAATGTCTCAAATTGATGTTAAAATACTGCACATAGCACCTTTAACTTTCAAGAATAGAAATTTGATTTGCAGAGTAGTATTACCGGAGGGGCTGATGAGTGTGAAGGAGAGGGAGAGTCCAGTGATGTAAATTGTAAGGTTTCTTACTGACTCATCAACTGAGAAGGTGAAATGATCTGCCTTTCCTGGGCTCCTGACTACCTGCAGTAGTGTCACCTAAGAGAATGAAACAGATGACACGTTTGGATTCTTACTTTGGATCTAGAAAACTAGCTGGTCATAGCCAGTGAAATAATTACCAGGGAGGAGCTGGAGGACTCTACTATGATGCTGGTGGCCACAGACAGCTCACTCTTGGTGACTTCAATAGCCTGTCCCCCTGAAGCCTCAGCCACGTCCCTGTACAACTGGCCATCAGATGTCATCCGTCTGAGCTGTTGGCTGTCACCCAAGACGGCAGTGAGCATGAAGTTCACCTTAAAAAGATGGATGAGAATTTAGTTAGCCAAATCAGATAGACCTGTAGTAGCTGTTCCTTTACATATGAACATCTACAAATAGGCAATTCTGAAGTAATCTTTTTAGCCTTCCCAATTCCCGATTTTGGCCACAAACTTCAGAGTGATTTTTGAGGGTAGTGCAGCCCTGCTCTTGCAACTGAGAAACATAACAAATTAAATACATTTTGTCCTATATAATATACTCCTGCTACTACATCTACTACTACTTCTACCATTATTACTTCTGCTAATACTTCAACTACTACTACATCTACTGCAGCTATTACGAACAGCCCTCTGGTGGCTGACTCATGTGACCTTGACTGTCTTTGACAATGTCCACAGACCAGAGTTTGTGTTTTACTGATGACTGAATGGAAAACACAAACCATACTTCTGCTACTACTACTTCTGCTAAGACTTCAGCTATTACTAATGCTGCTACTACAACTTGTTCTGCTACTACTACTTCAGTTACTACTACTACTGCTTCTGCTATTACTTCTTCTTTTACTGCTTCTACTACTACCACTTCTTAACACAGAATCTTCCGAACTAAATTAACTTTAAAAAAAAGACTTTTAAGCTAAAGCAAGCGTGCACATTTTCTTCAGAAAATGTAACCTTTTCTAGTTTTTATCAATAAGGATTATTATTATTCTGAGGATGATAATTACTATTAGTTCTCTTCTTCTTCGACAACATTGTTTAACATTGAAACGCTAGCTACTCACCACTGTCTTGGTATACTCTATCAGTGCAATCACTGTGCTTTTCAGGTGTCTGTCTTTAGCGGTTGCATCAGTAAAGATGAATATCTCAGAACTAGGAGGAGCACCAGTTAACGCCAGCTACATGAGGAATAAATAATATGAGATAGTAAGAATTGTTTTAGTTTTGCCCCACATTAATGAAATTTGCTGGACAGATTTTGAAGTACAACATGTGAACATGTCACGGCACCTGAAGCCCTGAAAGACACAGTGCCTCCAAATCCCCACCACCTGCTGTCAGTGCATCGATCTGGTCCATGAAGAAATTTGGGTCTGTAGTCCTTATCAGTGGTCCAATGCCTGAGGTTCAGATGGAGATAGAATACATAAATGTATCTTTATTCTTAATATTGTGCTTTCTTTTGGTGAGTGGTTTATGATTCTGACAGCCATTTTCATAATATAGTGTAGACTGATTATTTGATAAATAATTCAACAGGGTATAATGCTACAGGGCATAAGGTTGCCAAACTGTGTGTTTATATGGCTGTAGGTTACCATGTTTCCGGATGGCACATTAAAGTCTAATGACTTATTTCCAATGTCATCAATAAACAGAACTAAGAAAGGCTAAGAAAAGGAACAGGAATGTAGAGTCCAGTCTAGGGCGTTAAGATCCTACCTGCATCACTGAAAGGAACAAGAATGTAGACTGAGGGCTCATCTTTTGTTCCTACTTTACTGTTTACTAGAAAGGAAGTAACATTTTTCACTGTCTCAATGTCATCTTCCATGCTGCCTGTAGTGTCAATCACAAAACCAAGAGCTTTATTGGCTCCTTTGGAGATCCCCAGCATCCTAATGGACGGAGAAAGAAGGATGGATAGAGAGAGTGATAAAAAAAACTTAAAAGAACTTTTGTATATACAGTACATTATTTGAATTATTTTGGATTCAAACCTCACATTCAAAAAGCAGGTAAAGAAAGTCACTCAAACAATCAAATACAACTTGGCCAATTTCAGATATATAAGAAACTGTTTAACCACCAAAACTGTGAAATTATACTTTAATGCAATGATAATGCCTCATTTAACATACTGCCTTACCAGCTGGACACAGGCCTGCAAAACAACACTAAAACCAATTCAGTCTGTTTACAAGCAGGCTCTCAAAGTGTTTGACAAGAAATCCATTCGCCATGACCAGTGCAGTATTCTGGATAAGCATGCCCTTTTAAGTTGGGATAACATTACAAAGTTCAGCGATGCTAGTTTGGTCTATAAGATCCTCCATGGTCTTGCCCCACCCCAACTTAGCGATTTTTTCACACTGAGCAGCAGATTCACCAGATCTGTTGCGACAGGTGATCTTATTGTCCAGCTGAGGAAAAGTTCCTTTGGCCAGTCAGCCTTCTCGACGAGAGCTGCCCAGTTTTGGAACTCCATACCTTTACACATTCGTAATATTCAAACATACAAATCCTTCAAACACACTCTGAAGACATGGTTAATAGATAATCAGGTCTGTAACCATAACCATTAGCCCTTCTTTGCCTGCTTGCCTGCCTGCAAATTGCTTAATTGTTTGTTTATTTTGACGTTTTTTGTTTTTCTCCTCTCCTTCTCAAGAGGTTGTACGGCTGTATTGTATGTTTGCATGGTTGCATGGCTGCATTTTCTGTCTGCATAGCTGCACTGTTTGTCTGTCTGCGCCTGTCTGCATGAACCATAACTTTGTATTGTAATGTGTTCAATGTGCTTTTACCGTGTTGTTTGTACCATTGTTATACTTACCGGTACTAATTGCTTGTTTCCACTTTAATTCGGCAATCAACACCTTGCCCAGGGACTACAGTATAGCTACCCAGCTAAAACTGGCACATATACAGAAATGTTAATTCATGTGCATTGTCCCTGTACAACTAAACTAAACATCGGTACTTTACAGTACACCACTGCACCATGTTCTAAACATACTGCAGGAAGTCTGTGTCACCAGCAGCCCCTCGAATGTCCTCTAATAGCTCTCTGGTTGCAGCTACTGCCACATTTGCTGCTTCAGTGTGGAGATGCCCGTGGCTGGACGTCAGCGTGTCCTTGTTGATCCCACCTTTAGGCTCTTTCCCACTCGTTCTGTCAACGAAGCCTCCGTGGCTGCATTTTCCTGTTCACCATTAGATATGAAAACAAAAGGTACACAAAAATACATCACTCTTCTGTGTAGGATGTCGTATTTCATGAGTATTATTCTTCTGTTTTTTTCTATTCTTTGTTTTTATTTGTGTAATCCAATGTACACTCTCAGAAAAAAGGGTTCACAATTGTACCCTTTGTCACTGGGGCTGTACCCTTTCTATCAATAGAATATACATTTCTGACAGTGTATGTATCATTATGTATGTTGTGTAGCTACTAGTGTTCATGAGATGAACATATGTACTAATCCACCAGGAAAAACATCCTGGAACATGTAAACATGCTTAGCGACTAAATCTTGTAGTTTGGTGAAAGTGTCAGATAGAATCATCTCATGACCACTTTGAGTAGAGCAGCTGAGCTAGTTTGGAGAGACAGATGACAGGCAACCCATGGCGGCAGTATCCAAGACTGGCTCAGCATGCTGGTTACACTCTCAGAAGCTATGAATAGGCACAGACAAGGAATACCCCTTAAGTCTGTGAGAGCAGGGGTGGAAAATGTCTCATGGGCCGATAACACAGCAACAGACCTTGGCATAACTATGAATAGGGACAGCCCATAGAAGCAGGTAGAACAGTTGTGGAGGGAAGGAAAAGCTCCAACTTTGCTCTCTTCCCAGGATGCAGTTGACAGACAGTTGGGAGTAAATGAACCAAAACCACTTCTTCACCCATTAGGGGAGAAAACCCTACACTTCAAATTGGCTTTGACCATGACAGACAGTAGACAGTAACAGAGACCAGCTGATTATCAAAGCAACACTGTTTCAAATAAAATGTCAAGTTTATCAAATCAATTGACAATTTATCACTCTATTTTTCAATTCACATACATTTCATCACTTTTTCATCACTATTTTTTTCAATCATTTTTTTTACTTCCACCCTTGAGGCCACTTTCCTTAAATGATAAATGGCATGGTGTAGTGAATGATGGGGAAAATAATGAAACATGGCTCTGTTTTCATCATATCACGATGGCTTTAAATTTATCAAATTAATTCATAATTTATCACTCTATTTTTCAATTCACATGCATTTTCATCACCTCCATTTTTATCAATTAATTTGTGTTACTTCCACCCCTCATATATTGTATATATAAATGCCGTTATGTCAACTATGTTCTATGTAAATCATAGTCTACTGTATTATTATTGTATTAAATATACAACGGCATTTGATTTGCAGGTGAACAAATGAGGTTCAGACAATTTAACCATGACAAAGGACCATCACAGCTATGATAGGGAGTGGTTTACCTTTTGGTTTGGTTGAGAAAAAGGGCACGATACCAAAGTATCCTGAGGTCAGTATCTTCCCCTGTAGGATGTCTTCCAGGATGTTGTTCCTACAGTCGTCTCCATTACAGTTGCGACAGGTTGCCCTGCCTTCATCTGTAGAAAAGCAGTTCCAAACGATGTTTTGTCAGCGTTTATTCAATGAAACTACCTCACCAAATCTACTTTCCTCATCATTGTTGCCATCTAAAACAGACATCACTCATCTCTTTACCTGCTATGTTACCAATGCTGGTGTCTGATCTGATTAGATTTGAGTTTGGGAGTTTGCTGCCCATTTCCACCCAGTTACTGTGACTGTAGAAATCCTTCAGATTGACAAAAGGAATCCAAATCAGATTTTTATGACATGAATTTATAACAATTTACATTTGTTTGAATCCCTTGGACAATAACAGCACACTAAATCACAGCACCACAGCATCTGTCATGTATTTTAGAATCATAAATACCTGTAAGGGGTGTAGAATTTCTCCCAGCTTCTCCCTGGCTGCCTCAAAGTTTTCTTGCCTGTTGCTGGCCTTGACAGCTGATAGTCCATCTGTGATGATTTTCTTTCCTCCTGCAAAACTCTCATCGTCAAAATGAAAGTTTGCATCGAGGGCATGACGGATGTCCACCCGTACGTTTTTGCAGATGATGGATCTAATGGCTCGGCGAAAACTCTTGGATGATTCTGGTGAGGCACAGGCGACAGCAACAGCCTCAGCAGTCAAAGGGTGTGGCTACGCACACACACAATGAAATTTATATTTAAATATATTTATTATATTATATTGTATTTATAAACAGTAGGAGCACATGTAATTAGTTATTAATATAAGTAATAAGTTACTTCTTACAGGTAAGGTGAAGTCTGCCCCCACTGCCAGATTACGGCACACCTGGACTGCAGCATTTAAGATAGCCCTCTCAGTAATGTCCTGGTGATCCAGGGATTCCCCATATGGCCATATGGAAAACCCCAGAGCTCCAGTCTGCAGGAGCAGGAGAGACAATACAGTGAAAGCTGAAGACATCCTCACTCCTCAATCTGTCTGACAGTCTGAGAGAAAGATGGTTGTCATTGTTTTCCCATGGCGGCAATGCTGCTGTGCATACAGCTCAAACAGCATTCAAGCATTTCTCTGCCCCTCTAAGAGAGAGCAGGATCTTTATGCCTACAAGTGACACCCCTTTAGGTTTACCTCCAGTCTCAATAACAAGGTCACTAGAAGAGACAAAACAGTGTTGGTAACCAAATCACTCAGAGACACCCAGTGCTCATCCTATAGGTAACATGAAGCATCAATTAATTTAGGAACTTTACATGAATTAGATTAGATGATTAGATTAAACTTTATTGTCATTGCACAGTATACAAGTACTGAGACAACGAAATGCAGTGTGGCATCTAACCAGAAGTGCAAATAGCAGTAATGTGCATATGTATAGTGGTAGATAAATATTAAATAAACAGTAAGGGATAGATATGAATATGTATATGCTGATATGTACAGAATGAACAATAATGAGGTAGGTAATGTAGGTCATTGTTCATTGTTCATTGTTCAGTCGCTGAAGGGAAGTGTGGGGGGACTGGAGGTGTTGGGGGGCGGGGGGGCTGCTAACACTGTCTGACACGGTGAACCACAAGATCCTCCTCTCCACCCTTGAAGGGATGGGTGTCTCAGGCTTTGCACTCTCCATGTTTGCATCCTACCCGATGGATCGCTCCTACCAGGTGACGCTGAGAGGGTCTGTGTCAGAACCACGCAGGCTCCCGACTGGGGTTCCGCAAGGCTTGGTTCTGGGTCCTCTTCTTTTTTCCCTCGACACAACATCTCTTGGTTCTGTTATCCACTCCACTTTAGAGTGATTTGCAAAGTACGAGATGGGTACAAGAAGGCAGGACAGTGTGGGAGAAAGGGGACTGCAGTTTAGAGAGACGTGGAAGTTGGGTTAAAGGACTGAAGAAAGTTAACATTATTGATCACTTGTTTTGTTTGCGTAAAAAGGTTTTGTGCCAATGGTGTTCCAGCTGTTTTTTGGGAAATTATAAACTAATTACATAACCATAAACACACATACACACATACACAGATACACACAACACACGAACAAGCTCAGACATCACCAAACATGCACCTCAACACATATACTTGCCCTGCCCTCCTTATCAAACTGTCACTGACCAACACATTCAAAGTCTGCAAAGTCTGACAACCTTTCAAAATGTAAATAGTGATGAAGCACAAAAGGAGAATATAGTATAGCAAAATGTGAAAAGCAAAGAGTTTTGTGTGTTCTGTAAAGGATTATACATGACACATAATGACATCAATAAAAACATTTTTTTTTTAATCTCTGCCTCTTCCATCTGTTGTAATCGTGTTTCCCAGATTATTTCTGCTATCTGATTTTGGGCCAGTAGGAGGCCTGGTCAGGTCTCCAGTATGCACCCTTCACAGGTCTTAAGGCAAACTTTGCAGGTAAATCATTGTTTTACGAGTGACAGTTGATTTCCACCAATCAAAAAAAGACATAGCCATAGGAAAGGAGCTTTTTCATAGCTAAAAAAAATACAGTGAAATGGGGTTAGGAGCTTATTATCATTATATATGTCAAATGTTAGCATCTTCACATTTATCAGATGAATTATCAAGAATCACTTCTCTCTCTCTGTCTCCTCATCATTTCAGATGAAGGTGATAATTACATTACATTACATTACATTACATTACATTACATTACATTCATTTAGCAGACGCTTTTATCCAAAGCAACTTATAATAAGTTAATTCAACATAGGTAGGCAAGAGAACTACTAATCACCAGAAATGCAAGTGCATTTCCTTCTAAACAAGCATCTAAGAGCAGAACCAGTGATGGGGTAAAAGTGCAATAAGTTATCTACCTTCTTTTATTTAAACAAACAAGACAAATACGTGAAGCAAATAAGCAAGTCCTAAGAGGAAGGGTCAGGGTAACAAAATGAGACAAAATTGATTGAGATCTCCCCTATTTCTTAGGAGATGAAGAAAAGATGAGATTTTGCCTCCGGGTTGATTTATTCATCTTGGACTGCCTTTAAGATATGTTAGTATTTTAAAGTACCTAGTGATACATAATTGCAGGTGATGCAACATAAACTTCAAAATTATCCTCTGGCTAATTTTAAACTATTGACAATTTTGATGACAGTCATTGGATCCCCAGCTCACTCAGTACAAAGAACATTAGTATATGTATGACTGTGATGGCTACGCTGAGGCAAGGAAGGGAGGACTGAGTGGTTTTGACAGCCATAGACACAGGAGCTGGTATGATCTCAGGCTGTGGGCTATTGGTGATCTCAGGCTGTGGGCTATTGGTGGCTGTTGCCCTGATAGTGTAGACACAGGAGCCTACATTACCCACCCGATCCACAACCACTAGCTCTACATCAGGCGAACAACAAGATGCAATGTAGGACACCAGCGTTATGTTCTCGCTGTTGGGGCCAGTGGCCATGCTGGTGTTCATGGTTCCATTGCCCTGTCTGAGTCTGACACGGTCGATGCCTGTCCCTTCAACACCATCAGTCAGATTGACAGAGAGCTCCCACATTGATAAGGTGCAGTTGTCAGAGCAGTTAGACCGTAGGCTGATCAGCCGACACACTGGCCGAGTGAAATCGGTCACCTATGTTAGATAAAGTCAGTTAGTCATAGTTCTATCAGTGACTTAACTATTGAAATATGTGCAGATTTTGCTCATTGGAATAGTTACCGTGTTAATGATGGAGAAGCGTAGCACGATATAGTTGGTGTCTGTGGCCCCTGGAGCCTCAGCCTCAATGGTCAGGGTGACATCGCTACCAGATGGGGTGTTAAGCGGTGCTGTGAGGGTCACTGTACCATTAGCACTGCCACCAGTTGCCAGAAACAAGCTGGTAGGAGAAGTTGAGTCAAAACCTCGGTCATTGGTAAGTCGGATGGTGAAGTTACCCCCTCTCCCACTGGTCATCACAGAGAAGGGCACAGAGAATGGTGTTCCTGGTACTAACACACTATTTGAATCAGCCTAAATACAAAGGGAATCAGAAAAGAGTCAGTATTTGCTGTGTGATTAAGTACTATTTGACAACCAGAGTTATGGTCTGTATATCTCCTCATGCTTTGAAGTGAAGTGCATTACTCAGTGATGGTCTAGGGTAGGCACTCACAGTAATAGTCAGGCTGGAGCCTCTGAGGTTGGTGGAGGACTGCCTCTGGAAGCTGGTTGGTGACCTGGAGGTACTGCGGCTATCCTCCCCCTTCACACGCACCACAAACGCCTCTGACGGGATCCTGTCAACCCGGACTAAGAAGTCTCCACCCCCCAGTGACTCCACATTGCCATTAACCTCCCCTGACCCTGAGGCTTCCACCAGAGCCACCTCTGTCAATATTGCTGAATCTCTACCCGTCAACGTCACCAACAAGGTGCCATTAACACCTTCCAAAAAAAAAGAGAGAAAAAAAATCCATTGAGTATGTCTGACTTGATCATATTAGTTGTACTGTTAAGCCATCCTTTTGGATATAAAACCAATATGATTATCATATGTACAAGTCACATGTTAACAGTTTCTTTACCAGCTCTAGGACGGGTCTCTAGTGCATCAAATCCCTTAAACGGGCCCTGGGATGCCTCCACAAAGTCAAACAGGAAATCAATAGCACTCTGACCTGGGAATAAAAGGTTGTGAGTGAAAACTCAACCAAAGAGGCTACATGTGTAAGACAGTTTACAGCTATTATGATCTGTAGGATTTTTTGTGTTTCTTAAGTGATTGACTGTGGGTACACACTAATCTTAATCATCTTTTTGTCTGGTGATTGATGGTAATTTGATAGAACCCCCCAAAGTACAACCCCCCATTATTCCAGTATATATTCCGGTACAACACCTATTGACCTGTGGCCCTTCCATGGTGAATGTAGGGGCAGAGGAGCAGCCAACCCAATGCTGAAAATCTTAGCCTCAGTAAGCCCTCGCTATAGGTCCTAGTGGAGTTTGTTTAGATGTTCCTCAACTGAAAGGGTTGCCAAACTACGTTGTTTCAATGTTCATGATTCCCAAAAGTCAAGTACCAAGTCGGAATGATCTGTCTCACCTATAACCTTCAGGGTGTAGGGATTTGTTGACACCATTCTCATTTCCCATAGTCCCACTTGTGTATTTAGCCGCAGGGTCTGGAAGTTCCCCACTGACTGGAATGCAGTAATCAACGATCCGGACTTGTCAGTGCTTTTCTGAGACTCGCCTATAAACGAAGTCATGCCAATAAATAAAGCACACTGGTAGTGAACAGTTACCAGACAATGACATACATATTAAACAGTTGATGGTGTCACACATTGATAGTGACAGGTATTAATGCTCAAATTGGACATTGCAAATTGTGTGTAGCATTTGTAAACATCAATATTTCAAATTATTGTGATACCCTTGTGTAATTACTGTAAACAAGATACATGGTGGAGATGATTGGTGGCCTCTATCTCACACTGGTGGTATTGTTAGTGTTTCTGCAAATTAAGACCACATCTTCTGTCAAAGGTTTTTACTTTTGCTTTAGTGAAGAGGATAAACATGTTGGAAGTGGAATTTTCCTTCAGGCTTTCACTGTTTCACCATAGGACCTCTGAAAGCTTTAGCTCTGTTCGCTCTGGAAAAACCTCTTCCTGTTTTGTGCTATAAAGCAATCTTCCTTTGTTCTGTAAAACAATCCAGCAGATTTGCTACAAAATATGACCTGCTGATACATAATGTTACGGGGTTCCGTTAGGGTCTGGACCCAGATGCAGACCGCTGAGACAGGAGTAGGGAAAAAATAGTTTTAATAGGAACAGAGGAAGGGCAGGTACGTGAGATGAGAGGTATGGTGGTCAGGCTGGGGGAACCGGGGTAGTGGTGAGGCCGGGGCGGAGGAGGCAGGCTGGAGGGGAAGCAGGTAGGAGAGGCCGGGACGGGAGAGACCAGAAGGAGGACTGGGAACCAGGGAGCAGGCTGGGGCGGGAGCAGGCAGGCAAGGAGACACGAGGAAGGAGGCACACCGGGGAACACACGGAAGATAGCGGAACAATCTGGCGATGAGTGGATGGGAAGCCGGGGGTTTTATACTGCAGGGTTGATGGGTTGATGGGAGACAGGTGTGGAGGAGAGGTAGGGCTGGGCGAGCGAGCCACGCCCAGGACACACACACACACAAACACAAGGGACAGAGACAAACAGGGGAGGTAAAAACAAGAGGAAACACAGAGGTAGGGCAGGGACCACGACACATAATGCAGTATAGAAGCTGCCAAAAGCCTTGTTTGTTTAAGGTAATCATACTAATGTCTCAAATTGATGTTAAAATACTGCACATAGCACCTTTAACTTTCAAGAATAGAAATTTGATTTGCAGAGTAGTATTACCGGAGGGGCTGATGAGGGGAGTGGTTTACCTTTTGGTTTGGTTGAGAAAAAGGGCACGATACCAAAGTATCCTGAGGTCAGTATCTTCCCCTGTAGGATGTCTTCCAGGATGTTGTTCCTACAGTCGTCTCCATTACAGTTGCGACAGGTTGCCCTGCCTTCATCTGTAGAAAAGCAGTTCCAAACGATGTTTTGTCAGCGTTTATTCAATGAAACTACCTCACCAAATCTACTTTCCTCATCATTGTTGCCATCTAAAACAGACATCACTCATCACTTTACCTGCTATGTTACCAATGCTGGTGTCTGATCTGATTAGATTTGAGTTTGGGAGTTTGCTGCCCATTTCCACCCAGTTACTGTGACTGTAGAAATCCTTCAGATTGACAAAAGGAATCCAAATCAGATTTTTATGACATGAATTTATAACAATTTACATTTGTTTGAATCCCTTGGACAATAACAGCACAGTAAATCACAGCACCACAGCATCTGTCATGTATTTTAGAATCATAAATACCTGTAAGGGGTGTAGAATTTCTCCTAGCTTCTCCCTGGCTGCCTCAAAGTTTTCTTGCCTGTTGCTGGCCTTGACAGCTGATAGTCCATCTGTGATGATTTTCTTTCCTCCTGCAAAACTCTCATCGTCAAAATGAAAGTTTGCATCGAGGGCATGACGGATGTCCACCCGTACGTTTTTGCAGATGATGGATCTAATGGCTCGGCGAAAACTCTTGGATGATTCTGGTGAGGCACAGGCGACAGCAACAGCCTCAGCAGTCAAAGGGTGTGGCTACGCACACACACAATGAAATTTATATTTAAATATATTTATTATATTATATTGTATTTATAAACAGTAGGAGCACATGTAATTAGTTATTAATATAAGTAATAAGTTACTTCTTACAGGTAAGGTGAAGTCTGCCCCCACTGCCAGATTACGGCACACCTGGACTGCAGCATTTAAGATAGCCCTCTCAGTAATGTCCTGGTGATCCAGGGATTCCCCATATGGCCATATGGAAAACCCCAGAGCTCCAGTCTGCAGGAGCAGGAGAGACAATACAGTGAAAGCTGAAGACATCCTCACTCCTCAATCTGTCTGACAGTCTGAGAGAAAGATGGTTGTCATTGTTTTCCCATGGCGGCAATGCTGCTGTGCATACAGCTCAAACAGCATTCAAGCATTTCTCTGCCCCTCTAAGAGAGAGCAGGATCTTTATGCCTACAAGTGACACCCCTTTAGGTTTACCTCCAGTCTCAATAACAAGGTCACTAGAAGAGACAAAACAGTGTTGGTAACCAAATCACTCAGAGACACCCAGTGCTCATCCTATAGGTAACATGAAGCATCAATTAATTTAGGAACTTTACATGAATTAGATTAGATGATTAGATGAAACTTTATTGTCATTGCACAGTATACAAGTACTGAGACAACGAAATGCAGTGTGGCATCTAACCAGAAGTGCAAATAGCAGTAATGTGCATATGTATAGTGGTAGATAAATATTAAATAAACAGTAAGGGATAGATATGAATATGTATATGCTGATATGTACAGAATGAACAATAATGAGGTAGGTAATGTAGGTCATTGTTCATTGTTCATTGTTCAGTCGCTGAAGGGAAGTGTGGGGGGACTGGAGGTGTTGGGGGGCGGGGGGGCTGCTAACACTGTTTGACACGGTGAACCACAAGATCCTCCTCTCCACCCTTGAGGGGATGGGTGTCTCAGGCTTTGCACTCTCCATGTTTGCATCCTACCCGATGGATCGCTCCTACCAGGTGACGCTGAGAGGGTCTGTGTCAGAACCACGCAGGCTCCCGACTGGGGTTCCGCAAGGCTTGGTTCTGGGTCCTCTTCTTTTTTCCCTCGACACAACATCTCTTGGTTCTGTTATCCACTCCACTTTAGAGTGATTTGCAAAGTACGAGATGGGTACAAGAAGGCAGGACAGTGTGGGAGAAAGGGGACTGCAGTTTAGAGAGACGTGGAAGTTGGGTTAAAGGACTGAAGAAAGTTAACATTATTGATCACTTGTTTTGTTTGCGTAAAAAGGTTTTGTGCCAATGGTGTTCCAGCTGTTTTTTGGGAAATTATAAACTAATTACATAACCATAAACACACATACACACATACACAGATACACACAACACACGAACAAGCTCAGACATCACCAAACATGCACCTCAACACATATACTTGCCCTGCCCTCCTTATCAAACTGTCACTGACCAACACATTCAAAGTCTGCAAAGTCTGACAACCTTTCAAAATGTAAATAGTGATGAAGCACAAAAGGAGAATATAGTATAGCAAAATGTGAAAAGCAAAGAGTTTTGTGTGTTCTGTAAAGGATTATACATGACACATAATGACATCAATAAAAAAAATTTTTTTTTAATCTCTGCCTCTTCCATCTGTTGTAATCGTGTTTCCCAGATTATTTCTGCTATCTGATTTTGGGCCAGTAGGAGGCCTGGTCAGGTCTCCAGTATGCACCCTTCACAGGCCTTAAGGCAAACTTTGCAGGTAAATCATTGTTTTACGAGTGACAGTAGATTTCCACCAATCAAAAAAAGACATAGCCATAGGAAAGGAGCTTTTTCATAGCTAAAAAAAATACAGTGAAATGGGGTTAGGAGCTTATTATCATTATATATGTCAAATGTTAGCATCTTCACATTTATCAGATGAATTATCAAGAATCACTTCTCTCTCTCTGTCTCCTCATCATTTCAGATGAAGGTGATAATTACATTACATTACATTACATTACATTACATTACATTCATTTAGCAGACGCTTTTATCCAAAGCAACTTATAATAAGTTAATTCAACATAGGTAGGCAAGAGAACTACTAATCACCAGAAATGCAAGTGCATTTCCTTCTAAACAAGCATCTAAGAGCAGAACCAGTGATCGGGTAAAAGTGCAATAAGTTATCTACCTTCTTTTATTTAAACAAACAAGACAAATACGTGAAGCAAATAAGCAAGTCCTAAGAGGAAGGGTCAGGGTAACAAAATGAGACAAAATTGATTGAGATCTCCCCTATTTCTTAGGAGATGAAGAAAAGATGAGATTTTGCCTCCGGGTTGATTTATTCATCTTGGACTGCCTTTAAGATATGTTAGTATTTTAAAGTACCTAGTGATACATAATTGCAGGTGATGCAACATAAACTTCAAAATTATCCTCTGGCTAATTTTAAACTATTGACAATTTTGATGACAGTCATTGGATCCCCAGCTCACTCGGTACAAAGAACATTAGTATATGTATGACTGTGATGGCTACGCTGAGGCAAGGAAGGGAGGACTGAGTGGTTTTGACAGCCATAGACACAGGAGCTGGTATGATCTCAGGCTGTGGGCTATTGGTGATCTCAGGCTGTGGGCTATTGGTGGCTGTTGCCCTGATAGTGTAGACACAGGAGCCTACATTACCCACCCGATCCACAACCACTAGCTCTACATCAGGCGAACAACAAGATGCAATGTAGGACACCAGCGTTATGTTCTCGCTGTTGGGGCCAGTGGCCATGCTGGTGTTCATGGTTCCATTGCCCTGTCTGAGTCTGACACGGTCGATGCCTGTCCCTTCAACACCATCAGTCAGATTGACAGAGAGCTCCCACATTGATAAGGTGCAGTTGTCAGAGCAGTTAGACCGTAGGCTGACCAGCCGACACACTGGCCGAGTGAAATCGGTCACCTATGTTAGATAAAGTCAGTTAGTCATAGTTCTATCAGTGACTTAACTATTGAAATATGTGCAGATTTTGCTCATTGGAATAGTTACCTGTGTTAATGATGGAGAAGCGTAGCACGATATAGTTGGTGTCTGTGGCCCCTGGAGCCTCAGCCTCAATGGTCAGGGTGACATCGCTACCAGATGGGGTGTTAAGCGGTGCTGTGAGGGTCACTGTACCATTAGCACTGCCACCAGTTGCCAGAAACAAGCTGGTAGGAGAAGTTGAGTCAAAACCTCGGTCATTGGTAAGTCGGATGGTGAAGTTACCCCCTCTCCCACTGGTCATCACAGAGAAGGGCACAGAGAATGGTGCTCCTGGTACTAACACACTATTTGAATCAGCCTAAATACAAAGGGAATCAGAAAAGAGTCAGTATTTGCTGTGTGATTAAGTACTATTTGACAACCAGAGTTATAGTCTGTATATCTCCTCATGCTTTGAAGTGAAGTGCATTACTCAGTGATGGTCTAGGGTAGGCACTCACAGTAATAGTCAGGCTGGAGCCTCTGAGGTTGGTGGAGGACTGCCTCTGGAAGCTGGTTGGTGACCTGGAGGTACTGCGGCTATCCTCCCCCTTCACACGCACCACAAACGCCTCTGACGGGATCCTGTCAACCCGGACTAAGAAGTCTCCACCCCCCAGTGACTCCACATTGCCATTAACCTCCCCTGACCCTGAGGCTTCCACCAGAGCCACCTCTGTCAATATTGCTGAATCTCTACCCGTCAACGTCACCAACAAGGTGCCATTAACACCTTCCAAAAAAAAAGAGAGAAAAAAAATCCATTGAGTATGTCTGACTTGATCATATTAGTTGTACTGTTAAGCCATCCTTTTGGATATAAAACCAATATGATTATCATATGTACAAGTCACATGTTAACAGTTTCTTTACCAGCTCTAGGACGGGTCTCTAGTGCATCAAATCCCATGAAACGGGCCCTGGGATGCCTCCACAAAGTCAAACAGGAAATCAATAGCACTCTGACCTGGGAATAAAAGGTTGTGAGTGAAAACTCAACCAAAGAGGCTACATGTGTAAGACAGTTTACAGCTATTATGATCTGTAGGATTTTTTGTGTTTCTTAAGTGATTGACTATGGGTACACACTAATCTTAATCATCTTTTTGTCTGGTGATTGATGGTAATTTGATAGAACCCCCCAAAGTACAACCCCCCATTATTCCAGTATATATTCCGGTACAACACCTATTGACCTGTGGCCCTTCCATGGTGAATGTAGGGGCAGAGGAGCAGCCAACCCAATGCTGAAAATCTTAGCCTCAGTAAGCCCTCGCTATAGGTCCTAGTGGAGTTTGTTTAGATGTTCCTCAACTGAAAGGGTTGCCAAACTACGTTGTTTCAATGTTCATGATTCCCAAAAGTCAAGTCCCAAGTCCGAAAGATCTGTCTCACCTATAACCTTCAGGGTGTAGGGATTTGTTGACACCATTCTCATTTCCCATAGTCCCACTTGTGTATTTAGCCGCAGGGTCTGGAAGTTCCCCACTGACTGGAATGCAGTAATCAACGATCTGGACTTGTCAGTGCTTTTCTGAGACTCGCCTATAAACGAAGTCATGCCAATAAATAAAGCACACTGGTAGTGAACAGTTAAACTCTGTTTATTGAAATTGAAATTCAATTCAAATTAATTTATTGATGTTTAAATACTGCACAAAATACTGCAATACTGCCTTTAACTTTCAAGAATAGAAAGAAATTCGATTTCCAGAGTAGTATTACCTGAGGGGCTGATGAGTGTGAAGGTGAGGGAGCGTCCAGTGATGTAAATTGTAAGGTTTCTTACTGACTCATCAACTGAGAAGGTGAAATTATCTGCCTTTCCTGGGCTCCTGACTACCTGCAGTAGTGTCACCTAAGAGAATGAAACAGATGACACGCTTGGATTCTTACTTTGGATTCCGAAAACTAGCTGGTCATAGCCAGTGAAATAATTTAGATATTACCAGGGAGGAGCTGGAGGACTCTACTATGATGCTGGTGGCCACAGACAGCTCACTCTTGGTGACTTCAATAGCCTGTCCCCCTGAAGCCTCAGCCAGGTCCCTGTACAACTGGGCATCGGATGTCATCCGTCTGAGCTGTTGACTGTCACTCTGTCTCCGACGACGGAGCCCCAAGACGGCAGTGAGCATGAAGTTCACCTAAAAAAGAGAAAGATGGACGAGAATTTAGTTAGCAAATCAGACAAACCTGTAGTAGCTGTTCCTTTACATACACTATATTGCCAAAAGTATTCACTCACCCATCCAAATAATTGAAATCAGGTGTTCCAATCACTTCCATGGCCACGGGTGTATAAAATCAAGCACCAAGGCATGCAGACTGTTTCTACAAACATTTGTGAAGGAATGGGTCGCTCTCAGGAGCCCAGTGAATTCCAGCGTGGTACTGTGATAGGATGCCACCTGTGCAACAAGTCCAGTCGTGAAATTTCCTCGCTCCTAAATATTCCACAGTCAACTGTCAATGGTATTATAACATAACAAGTGGAAGCGATTGGGAACGACAGCAACTCAGCCACGAAGTGGTAGGCCACGTAAAATGACGGAGCGGGGTCAGCGGATGCTGAGGCGCATAGTGCGCAGAGGTCGCCAACTTTCTGCAGAGTCAATCGCTACAGACCTCCAAACTTCATGTGGCCTTCAGATTAGCTCAAGAACAGTGCGTAGAGAGCTTCATGGAATGGGTTTCCATGGCTGAGCAGCTGCATCCAAGCCATACATCACCAAGTGCAATGCAAAGCGTCGGATGCAGTGGTGTAAAGCACGCCGCCACTGGACTCTAGAGCAGTGGAGACGCGTTCTCTGAAGTGACGAATCGTGCTTCACCATCTGGCGATCTGATGGACGAGTCTGGGTTTGGCGGTTGCCAGGAGAACGGTACTTGTCTGACTGCATTGTGCCAAGTGTAAAGTTTGGTGGAGGGGGGATTATGGTGTGGGGTTGTTTTTCAGGAGCTGGGCTTGGCCCCTTAGTTCCAGTGAAAGGAACTCTGAATGCTTCAGCATACCAAGTGATTTTAGACAATTCCATGCTCCCAACTTTGTGGGAACAGTTTGGGGATGGCCCCTTCCTGTTCCAACATGACTGTGCACCAGTGCACAAAGCAAGGTCCATAAAGACATGGATGGGAGAGTTTGGTGTGGATGAACTTGACTGGCCTGCACAGAGTCCTGACCTCAACCCGATAGAACACCTTTGGGATGAATTAGAGCGGAGACTGAGAGCCAGGCCTTCTCGTCCAACATCAGTGTGTGACCTCACAAATGCGCTTCTGGAAGAATGGTCAAAAATTCCCATAAACACACTCCTAAACCTTGTGGAAAGCCTTCCCAGAAGAGTTGAAGCTGTTATAGCTGCAAAGGGTGGACCGACGTCATATTAAACCCTATGGATTAAGAATGGGATGTCACTTAAGTTCATATGCGAGTCAAGGCAGGTGAGCCAATACTTTTGGCAATATAGTGTATGAACATCTACAAATAGGACAATTCTGAAGTAGTCTTTTTAGCCTTCCCAACTCTAGAAATCTGGTAGTTTGTCCTGGCCAGAAACTTCAAAGTGATTTTTCAGCGTAGTGAAACATAAAAATAAAAAATTTAATAAAATTAAAATTAAATCAATTGCATCCTCTATAGACTTTAGCTTATTTAGGCTACTGTAACTCCCTCTAGAGATTTATTTTGTTTTGTATTGATTGATGTATTGTGTCTGCCTGCAATGTTTGAATTAGATTCCTTGTCTGCACATGCATCACAGTTTATTAATGCTGTAATTGTGATTTCTTATCAGTAAGGATTATTACTATTCTGATGATGATAATTACTATTACTCCTCTTCTTTTTCGACAACATTGTTTTACATTTAAACCTATGCTAGCTACTCACCACTGTCTTGGTACGCTCTATCAGTGCGATCACTGCGCTTTTCAGGTGTCTGTCTTTAGCGGTTGCATCAGTAAAGAGGAATATCTCAGAACTAGGAGGAGCACCAGTTAACGCCAGCTACATGAGGAAGAAATAATATGAGATAGTAAGGATAGTTTTAGTTTTGCCCCACATTAATGAAATTTGCTGGACAGATTTTGAAGTAGCCTAAGCAACATGCCACGGCACCTGAAGCCCTGAAAGACTCAGTTCCTCGAAATCCCCACCACCACTTGCTGTCAGTGCATCAATCTGGGCCTTGAAGACATTTGGGTCTGTAGTCCTTATCAGTGGTCCAAAGTCTGAGGTTCAGATGGAGATAGAAGAAATAAATGTATCTTTCTTGTGCTTTCTTTTGGTGAGTGGTTTATGATTAAGAAAAGGAAGAAAGAAAAGTAAGTAAAGGAATAGTGTAGAGTCCAGCCTAGGGCTTTAAGATCCTACCTGGATCATTGAAAGGAACAAGAATGTAGACTGAGGGCTCGTCTTGTGTTCCTACTTTACTGTTTACTAGAAAGGAAGTAACATTTTTCACTGTCTCAATGTCATCTCCCATGCTGCCTGTAGTGTCAATCACAAAGCAAAGAGCTTTATTGGCTCCTTTGGAGATCCCCAACATCCTGATGGACAGAGAAAGAAGGATGGATAGAGAGATAAAAAAAAACAACCTTTATATATACATACATAGGTACTTTACAGTATAACACTGCACCACGTGCTAAACGTACTGCAGGAAGTCTGTGTCACCAGCAGCCCCTCGAATGTCCTCTAGCAGCTCTCTGGTTGCAGCTACAGCCGCATTTGCTGCTTCAGTGTGGAGATGCCCATGGCTGGACGTCAGCGTGTCCTTGTTGATCCCACCTTTAGGCTCTATCCCACTCGTTCTGTCGATGAAGCCTCCGTGGCTGCATTTTCCTGTTCACCATTAGATATGAAAACAAAAAGTACAGCAAAAATACATCACTCTTCTGTGTAGGAATGTCTGTAGTTCATGAATAGTATTCTTTGTTGTTTTCTATTCTATGTTTTTATATGTGTAATCCAATGTATGTATCATAGCTACTAGTGTTCATGAGATGAACATATGTACTAATCCACCAGGAAAAACATCCTGGAACATGTAAATATGCTTAGCGACTAAATCTTGTAGTTTGGTGAAAGTGTCAGATAGAATCATCTCATGACCACTTTGAGTAGAGCAGCTGAGCTAGTTTGGAGAGACAGATGACAAGCGGTCATAGTTTAGAAACCCATGGCGGCAGTATCCAAGACTGGCTCAGCATGCTGGTTACACTCCCAGAAGCTATGAATAGGCACAGACAAGGAATACCTCTTAAGTCTGTGAGAGCAGGGGTGGAAACCCTACAGCTCACAGCAATTTGAGCCACAGCATGAGAAAAAGCTTTTTATAATGCATTCCTATGGAGCCAAAATATTATTGAAGTGTAATCAAAAATTTGAATAACAGTCTGTGATTCCAGACTATGCTGAATTTTTCAACTTTTGAACGGCGTTGATAGCTTAAATGGTGTGAAAGTAGTTGAGGTCTGAATTTTTGGGTGGAAGAAGAGGGAATAATAAAGAAGTACAAGAACATAAGTTAAGTCAAATATGATAGGGAGTGGTTTACCTTTTGGTTTGGTTGAGAAAAAGGGCACGATACCAAAGTATCCTGAGGTCAGTATCTTCTCCTGTAGGATGTCTTCCAGGATGTTGTTCCTACAGTCGTCTCCATCACAGTTGCGACAGGTTGCCCTGCCTTCATCTGTAGAAAAGCAGTTCCACAAGATGTTTTGTCAGCGTTTATTCAATGAAACTACCTCACCAAATCTACATTCCTCATCATTGTTGCCATCTAAAACAGACATCACTCATCTCTTTACCTGCTATGTTACCAATGCTGGTGTCTGATCTGATTAGATTTGAGTTTGGGAGTTTGCTGCCCAGTTCCACCCAGTTACTGTGACTGTAGAAATCCTTCAGATTGACAAAAGGAATCCAAATCAGATTTTCATAACATGAATTTATAACAATTCACATTTGTTTGAATCCCTTGGACAATAACAGCACAGTAAATCACAGCACCACAGCTGTCATGTATTTTAGAATCATAAATACCTGTAAGGGGTGTAGAATTTCTCCCAGCTTCTCCCTGGCTGCCTCAAAGTTTTCTTGCCTGTTGCTGGCCTTGACAGCTGATAGTCCATCTGTGATGATTTTCTTTCCTCCTGCAAAACTCTCATCGTCAAAATGAAAGCTTGCATTGAGGGCATGACGTATGTCCACCCGTACATTTCTCAAGATGATGGATCTAATGGCTCGGCGGAAACTCTTGGATGATTCTGGTGAGGCACAGGCGACAGCAACAGCCTCAGCAGTCAAAGGCTGTGGCTACACACACACACACACACACACACGTCAAATCACATTTATAAACAGTAGGAGCACATGTAATTAAAAAAAAGTTACTTCTTACAGGTAAGGTAAAGTCTGCCCCCACTGCCAGGGCCAGATTACGGCACACCTGGACCGTAGCATTTAAGATAGCCCTCTCAGTAATCTCCAGGTGATCCAGGGATTCCCATTGGTCATATGGCAAACCCCAGAGCTCCAGTCTGCAGGAGCAGGAGAGACAATACAGCCAAACCTGAAGACATCCTCACTCCTCAACCTGTCTGACAGTCTGAGAGAAAGATAGAAACACATTTATTAAGGCTCAAACCCCCGAACGGGTTTAACCCGTTTGTTTTCCTGCCGGTTTATTAGTGTGCTTGCTTCACACTTATGTTGTTGTACTTACTTCTTTATTATTCCCTCTTCTTCCGCCCAAAACTTCAGACCTCAACTACTTTCACACCATTTAAGCTATCAACACCGTTCAAACTTTGAAAAATTCAGCATAGTCTGGAATCACAGATTCTTATTCAAATTTTTGATTAACTTGTCAAGATATTGACCAATGAACTCAGCACATAATTAGACCAACGTCAACAATTGTTGGGCCAATCATCACAAAACTTGTAGGATATGTCAACAAGTACCTCGACCACTACGGGGCACTACAAATGCCACAAATGGGCGTGGCATAACACAAATCAGACTATAAATCAGAAATTGTTTGTCCAATGATTACAAAACTCGCAGGGTATGTTTGACAATGTTGAACCACGTGTGTAAAATTATTTTTAAATCGCTCAATAGGGGGCACCACCAGTTCCAAACATGTGCATGGGCCTGGCGCAAATTTGGCCTTAAATCAATGACACTTTGTCCAAACATCACCAAACTTGGTGGACATTTTTAATTAAACAGTTGAAACATGTCCACAAAATGTTGTGAAATTGACCAATAGGGGGTGACACTGTTGACGATCAAGTGTGTGGGCCTGGTGCAAATTGTGCCATAAATCAATGAGTTTGTCCAATCATCACAAAACGTAACTTTATGTTGAAGTAAGTTTGTAAAATTATCTTAAAATTTTACAATAGCGCTACAAATCTTTTCCATATGGGCTTACAGTATAGTATTTTTCTGGGGCTTTTATTTTTAAACTGAACTTTGTTTTTTGAGAATGGAAGCCTCTGTCCTAGTGCCCTTGCTTAATTAAACATACAGTTAACTGCATATATTTGTTTGTGTAATTTATCTTCTTCTGTCACTCTGCATGCAGTTTGCAGTAACAAAATGGTTTGAACCCACAAATTGCCCCTTGCGGCTATATTTCATTGTTTTCCCATGGTGGCAATGCTGCGGTGCATACAGCTCAAACAGCATTCAAGCATTTCTCTCCTCCTCTAAGGATCTTTATACCTACACGTTACACCCCTTCAGGTTTACCTCCGGTCTCAATAACAAGGTCATGAGTATAGACAAAACAGTGTTGGTAACCAAATCACTTGGAGACACCCAGTGCTCATCCTCTAGGTAACATGAAGCATCAGTATCCTTGAGACTAGCATTAATTCATTTAGGAACTTTACATGAATCAAATACAGCATGGCATATATGTACTGCAACTACTACTGCTGTTAATACGTGTACTACCTAGACTACTATTGCATGTGATACAGAATATTAAAGTTTTCTTCAACACTAACAAAGTAGGAGAATTGATTTTAAACTTGACTGGGTTTTATTGTGAAGTCAGCTATAGGCTATGGCCATCTAGTTGAGCCCAGACTGTTGGAGATGTTTACATTGGTGAGTCCCAATGACACAATCAGTTTTGATAACTACTGTAACTATCTACACTTTTGTATTTTATTTATGATATTTAATTTAATGACATTTTAACTTTTAATGTCTCATTTCAAAGAGCCTTTTGTTTTTTATTTTCCATTTTAGTATTGTCCTTTGGTGGCTGCCTCTGTACAGCAGAGCCAAAGCGAGATCAGAGCCATTCAGCATGTGTCTATACCTTGAATTTACTCTTTTTTTTCTCACTTAATATTTAACCTCTAGAGTGGCATTTGCTTTTACACTCTTTGTCCACTGAATATTTTGTGTGCGTGTGTGTGTGTGTGTGTGTGTGTGTGTGTGGTGTTGGCTAACTGCCGTGCTATGCTTGTTATGCATGTTATGCTGTCTCATGTTTTCTCTGCCGGTTTTCTGTATTTTCATTTCAGGAAGTTGGCTTCAAGCACTGATGCATTGGAAGGTGTTTCCAATGACACAAAGCACATGCTTCTCCAGAACTCTCAGAAGCAGACCAGCTCACACATAAAGCAATTTTGTGATAACATGAAGAATATATAAAGCCTACCCAGTTGTAGCTCTCAGACACTTGACACAACCTCTCAAATAGCCACAACAGCTTTTTTTGACACAACCTCTTAAACAGCCACAACAGCCTTTTTTTTGCCTTGGGCATTCTGGCTGCTATGGATGTCCTGGGAGGGTGTTTCATGCAGAATTGTTTTAACTCAAATCAATTCCTGTATAGCAATTGTATAAAACGCCTAACATCGCAAAAAACAAAGGATCACACAGGACCATATGCACTTCAGGATGCACTGGAGCTGCCATGGGTCTGTGCAGGTTCTGTACTTGTCAGTAAGGTAGGTAGGTGCTTTATTAATCCCCGGGGGGAAGATTTCTTTGTTTACAGCAGCCAAGACATAGAATAACACCAGGAATAGAAATTACAATAGGAATACTAAAAATAAAGAATAAAAAATATATAAAGCTATACAAAAGTACAAAAATACGCAAATGTTAAATGTTTTCTTCATAATTTTACATTCTGTGACAAAGTATGGCATACATTTCAATACATGTAGACAAGACGATATGAAACGATGTACAGGATTTATCATGTAGATATATATAGATAGCATTATGCAATATAATTCTGATACAACGTTTTTTCTATGAATTACCAATAATTATCAGTCGTTGAGTATACTGTACCTTAGGTCAGTGAAGCCTTGCTATAATCTGTGTTACTATGTTGGTAACACCTACTTTAAAATACTCCAGGACCAGGGCGGGGTCACTATGCTTAACTAGTTGGACCTGTTGTCTTGGTTGATAACCAAGTTCACTCAAAACCTGTGGGTTTCTTTTTCACTTTTTTGTTTGGGGAAGCCATTTTTCCAGGTCATATCCTGTGGTTGTATTGTCTTTCATAACATCACATGGGTTAAATATAAATAGTGGTGAATGCTGAATCTCAAATGAACCACTAAAATGATCAGTCCTTCATACCCAGCTATTTATATGATCCAAGATCTGCTCCATGCATCACAGCTGGCTGGTCAACAAGGACTCACTGCTGCTTCAGGGTTGTTCCTTTTAAATGAAGTAAGTCACAGTGTACTCTGTTGTGTCTGACACACACAATTTTCATTTAGAATCAGAGAGTGAACAAAGTTGGTGTTCGAACTTGGTGCTGGAACATTTTCATTTTCAATTCTCTCTCTCTCTCTCTCTCTCTCTCTCTCACTCTCACACACACACACACACACACACACACACACACACACACACACACACACACACACACACCTTCAGGAAAATTTGTTTTGGTATGATATGATTGGTATGTTTCCTGATAGTATCAGTTGCTGTTTAGAGGTGAAGGTGAGATCTTCTGTTCAATTCATTTGACCAGCTCACTGTACATTACCCCCCCCCCCCCATTACACAACTTACTAAAGACAATCATTTGACACAAAATTCTGATTTAAAATTATTTTATTACAAGATAAAGTAATTTACAAGCTTCTGCCAAAAATAGGTACAGATACACAGGGGTCAGAATGCAAAAAATAATGGTAGGCATTGAACAAGATCAAAGAGAGTATGATTACATTTACACTTTAATGGGAAAGATTTATGTGTTTTCTATTTGCTCAGTTTCTGTTTGAGTCCATGCTGATGGTAAATGATCTGTGGAGGGAGGAGAAAGGGGCGGGAGGAGGAGGAGCAGTAGGAGAGATCTGCACTTTTCTTGGAATTAATGACAAACTGGAGAAAGGTTGTCACAACAAAACATACCAGATTTTTATGTGTTAAACAATGGCTTCAAACCTGTATTTGCCGATATGGGACTGTTTGCTCCCATCCCTGTTACTTTACTTGCTCTCTCTGGCTCTCTGCTGGCCCAGGCTACAGTGTTGGTTAAGGGTGGCTGCGAGGGCTGCAGGCTGGAGACTTTGGGTCACTATTTGCTGGGTTTTGGAACTCCCACTACACAGGGAGGAAAGAACCTGGACCAAGGAGACGGGGCCACCAAGGACAGAGAATACATCTGGCCCAGGTCAGACGTCAGGAAAACCCAGTCTGGCTTGCAAACCCACGGCTCTGGCCCACTACCTTCTCCAGCACTGCAGCTCTCTGGCTACGCCGAGACTAGCCGTCTGGCCCAGAGGAGACCCCCACCTCCAGACTCTGTCCAGCCTGCCGTGGGGACACCTTGGAGGAGAGGAAGTGCAGTTCACCAGGGACCACCTCTTAACGAGAGACGGGGGAATTGTGGCTCTGGACTGGGCTGTGGGGACAACACTGGGTGAAGTGGTTGGGAGGGAGGGGAGGAAGGAGCATCAGCCAGGGGTGAAGGGATTGGGGTGCTATACCTCAACTCCTCCTGTCCTTCTCCTCATTCCTCAGTCCTGGGGAGGGGTGACCCCCCACCTGAAGGAGCTGTGTCATCTGGCTCTGTGCCAGGGATTCTCCGTGGTGGTGTTTCATCCACGCGGCACGGCAGGATGCCCCCTGACCACACCACGACTGACCGAGTTTGGAGACCCGTCCGATCTCGTGCAGGTATAGGTAGAGAATTCCTTACTGTACAATGAGTCTACATTTAGCCACTTATTTTATCATGCCATGTGAAATGACGCTTTTCCAGGTTTTACTGCCCGCTACTTATAGAACACCAATCACATTATTTTACTGCTGGTCATATTAATTGATATGAAGTACCAGATCTTTCATCCTTTCCATTGTCAGGCAGTGGCTTACATTCGTAGCCGCCACCTGTCCTCTGTGCTGGTTGCAGTGAGCGAGGGTTCAGGGTCAGGCCTTCTGCTGTCCTACCTGGGGGAGTGTGGGTCCAGCTCCTCCTTGACAGCGGCTGTAGCCATCTCACCTGTACTGCAGGGCCAGCTGTGGTTTGAAACAGCTATGCCTCCCATCTACCGCTGGGGGGTGCTCTTCCACAGGAAAATGCAGCTCAGCCGGTTAGTGTTGTTGATGACAAAGTGGAGTAAGATGATATTTAATGATGGTTTAGATAAGGATATCAATGCAGCATGAACTCTCTTTGTCCCCTGCTCCTTTCTCAGATACGCAAGTTCCTTCAGTGCCGTGCTGGATGTGGATCGGGCCCTCAGCTGCTCCTCCCTCAGAGACTTTGAAGAAGCTCTTTTCTGCTCTTCACTCAAGTCTCAGCAGAAAACCACCACCGCTACAACAAGCTTCCCCAGCTCTGGAGGGGCCAAACCTGGGCTGGGCTCAGCCTCACATCCCCCGAGAGGCCTGGGACCCTCAGTGGCCTGGGCGCTGAGAGAGAGGGCTTACCAGGCCAAGAACTGGGACAGCTACTGGGAGAGGAATGAACCTCTGAGAGATGCAGATGAAGTTGCGGTCCCTGTGCTGTGCATATGCAGCCGTGACGATCCTCTACTACCCCCTGCCTCCACCATGCCCCTCCCCCTGTTCCAGAGCAATCCTTACTTCCTTCTGGTAATGACGGACAGAGGGGGGCACTGTGGGTTCACTCTGGAAGGGCCAGGTGAGAAGGGAGGAATGGAAAAAGGAGGCGGGAAGGTGGAGGAGGGTAACTGGAGTCATACAGCAGCTCTCGAGTTCTTCAAGGTAGTGGCAAATTTCCTGAAAGGGGAGGAGAGGGACGGGGCGAGGTGGGATGGCGCAGCAGGGGAGTACGGGCAGAGAAGCAGGACCAGCACCGTGGCGCCCCCTCGAAGGAGACGAGCCACCATGACGAGGAGATCAAGGCCACAGGCACATGAACCAGTCTATGTGGAAGGAGAGGACGGGCAGTTCACGTGGAAGAGGTCTTATACACGCTGAGGATGGAGAGAAATTTCATCCACTCTTTGGGTACCATTTAGGCTTTTCTTCATTACTGTCAAGTCATATCTGTTACTGAGGACACAGGATAGTCAGAGTTGAAGCACGGTTGACTTCTGATGAGAGGGCAGTCCAGTGTGGAGTGTTTACAAAAAGAGGACAAATTACACAAGACAGTCCACATGCTACAATCAATACAGGTCATTTCCTGGTTGGACTCTACACAGGGTAGTATTGTATCCACTATTGTAGAAAGTACAAAAACAATAGGAGGGAATCAAATGTTTATAACCCACATGGTTTTAAACTCGTCATGTCTCCCTCTCGCACACAAAACACCAAGGACAAAAAAATATTAAAATTACTTTATTACAGATGATTCTTTATCCAGTAGCCCTCTTCCAACAAAAAATAGTAATTACAAACAAAATATTACATTTATCCCCTAAACTTTGTTTCTGAATTTCTTTTATACATTTCAAATCACTTTGTCTTCTGTAAGGAATAGCTTTACTCTTCTGTAATCCGACATTCAGCTTTTTGCACAATCTATACAATTTAATACAGTTTAATACAGGTCTCTGGACCAGGGAGAATAAAACAGTAAGATCCACCAATGACAGGAGAGATAAAAGGAATACTGATAAACAGACTGTACAGAGACGTAACCCCGCCCACTACCAGCCAATGGCAGCCATCCCTCATTACGGTATTGATAATCACAGTAGACTCAATCTGGCCAATCAGCTTGTGCAATCAGAGTACAACTGATCCAGTTCTGAGAGACCAAGGTCTAAAGCTAGACTGCCCCAACTGCCTCGTAACACTTGGGAGTCATAGTGAACACAAGATAAGGTCTAAGCCACACCACCTCTCAACTGGCCCTCTACAGACATCACTTAGAAAATAAAATGACCCTTTCCATCATAAAAAAGGAAATAAAACACTAAGGAACTGGATTAAAAATATAAAAAGGGGTTGGGAACAATGGCGTACTGGTTGAAGAGTAGAGTTGGACCACCTCAATTTGGGATTTTCTTTTTTTTTTCCAAGAGGAAGAGATCTGAATGGAGGGGTGGAAAGATAAACAAACAAAAAAAAAAAGATACTCAGGTGCAATGTGAATGCAATGCTTAACTAGGACAGAAGAGGGCACATCTTTCACATAGACAAAGAAAAGTGTCCAAAAGATTTCAGCGGACCCATCAGTAACCCTCTAGAAATCACACCACGGCTACAGTTCCGAAACCAATTTTAGTTCAAGGATTATACCTCATACACTGAACCTGCAACCAAACGTTTCTGAATTCTGTGTGTTTGTTCAGGAGAGTTTGGTAGCTTTTAAGCTACTTCAGATGTTTATGGATAATTCCTGCTTTTTCTGTCATAATCACATTGGTATTTGGCCTGAGAGTAGTCTAAGAACCAAGTGAAACTAGAACACACAGATTAGGTCTCTTAAAATGGCCCTCAAAACGTCAGCAAAATGTAGCCAATGCTTAATCAGAGGCTAAAATTATAGAATTACATTTCAAATAGTGTGCAAAATTATCCTCATTCAGCATAAAATGTTGCCATGTGTTTAAGGTGATTTGACCTAGAACTGTGTTGCTATCTGTTACAATAGGATACCTGTAATAAGTTTCACAACTTGCAGTTGCAAGTACGACATTGAAACGACGCAGCCCCTGTAAATGTAAGGTGTTTGTACATCTGATCACGCTGTTAAACCATGTCATTGTGTACTCATCACAAGCAGTTAATCCGTCTTTGATTTGTCATATTAGATTTCCATATTTTTCAAATTCTAAATATACAATATTAACACATTTCCTGTACATTCCACCTTTGAAAAACATGTAATGCATAATCTCCACATTTCACCATAAAACCTCCACATTTATCTTTGTTTCACTATAGTCTTTTTATTTATAGATTTATATAATTATATATATATATATAGTTTTTTTTCTTTTCTTTCACCTGGTTGAGCTCTTCTCAAGGAGGACAGGAGGGAGGTCGAGACCACACCACGTTCAGGAAGGGAGGAGACGGAGGTGGAGAGGAGCGGGGAGGTCGGTGGTTGGAACATGACGACGGGGTCACCAGGGGTGAGACAGAGCGGGGTGTCAGACTGGGGAAGGTTGCAGGGGCATAGCAGGGGAGATCCCAGCATCACCACCCATCCACCCATCAGGACATTCAGCAGTCATAAACCAACCAAGGTCTAGTGAAGCTACTCTCTCTCACGCACTGATATTCTAGCCCCTAAAGGACAACAGTGCCCAAGGAGTTTCCTCAGCACTGTTTAATCCAATAGGAGACTGTTAGGAGAAAGATTTGACCCTGTATGTCACTTTGTTGCCTAGTGCTCGCTCATTGACAGCACACTGACGGCGTTTGCCGAGTGTGTCAGTATTCTTCAAAAAATCTTAACATCTTTATGCTCTTATGTCCCATTTCCACTCCTCCAATGTACTACCACTTTCTGACAATTTATCTTGGTACATGCATTCATCAGCGTAGTGTGGAGAAGGGACTCAGGGTTGAGGGAATAATAGGAGAATAAAGATAGAAGAGAAACGCTGTGTGTGTGTGTGTGTGTGTGTGTAAGTATGTCTTATTAACATTTAGTGTGGGTGTAGGCCCTGTGCTACAGTGCAGGTCATTCTCAAGTCCTAACAGCTTCTGGTGGAGCGCTACTTGACTATGTTCGTGAGGTAAGCCAACAG
Source organism: Hoplostethus mediterraneus (assembly GCA_034670385.1). Classification (NCBI taxonomy): domain Eukaryota; kingdom Metazoa; phylum Chordata; class Actinopteri; order Trachichthyiformes; family Trachichthyidae; genus Hoplostethus; species Hoplostethus mediterraneus. The sequence goes on from JAXDDW010000005.1 coordinate 11,245,775, forward strand.
GCATGATTATTTTGTCAGAGAAAATGTCCTACTGCATAGCTTTCACCAACCAAGCCAGTGCCAGATTAGACGAGGAATTACTGCGAACGAGTGAAGAGAGAATGCCAGTTTTAAAACAAACTATTGAAATAGAGGTTAAGTGCTGCTGAACCCACGCCTGTCATGAGGGCCGTGAACTAATAAGGCTACAGAATCCCTCCGACTGGCCGTCCTGTGCGAATGAAGGGCAGGGGCCTGTGGAAAACCAAGAGTCGACCCGGTAAGGCCTGAGGGTGTGCACGAAATGACTTCATTGTCCTCCAATCCAGCAAAACATACACCTAATTGGCCACATAGTCCTATTATTTTAACTTCACGCGAACATTTCTGGCACCAACCCTATAAAAATACATGTTGGCATAAACAACGCATCTTTGCAGCCACACACAAACAGTACACAATACATTCTGTACACACTGCTCGGACGGTAAGCCCAGAGACACTAACTGGACTCACCATGAGTACTCACTTGCAACAATCTTAGCTCTTTATTTTCCTTTTTCCTCTAAAACAGTTTGAACTTTTCTGAAACCAGTCTTGACTCAAAGCCCTACCTTAACTCTTCCTGTCTCAGTGCCTGCTACTGTACAGCAACAGTAATCTCATTGTCTATGAACTGCCTACCAGCACGTTGTGTGTCGTGTGAGTGGTTTAGGGATACAACCTGTATCAACTCTGTTCTCAGTTCTCATCATTGGCACTGGGACTAACCTTCAAATGTTACATTACAACTTGCCCCGAGAATGCAACCTTCTTCCACAATGCTCTATATTATACCACCACAATAAATTGCAATAGATTGCATACTGCATTAAAACCAAATAATTCTTGACAATAAACCGCATACGGTATGGAGACACTAGTCTATGGCAACAGAGACTAGTATGGCAAATAAAAAAGATAAAATAGTAAAAGATGTGACACTATTGCACTATGGCATACTGTATTATGGCCCTTAGCCATGATGAACTAGCCTTTAGGCTCCTGGGTTTCCACAGTCCCCTGCTAGCAGTACACTGAAAAGAGCAGTGGTAAAGTGGTAAACGAACTGGGCTGAGGAAAATGTATCGCCAGTATGAGACGTGTGCAGTGTGTGTTTCAGAACAGGAGGTGTAGGTCAAGCATGTGTTGTGCATGCATGGTGTGTGTGTGTGTGTATACAGTGTTATCTTGGTGCACAAGAATTACAGTTAAGACAAATATCTGTGTTTTGTTTAAAACCCTCCTGTTATGTCAAATTGACCCGTTTAAAGGTTTAAAAAGACTAGAAAAATATTTGAAAGTATATTTTCAGCATGAAACCTTTTCTGCTGGCCTTAATTAGTGTAATGAGCATGTAGATGGAACATGACTGATGTGTTTGCAACCACCTGCATGTTTATATACATAGATACTGTTTGGGTCAATTTGACCCGGCAGTGAGAATGGAGGCTAAAAAAAGTTTTCAATTTTGACCAAAACTGATTTTGGTCAAACCATGATCTGCGAGGGGCGAAAAACAAGTGTCTCAGTGGTCTAGGGTCCGACCCAGGACCCTTGTCACATGTCATCCTTCCCCTCTCTCGATCGTTCCTGTCTCGCTGCTTTCAAATAAAAAGGCAAAAATTCCCTCAAAATAATCTTAAAAACAAACAAACAAACAAACTTACACTAAAGTGGTTCCGGGTCATTTTTGGTGTTCCTGACAGACAAACATAACAGGAGGGTTAAGTGTGTGTGTGTGTGTGTGTGTGTGTGTGTGTGTGTGTGTGTGGTCTAGGTGTATGACAGGTGGGATCCGTTGGAGATCTGGGAGGTGATGCTGGCGCTCCTGCTCATGCCCTGTTCACTTCTTCCCCCCGATGACGTCCTCCTCATAGCCTGCGGGCTGTTCCTCACCCCTGCCATGCCTCCCCCACTCCCCCTCTGACTCCCCCCTCCTGGGTGGTGGAGGCTCCAGGGTGGTGGGCCGCCAGCTAACATGGGGTGACCCCAGGGCTGCTGAGAGCTGGAGCCCCCCTGGTGGTGATGACTATGGTGGCCGCCTCCTCCGGGCCAGTGGCCTCCCCCCTGAGCCCCCTGGCCTCCAGCACCTCCTCCCCCCCAGCCTCCCTGAGAGTCAGGGGCCAGGTTAGTGAGGACCATGTTGCTAAAGCCTAGTCTCATTGACTCTGAGTCAAAGGCCTCGATCTCTCTGGCCTGACGCTCCAGCAGCGAGCGGATTCGCTCCAGGCGCTCATTCTGAAGGGCAAGCATCTCCTCCTCGATCTGGGAAATAAACAGAGTGGATAAATGAAGAGTTCTGTTTAAAAAAACAAAAGTGATATCCCCCACTTGTAACAAGTGACACCTACTCATACAAAATGAATGATGGCACACAAAACTAATTTTGCCACTCTTTTAAAAGGATAGTTAGTTTGACACCGCATTTTGGAGCAGAAGTTCAAGGGGTATGTACCAAAAATTACAAATCACACACTGAGATATTACATATAAATGCTGCTGCAACGTTTGCACGCATTCACACGTCGTAATCACTCCACATGAGGAGAAACGACTAAGGAAGTGGAGCGGAGAGACTATTCACTTAAACACCCACCCACCCACCGACTACAGCACCAAGCACAGAGACACACTTACCTTTTGCTCCAGCAGAGCCCTCCGCAGCGAGACCCTCTGCTCTAGCTCCCTCCTTTCCTTGTCATGCTGGGCATCTGTTTGCATCTTGATCTTGCTCTGGTAGGCGTTGAGCAGCTCCAGCTCCTGTTGCAGCTGCATCCTCAGTACCTGGCACTCCCCCTCCTGAGCTTCGTCCAACCGCAGCTGAGGGCGGAGAAAGAGCAAGAGCGAGAGAGAGAGAGAGAATATTAGCCTTTCACTGGTACACTGTACTAGTATATATTCCATCAATACAGTATTGGTATAACAAGCTATGAGACTTGTAGTCACTCCAGTTAAGATGTTTGCACTTCTAGACTTCCCAATCCTGCTCTTCAGGTACTCACTGCCTGCGTGGAGAGCATGTCGTTGATGGAGTGGTCGTATTGCTCGGCCAGGATGGCCAGCTTCCTGGTCTGCTCCTCCTTCAGCCTCTTGAGCACGGCCTTGTGATCAGACTTTGGCGTGCTCTCCAGGAGGTGGTTCCTCAAGGCCTTGTACTGCCTCGTCTGGGTTTTACACGTGTCCTGGAACTGCTTCTTGATCTGCAGCTCCTTAGACTGGGGTGGACAGAAAATGATGATGTCGAGTGAGGGAGCGTAAGCACTGGATCCCCACAAGTGCTTGTGTGTGTGTGTGTTGTATGTGTAGTTTGTGTGTGTCCATAATAATACCAATAATGAGAATGTCACTTACTGTTACTTATTTGCCCCTTGTTACCCAGAGAGCAGTGTCAGTTACGGGGCAACACCCATGAAGCTGGTAGGGATTCACACCACCCAGCTATCCCCCCCGGCCGCCCCAAAGTCTATACATTTTTGTACCTTGAGGCTCTTGGGCTGCTGTCGGACCTCCATGACGTGTTTGCGCCTCAGCTCCCTCTCCCTCCTCTTGTTGTACTCCAGCTGGTTGGTGAGCTCCGTCTGGTGCTGGGTCCGGATCAGCTCCGCCCGCGCCTTCTGGATCGTCCCCAGGTGCCGGAACTCCAGCTCTTGCATTGACTCGTGGTGCCTGAGCAGCATGGCGTGCTCCAGGTCCTTCTGGGTCTGACGTTTGTTCAGCTCCTGACAGAGGGGGGGAAAAAAACAAAAGGTGAAGTGGGAGGTTCTGTGTGTGTGTGTGTGTGTGTGTGTGTGTGTGTGTGTGTGTGTGTGTAAATACCTCTCTGGCCACGTCCTGCTCTACATTGTGTCTAGCAATGAGAATCCGGCGTTTGAAGCGTCGGCACTCCAGATCCAGGTACTGCCTCTGTCTCCTCAGCAGGTTGGCCTCCTCCTCTGCCTGGGAATGAACACCATCTGATATCACAATACTGGATGCATCCCATCTCAACAGTATTAAAACAGACGCGTTCTAATATCTCTCATGAAGAAGTCACTCTTGATTTAATTTCACAGGTACTTGAATAAGTAGACATAAGAATAACATCGGTAAGTAAAATCAAGCCTTGCCTAGTTTTTATTTATTGTTATTTTTATACATATGCATTGTATTTGTTTGCACATTTATTTATTTTGTATTCATTTAATTGATTTATTCACATATTTCTAATGACGGCTGATTTTGTCCTCCATATGATATTGCATTGACATCGTCAGCCTGTGGACTGAATGAATACTGACCTGGAAGTGCTGGATGTTCTCTTTCTGCTTAGACAGCCACTCCTGCTTCTCTTTCTTGGGGGTCGACTGGTTCTCACTCAGTTCCTGCCACACATGTGCACAGAACCGGAGCTGAGTTGTTAAGATATTATCGGTGGATAATGGCCTTTCTCCGATATATGGGCTTCAAAGTTTTTCAGCAATAATGAGCATGGTCAGCACAAAAACTAAAATTAAGGCACAATGACTTAGGATTTTTTTTTAAGCCCTTCACATTTACAGTGCGCACTAGACCTTCAAGAGGAAATTACATTTCTAAACAATGAAGAATGTGTGTGCCTTGAGAATGATGACTTATGTTGAGTAACAACAATAAAAATAAATCTTTATCGGCAGATGCACCCAAAAAAAAAAAATCATGTACTGCAGCTTTTTGATAATGCAAATGAAAACTGGTGCAAACTGGTGGGGGTTTCTGCACCTCTTTGAGCTGCTCCTTGCGTAGTTTGTACTCCCGTTTCTGGGACTCCAGGAAGCTACTGAGCTCCTTCTTCTGCTGCACCTGGATGTGCTGCTGGAACTTCTTCTCATCGTTGGTAAATGTCTTCAGCTAGATCGAACACAGGAACAGAGTAAGATTAAGATACACACACACACACACTTTTTTTAACAAATCAAAATCATATGCATGCACTTGTCTTACAATGTCCATATGAAGTAGTTATTTCATTTTTCAGTGGGTTTTTCCTATGATCATATACAGCTAATTCTTGAGAAACTGCCCCTCACATGGACTGTATACCATATGTCAATATTATCTACTTATTGTTTTGTGTGTATCTGTATCTCTCTGTGTTTTTCTTCATCCCTGTGTCTACATACGTCTTTCTCCAACGCCGCTTGGTGTTTTTTGAGCAGCTTCTCGATCTCTTGGGTGAATGCGTTCCTCTGACTCTCCAGCTCTTTGTCCAGCCTCAGCCGGTGCTCGTCCATCTCCCCCTTCAGCTTGTTCTCCAGGGCCATCAGGTGCTTCTGGTGTTGCCGTCTCATGCGTTTGTATCCTGACATCTGCTCCCGTAGCTCTGAGTCCTGCTCATGCTCCTGCATCTCACGGGTCACCTGCAGGACGTGGACACAGAAGACAGTTGCCGTGGTCATTTCAATTCAGGAGCAGTTTATATGACAAGGGCAAAAAATGTGTAGGAATTTGACTTTGGTGTGGAGGAACACACCATATCCTGACGGGAAAACAGCACCTCATACACAGAACAAAGTGGCAGCACAAGGAACCAATGTACAGGGCTGCACAACTGAATGTGTGTAATCATATAACATGATTTTAACTTCCACAAGTAATAATTGTACACTATTATTGTGACTAAGTGTGTAATAACTATAATGGGGCTATCGTTTTAGACATTATCATTCACCTTCATCACTATACATATTCCTCTATATACAATTCAACATTTTATAGCGGTTCAACAGCAGCATGCATACAGTATGGTTGTAACTGGTGAGGGAGGTGTAGTCAATGTACAGTAGTGGAGTTGTTTCTTAGTATGTTGGTTAAACATACAACACAAACATGTTTCTTGAAAGATCTGACTATCCTCTTAAACTAATAATATAGCATTTTTGGAACAGGACACATCATACAGAGCAGAGCGATAGAAAGGTGACACGGAGAAGGAGAAAGTTCTCACGAGTGACGCTGTGCGAATGGTGGCAAAGTGCTCTCTGTTGCGGTAGTGCTTCCTGGGCGCCGGAACTGGGGGTGCCTGGGGCTCAGAGGGTTGTCCGCTGGCTGCCTGGTCCTCCACGTTACTCTCCTCTTCCTCCTGAAGACACAGAGCAGCAGCATGGTCAATGGAAATATGAAAAACACAAGAACAGAACAGAAGAAATGTGACCTGGGAACTGTTGGGGTTGCATCTTGAGAAAGAGAGCAAGAGCGATGCGCAGAAACATGAAGATGAACACGGGTCACGAATACAATACAGCTATCGATCCAAAGCAATAGTCTTTGACAGTTAAACAGGTTCAGAGAGATGATCAGCTGCTCGATGCAAATGTCTACATCTATATAGCGATGCAGGGCTCAGTCCAACTCTGTGCCTGACTGCTGTGAGAGACAGAGCAGAAATGTTCCTGCATGTCCATCCAGGAACATCACCACACTTAATGGCTGTTCTATAATACAGAGCGGGGGAGAGAGCACAACACATCTATCCTGAAATTGATTAGGAGTAGTTTTTCTGCACAGCTGCATCCATGTAATACATCACTGTGTGTCAGTTTACTCACTGGCTTGAGGTGTATGACGGAGCTGTTAGACATGACCGTGTGGTCTCCCTCCATCAGGTCCAGCTCACTGCGGCTGTCCTGGGCCGCTTCGTTCAGACTGTTGACAGAGCTGCTCTGGGAGCTGGCGCTGATGGACATGCTGGGGATGGACTGGTTACTGCCCACACTGTTCACCGTTCCTGTTCGACCTCCACCCGGCTCCAGCTCCTGGAGACAAAGCCGAGAGGGGGGGGGGGGGGGGGGGGGGTAGAAAGAGTAGAGGGGGAGATAGAGACCACCATGCATTTCTTTGCTTCAGGTTAAACGAACAGCACATGAATCTTATTCTAACATTGTAGACTCTGCAGAAATAACGTGCACCATACAAAAGTAAATGTGCATACACAGCCCCCACAAATATGCTAACGCACACGCACACGCACACGCACACACCCACCTCGTCTCCATCCTGGGCTTCTGCAGTGGGTCCATTGTGGGCCTCCTGAAGGAGGATCTTCTTCATCTTGCGGTACTGCAGGTTGTCCAACTCTCGCACTGCATCCTTGGTCCTCAGGATCAGATCCATCAGCACGGAGTCTGGACGTTCACGCTGTAGAAACGCATGCTGGAGGTAGACAGGAAGAAGACGACAAGACGACAAAAGACGAGGGAGAAGAGGAAAGAGAAGAGGACAATGGAGAGGGTGGAGAGAGAGCAGAACGGAAAGAGTAAAGGTGGGATAGAGGCTATGACCATGCTTTAGGGCAGTGTAGTTACTTCCAGTTATATTACAACTGAGTATTTGAGGGTGCAGTCTCTATTTGACCATAACTAAATTTCAACGATGGAGCTGTGGTTTGTTCTGTGTAAGAAGACACTCTACTTGAACTTGTCACTTTAAGCAAAGGAAAGACATTGTGCGCAGTGCTGCCATACCCCAAGGACAAGTTCCATTAGCAACAGTGAGTCCATTAGTAGGCTAACTGACAGCTGCTCAGTTACTTAACGATGGATACAGAATTAAGATCTCTGGAGCAATCATGCCTGTGTTCCATCTACAAAAGCAAGTTCTGTGTGTGTCCAATCTATGTGTGTGTGTGTGTGTGTGTGTGCGCGTGTGTCAGGAAGTAGAGGATTAGCGAATTCAAATAGAGGCTTATGCAGACAGAACAGAGAGCAAACATCAGAGAGAGATTTAACACCAGAAGGTTTGACAATCTCCATCTTAACACACTGACCCTGCTCTGTGTCCGTGTATAGTGTATGTGTGTGTGTGTGTGTGTGTGTGTGTGTGTGTGCGTGCTTACACCCAGCATATCGTCCGAGTGCGGTCTATCCTGGGGGATTTTCTGAAGGCAAGAATCAATAAAGTTTCTAAAGTAATCCGTCCTGCAAAAAGACAAAGAGGAGAAGATGAAGAGTCAAACAAAGCAGATATCCGCACGGTCAGTTTATAACAGGAGCAAGCATCATCATTTTAGTTACTATAAACATAAATGTGTTGTTATTTTACAGCTTTTAACATTTTGAGTTTTAAGTAAATAAATAAAACATTGTAGAAGTGGGCATCTTCTGTTACTCTTTAAAGTGAACCTCAGTGTGTGTGTGTGTGTGTGTGTGCCTCACCATTCACTGGACTGCAGCGTGGGGCTCTCATTCTGCGCTATGTGGTATAAGGCACTCATTGCATTCATGTTAAACAAGGGAGGCTTCCTCTCCGCTGGGAAGACAGGGACAACAGCAGATAGTAAGGTTTCATCTAAAGGGCCAATGCCGATTTTGCTAACAAAATCGTTAAGACAGAAGAGTTAAGACAAAAAAAATGAATTGCCTAAGTGCATCAGGTGTGTGCATATTTTGATTTTTCTGATGCTTAAGAGAATATAGACAACTTAGTTTTGGTTTATTTTTTTTTATCTGTAATTTGGATACATGCATTGTATTTATGTACCTGGTACTAATGCTTAAGATATTTCATTAAAAAAAATAAAGGAAATTCACCCTTCACATTTCATTCCATTGAAATAACTGCTTGTAGCAGAGGGGTAAGTAACGTGTTTCAAGTATCCATGGAAACATCTCCATCGGAAACAATCTGTGGGACCACATTGTGATCTGACCAGGCGGTAGTTACGTGTGTGCAAAATTTCATTGCTTTGGATAAAAGTGTCTGCTAAATGACTGTAATGTAATGTTTTCCCCCCAAACTGCACCTTTTTTATTTACCCGCCATATCTTCTAGCTAAGCACACATCTGGTTAATACTTTAGCACTTAAATATACCAGTATCAAGCTTAACCAATCCTTTAATACTTACTACTAGCATTAAGTTTTAAGAGAGACACATAACACACATAACATACACACTCCCACCAACCTAATTCTATACAGGTGATTCCTAAGGACCAGACATCCACCTTCCCATCATACTGGCCCTCGTCCATAGCCAGAATCACCTCCGGGGCCATCCTGGAGAGAGATGAGGTAGATGATGGAGTGTGTATATATACGTTTTTCAGAATAGATTTGTGTCAAATATGGCCTCAGTATTGCCTCACCAATATGGTGTCCCTACGAAGGAGTTGGCAGGTGAGGCAATGGAGGCAGAGCCAAAGTCTGCCAGTTTGACCTGCCCAGGCTCAGTCAGCAGGATGTTACCAGCCTTGACATCTCTGAGAGAGAGAGAGAAACGTAAGAGATGAAAGAGGTGTGGGGGGGTTGTGCTTCATAAGGAATACAAAACACAGAGATAGCGTGAGAATGTAAAATCACTCACCTGTGGATCATGTTGTGGGAATGAAGGTAGGCCAGACCCTGCAAAGCACCATGGGTAATGGCAGCAATCTCCATTTCTTGCAGGGGTTTTTTATGAACTGGAGGAGAGAAAAACGATTGAGCAACTTATCAACACAAGGTAATAAATGTACCATAATTTCTGTGATCAGCTGTGAGCCAAGTTAGCCAACCCTTGAAAAAAAATCTCAGTGGATAGGTGAAATCTGTTGCTGATATATGAAATATATAACTTATATTATTGCTCACCTTCTAGAAGATCGGAGGCTGAGCCAAGACAGTACTCCATCGCCAGCTACACACAGAGACCAAGACAGAGTAAAGGGTGACTGTATAGTGTACATATCAGATACACACATATATTCCAGAGAAGTACTTTACAATTATGTGCGTATGTCGTGTGCGTACAGGCGCCTTACCCATGCTGTGTGCTCACGGAGGTAACAACCCTTGTATTCTATACTGTTCGGGTGCCGGATCCTCTGGAGAAACTTCACCTCCTTTATAATATCCTGCCATTTCTGTTTGGGGGAATGAAGGACTCAATTATTGGCAGCTTGCTATTGACGTTTCATTTAGCAAACCCAATAACTCATACAGTATTTTTTCAGGCACAACATCTCTCAATCTAGTATAGGCTAATGGCATTGTAACATTAGCTGACTGTATAACCTAATTGGACTTTAACACTGGTTCTGCTGTTAGATGCTTGTTCGGGGAGGAGATGCACTCACGATTACTGGTGACTAGTAGTTCTCTTGCCTACCTATGTTGAATGCTCTTATTGTAAGTCACTTTGGATAAAAGAGTCTGCTAAAAGTCTGTAATGTAATATACATATGTGAAAATTGCCAGCTTCATGCATTATGAATCCAAAACAAAAATTGACTTGGTGGGCTGTTAAGTTAACTGGGCGAGCGAGCCAAATAATAACATTGTATGGGAAACACTGCCCTTATATCCTTCGCACAAGACGTATGTGCATGTCTTTCAGTGTACATAGGGGTAGGGTGGCTGTCCTCACTCACAGATTAGGTGTAATCTGATTATGGCTAATCTGAAATCATAAACAGAGTGGCCTGCAGCTGAGAAGTCATCACAGAGGAGTGACCTTGGGACTGAAAGATGGTGTGTGTGTGTGTAACAGTTTAGCAGTCTGGCAGATCCAGTATGTCAGGGAGGTAAATCTCACTCACAAACAATTCATTATCAACAGACACCTTATTTGGCCACATTTAAATCTATGAAAATCTGCACCATATTGTTGTTGTTGTTTTTTTTTGGTGCATTTGGGAAGTGATCAGTTATGTTGATGCTAGGAGTGTAATTGTGCACAAAAAACACGGTTGGTGCATTTTCAAATATCTTTGATTCGGTTGAAAAGTCAAATATTTTGAATTTTGTGTTTAAATTGTTTACATTTTTTATTTAAAAATATTTTTTAGAAATGACTTCTAGTTCATTTGGAAATTCCATTATCTGAAAACATTGTGTTACATATCATATCGTATTTGAGAGTTCTGGTGAAAAAGATTTTATATGGTCATTAAATAATTAAATAACTCCTTGTAGGGTTCACCAAGTTCAGCATGACTGTACATGGCCGGGTCTGATCTGTGGACGACGTTCTGATTTTAGTGTGCTGTGTTATGGTACTGGGATCTCACCTCATTGGACTGCTTCCCACTGTAAGACATCTTCTTAATGGCCACCACCTCATTGGTGCGCACATCCCGTGCCTGGGAAACACAGAACGTACCCGGTCACTATACACACTTCAGTCCTAACATACATCATCCTCCCTTTTTTTAATCAATCAGGGATGAGTTTCTTTCAGGGTTTTCTTTTCTCTAACCACAGTGTCGTGATGTTCATGATCCAAAGTCAGATCAAGCAGTCAGGGTGAGACACTTCACTCCAAACCTGGGCGCTATCAAACCTCATCACGGTGTGGTAAAAATCATTTTCTACAAATCATGTCATTGAGCAGTATCCAATTAATAAAAGGAAGTGAAAGGCAGCTGATCAACTATGGAGCCAGAGAGCTGAGATCACATTCAAACCACAAATGTGCTGTGGGACTTTACAGAATGTGTACTCGTTTCCACAGACACTTGCACTGGAAATAACCATTTTCCTGTTTGTCTGATCACATCTCTCATCAACATGTAATATCCTTACTTTTTGTCGATCTGTGTTGTGTGTATTTGCAGATGCATGCACAGGCTACTCTTTTTGTGTCAATCTATATGTATATGTAGTTGCCGTACAAAGTAGACAGCGCCAAAGCTGCCATGTCCGATCTCTCGAAGGTCGGAGAAAAGCTTCTCTGGATCTTCTTTGAAGAAGAGTTCAGCCACATCCGGGTCCTTCAGACTGCCTGCCCGTACAGAGGCGGGCATCCTGGCTAATGTAGTCCCGTATCACCCACAAGAGGGGGATGGGACTATCTTGGTGCTGAGCTACGCCAGAGCAGCTGAAGATTCATCTGCAGGAATGGAGGGGCCTAAGGAACCAGCACATGGGTACCTAGAAGGAAAGTGCAGAGAGACAGACAGCAGAGTCAGCAAAGACGAGCTAAAATACTAGGATATCTCACTGGTATATTAATGAAAAGTACTGTGATTGTAAAAGCCAAAGGCCAAACGTTGAAATAAGAGGAGCAGATCATTGCAAGACTGCCATTTTAAAACACAAATCTTTGTTGACATTTCAGCAAGGGACCTTTGATAGAACAACGGTCTGGCCCCTGATGAAAATAGATTTCAGCATTGCTGGTTGGCAATGTTTCAATAAGTACAACATTTTCTCTTGGTTCTCTTGATTAATCGGAGGGAATAAGCCATTTATAAGCCTTTTTATAAGCCATTTATAAGCCTGAAGAATTAAAAAAAAATAATTAAATACTACGACCAAACAGTAGTGAGCTCAGTGGGGCTCACTGGAAGTGTGATGGCCCAAGCATAAACTTGCTAGCCTTGTGCTCCCTAGTGTTCAAAGAAAAAGAATATCATTCTGAAATATTCTTATATATTTGAACACAGCTGAAATCAAACACTTTTTCGACTGTGATACACAGTCAAACCTGTGTTACATCCCAACTGGCCATACTATTACAGATCCAGTGGTTTGAAGGCCTCCACTCCAAATGTAAACCCATCTGGATGTAGGAAGAAGGGTCAAATACAACTCCATATAACCATATAACTTTTTTGCCCCCATTGCTTAGGGGTCCATGTTTTGTGCTCCTTATACCAGTTGATGGATCTTTGTGTATTGCCCTTAAATAGAAGCAGTTTCCAAATACAGCAGTCCCACCACAAATATCAGTATAAGCTCCCCTTGCCACATTAAATCATTTTACAGTTTTTGTAAAAGATGACACTGCAAAATTTGGCAGCTTTATAGCTTCTTAGAAACTTAGTAAAACTCACATATAGTGGTGATTATGAGAGCTCTTTTAAAGCTGACAGATGATATTATTCGGTTGATTGACTAGGCTAAATCATAAACTGACAATATTCTTCAATTACTTCCAAAAAAAAAACAAACTGAAAAAAATAGCCACCAAATACAAGCAAATGGTTAGTGCTGACTCGACAGGATCACCCACTAAGTGCAGACTCATCTCAACACCTCAGCAATTACGGGAGATCTATAAGCTACTGGACTGACTGGGCAATGCAAATATCCTAGCACAAGGATTGATTTTATGTCCACTGTTATACTATGAAGTGGCCTATTGTCTTAATGAGAGGTGGGTTGCATTGGAGGACAAATTAGAGGACTTAGGGTTTTGTGTGGTAAACGTAGAGACAAGTTTATTCACACGAGCATGCATGTTAAGCAAGGTTTAATTTAGAGGTGCGCAATACCAATTTATAACACACACACACACACACAGACCGATCAGCCACAACATTAAAACCACTGACAGGTGAAGTGAATAACATAGATTATCTCATTACAATGGCACCTGTCAAGGGGTGGGATATATTGGGAAGCAAGTGAACAGTCAGTTCTTGAAGTTGACGTGTTGGAAGTAGGAAAAATGGGCAAGCTTAAGGATCTGAGCGGCTTTGACAAGGGCCAAATTGTGATGGCTAGCCCCGCCTCGCAACTTACAGGACTTAAAGGATCTGCGTCTTGGTGCCAGATACCACAGGACACCTTCAGAGGTCTTGTGGAGTCCATGCCTCAACAGGTCAGAGCTGGTTTGGCGGCATGAGGGGGACCTACACAATATTAGGCAGGTGGTATTAATGTTAAGGCTCATCGGTGTATATTGTGCCTTATACTGATGAAGGAAATGCTAGTGTGTGTGTATGTGTGTGAGAGCGAGAGCGAGAAAGAGAGTGTGTAAGCATTTCAATATTCTCAGGGGGCAACATCAGCAGCCTAAAACTCACTGTCACTGCACTATAACCATTAAAATGGAGAGAGGGAGAGAAGCTCATTGAAGACAGTGGGTAGTGGGAGATGCTGGAGGGTTAAGAGTCAGAACTAAACATTGGATTTCATTTTATTGTAAAAGTAGATTGGTTGGGATTCAGGGTTTTTGTGTGTGAAATGCCTGGTGCAAAGGCCAGCTTTCGAGCACTTCTGAAAAAAAGTAAAGGCACAGCACTAAATGCACTGATCAGTTTCCAAGACATAGACATTACTGTCTGCGTCAGCCTCACAACTCGATGGTGACAAACCATCACTCATGCAGCAATAGCAAAATAATAATGTTATCAATGTTATCAGTGTCAAAGGTCTCTGAACTTTTCTCTGAACTACAAAGTTACTTTCCTCATTACATGTGTGAATGTGGTTCCTTGTGTATGCTCAATTAAGCAAACACTGATTCCACTCACAGCTACAGACAGCCTACAATCTGGGACAATAAGCATGACACTGTTTTGGAGACTATGGATAGGTTTTGTTCACAAGCATATATATCAATATTCACTGGGGCAGGAGGGGGGGGGGGGGGGGGGGGTCAGCTGATATAACGCACACATACACACAAAACATAAAACAGAGCATTGAAGACTGAGTCACAAGGCTGCTCTGGAATAGATGGACTGAAAGACACACACAATGAGAGTCACAATGAACAGAGTGTTCAAGAAATGAACCAAAAGTCGTTTTGCTTCAGTGCTCTAGAAAATGGATTCTCCCGCTGTATTTGGTGTTTGGATTTCCTCTGCCCTGTAAAACCCGCGAGAAGAAGCCGAATGAAGAGGTAGCCACTACAATGCTCTGCGTGTCAGAGAGAGGAAGAGCGACAGAGGATTCATAATAAATAATCTAATACTTTATTGATCCCCATAGTGAAATTCTCCTTTCACTTGACCCCCTTCCACTGGGAGGTCAGAGCACAGGGCCAGCAGCAGATCAGCGCCCCTGGAGCTGGTAGGGATTCAGTATCAATTGTGTTTGCTCAAGGACACCTCAGCAGGCAAGATACTTGACAGCATGGGAGCTTGAATCTCAGCTCTCCGGTTGAAGGGCAGCCTCCCTGTTCACTAAGCCACCCTCCTGGTTTACCAATATGCCAGACAGAAGACGAAGGCTGTGAGTGAGGGATAGTGAATGAGAGAAAAAGATTAACCGAGACAGTGGCCACCTGACCTACTATCTTTGCTCATCAAGTTCCAAGACTACTGCGTGATACAATTTCAATTACCAATATTTACCAGCGGTTATGTTTGAATGTTCGATTTTTGTTGGATAGCTGATATGTGTCCCAGGTCTTTCTTTGGCTAGCTAAAATGAAAACTTGGCATTGCAATTTGTTATTTAGTTACTAGACCTACCAGCAGTCAATATGATCAATTTCATGACATTTTTGGATATATATATACACATGTCTTTTTTTTATACATTTGCCAGACCTGGAAAAACACAATTTTCAGATTCAATGACTTGAACCAGTTGACCATTACCATAGGAAACCAGATCCATAGACAGGCTGCCCCTCAGTTACTTACAACATCTTACACCAAGAGTTAAGTCAAGACAAAGATGGGGACTAAGATTTGGCACTCCTTGTTGCTTTGTTTTGCTCTCACACACCACATAAAACGTATGCCACCTCATAATGCAGCTTTCTCAAATGTGTGTAAATATTGTTGTATAACATGCATGCACACATACACATCTTGTAGTTCGGTACACTTCACACCTCCATACGTGCAGCATGTACACAGAGGCACACAAGTATGGCCCACTGTCTTTATAGTTGCAAACTACCAGTCACACAACCTGACAAAGTGCAGTCAGCCGGTATAGGTTCAACAACCCTGAGCCAGTCATTATGTAGTCAGGCTACATAATGCTGCACAGATCAGTCATGATATATTAGGTTTTCATATTGCCTGGCTTAGCTTAAACATAGCATGAGCCACAGGTCAGCTTGATTGGACTATTGGACTGTTTTCTCTTGAGGTGGGTAAGCGAAAAACACCAACACCCATCACTACTGCAGTTAAATCTTGTGTAAAAGCGATGATCCTTAATTGTTGAATCTGCCATGCGGAGTTGAGGTGCCTGGGTGTCAAGGTGCCCTGGTTCCCGGCTTTAGCCAATGTGTTCATCACCAGCCATGTCTGCTGTCAAAGAGTCCTTAAGCAAGACACTGAACCCCTTATTGCTAACTCATCAAGAAGATGGGCAGAAAATGAAAAATGTAAAAAAAATAAATGAAAAGAAACTATGTAAACACTGCTACGAAGTTGATTTCATGACCTACATGTTGTTCAAAATGGCTTACACACCATGTTTCCATCCTGTAAGTTGGAGGGTGGGGTGGCCATGGGGCTGTTTCCCAGACTGATTACAGATTGTGGCTTTCACAGAGTGGAGAAAGCGAAAGCTCCCTGGCCACCCAATGTCAACAACAACACGTCATGATTTGTGGCGCTATAGAGTTGATGGTGACAGAGGAGAGAAACTGAGTGAGCGAAGACTAAGAGGATTTCATCTATACGGTTTCTCTCACAGAGCCTCCATTAACTCTTCTGTTGGAATAAACCTCACAAGCATCAAACACACAACACACAAACTCAGAACTACAGACCCTGGGGCAAAGGTGGCCAGGCAATAGGCTAATGGCACCATCTTACAAAAAGACATACAACCCAAACACACAACGTACTAAGCTGGTAGGCTACTGACGGATGTGACTCAACATATGGAATGGATGTGTAATCTAGTAGCTACTTCTGGACGTATAAGAGCAATTGGGACTCAAGAGACAGGAAGGAGTTAAACCAACAATTTACAACATTTAGTCTGTTCATAGCCTGAATTCATCTCCCCCCAAAACCCGTAATCTTCAGGCCTATCCTCCTTAAAATAGACCTAGTCTGTGGTAAAGAGACTGGCTGGTTTCAAGTATTTCAGAACATGCCCAAGGTTTGCAATGGGGACTGACTGCAGCTAGGGTGGGGGAGTAACGTAGAGCCGGTAGACTGCGGGGACCTATCAAATCACTTTGATTCTTGGTATCATAATTTGATTTTAGCAAACGCTAATCATGTTTCCAAGATTGAAGACCTCCAAGAACATAACTACATACATGGCAATCAAATACTAAAGAAGTAGGATTTTTCTATCTACTACACTGAAAAGCACGTAGTAACCATTGACAGACCAAACCAAACCATTGACTTTCTCTACATGCAAGAAGGGTCCTTGACCACAGATCCACATTGTGCCCATGGTTTTGCTATGCAAAGCAAAATAAAAATAAAAAATAAAACATTATCAGTCAAATTATCAAGATCAGTGACATTAATTAAAAGTCCTCTCACTGACGTCGTGATAGTTGGATTATATAGTGTGATACTATAATGTCTTGGAATCATCTCATAGTGGCCATAACATTTCTAGAAGTCAAACTTGTCAAACAAATTATTCTAATTTGGTCAAGGAATAGGAGTTGGAGACACTTTCAAAAGCCCCAGGGATCATGGTGTCCGTCAGATGAGCGTGCACGTATAGTCAAATGAAAGATTAGTTAATCTTGCCAATCATACCAGAAACACTGAAGCTGTTCTAAGGTTTTGAAAATTGAAAACTGGGAGACAAAGAACTATGACTATTTCACCATCATTTCACCTCATTTGGATTAGGTTTTTTTAAGGGGTCATTTTGTGCCACCCCCCTACTGTTCTCTACCAAGGCAAACAACACTATGCCTATGTCAAGTTGGACCCTTCAATCAAAATAACACTCGCTTCAGATCCACCTTGGCCTTTCAGCTTCCAGAGTTTTGCTGATGTATTGAACAGAGAAGATGTGTAATGTTAGCTCATTCTGTCTCCAGCTAATGCCCACACTGGAATTACATCATCAAATTTGCTAACATTAAAAGGGTCAAGCCCAGTTTGGGGAGGGTGGGGGGGCTGCTCTCGGTCTGACTCATCAAATATGCCATTTGTTTCCAACCATTCAGCAGCCAGCCTCAATCCAGGGCCTCAAGCAAATGCTTAGGAGCTCATTCTGAAGAGTGTGCCTTATGCTGAATAAGGATAAATAACAAGCTAATTTTTTTAATTCCCTTGCATTTCTATCATGATATCTCACTTTTGCTGAATTGTGAGGTTAGATGGCATTGTCAGTCAGCTGGGTCACGTAAGTTAGAACCTGGAGACTACTGTCACTTGATAATCTATCAATTTTGTCAGATAAGAAGCTTAAATGTAATTACAAAAGTATTGTAGCATTACATTCAAGAAACTTAATTAGGTTCACACAATGGCAATCATATGTACACTATGCATTACAAAGCAATTACAAATAAGTTACTGTGGCAGCATTGGAGTGGATCATATGGCAAAACCAGTGCTTATTCTGCAATGGCTGACAGCCATTGGGACTTAGACCCTTGCAAGCACGACAGACTTTGCTCTAGTCTATAATTCATTTTTCCTGGGAGATGCTTAAATCCATTATGTAGGGTGCCCACATTCAGTACCCCACCAGGAAGGCCTATGGCTGATATAACTTCCCACTGCCACACAAACAACAATGACGGGGCTTCTCCTATATCAATAGGTTTGCGGGAGATAACAGATGTGCATCTTTCATCATCAACTAGCAGCCACACTTCATTAAGGACAGACGTCTATTACCCCAGATGCAGTCCTTGGGGGTAAAGGAGGGAGATGTTCCAGCTTGTAAATACATAGTTGGTCAAACATGCAGACAAATAAACAAATGACAGGCATGCAGATCAGCACAGGTGAGATAAACAGTAGGGGAGCATCAAAATAGAGTACAAAGACAAGCACAAAGGCACCATCTACCTGACTTTCTGATCTGGCTCTGAGGCTGCATATAACAATGGAAAGTCTATTCATCACAGTCTAAAAACACCCATATACAGAAAACTGGACTCATAATATAGTAGTGCTAATTTGCCAACCAGTACAAATGCCAATCAAGATGTATCTGTAACTGAAGTAACTATATGTCTGGGCTACTATATTAGCCAACAAGCCTAGGACATCATAATAGAACTGAAATGTGGCACAGAGGTCACACTGTGTCTACAATATCTACATTAGATGGATGCTAAACATGGTGTCACAAGTATGAAAACATTATTCATGTAAACTGTGTAACTGTGTAGTTCTAAAGTGATATTAAATGCTTAGCTGAGCCACTGTAGCATACATAAGGAGCAGCCACAGATAAACCAAGCAGAAGAGTGGCTTGCTGAGTGATTGTGTTATGCAATATCAACACACAAAATTGAGGAATGCGACTCACGTCAATGCACAAACGCAGCCAACAGCAGACGATGAATACGAGCTTAGCTAGGCGCTTACACAAGGGAGGCATACTTGAAAGGATCGATTTGTCAGGCTCACTGGCTAATGCTGCTGGTAAACATTTCACAATACCAGGACATATATATGCAAGAGACACTAAACTGGTGTCGACCAACGTCACCTACCGTCAGGCAGCACCGATGAGAGCATATGACTCATGATGATGTCCCTTGCAGAAATAACCAACTTCTAAAGCAGACACCTCTAAAAACGAGTTGCACTTGCAGTCACAGTGGACAAAAACAAAGTGAGGGAGTGGCACTGCTTGCTAACGTTGGTTGCATAAAGAGGATTAGCAAGCTAACGTAACTGGCTACCACGCGAATGTTTCTTAGGCTTAAGCAATCTGTTAATATTAAACACACCAAACCCAACTAGCTAGCTCCCTAGCACTGATTCCCGTACATCGGACTAACTTAACTGTTGGTTTGCTAAATTAACAATCAAAACAAAATACTGCTGAGCTAACAAGCGATCACTGAAGTTGTCCAATAAGGACAACACTGACAAAAATCTGACGACGCGACAGACCAGACAAGTTGTGACAGCAACTTTTGGCTAGCTAGCTCGCAAGCAAGCTAGCTAGCTAACGTTGGCTCGCGAGCTAGCTAGCTAGCTTGCAAATAACCTACACTGCAGCATGGGTGGAAGAGCAGGAGCTAACTATCGTTGGTTAGCAGTGCGCTAACGTTAGCGGACAACTCACCCAGTCAAAATGAATCCCGGCAGGTTCAGAGGTGGAATATGGACGGCTGATAAATCCAGTTGCTCTGAATAGCACGACAGAGCAAAGAGGCTAACGCCAAATCACAGCGAAATCAAAGAGTGTGAAGTCGCTAGGTGGTAGCTAACGTTACGCTAATTCGCTTATTTATCTAACAACTGCACAGGCAACTGACCTGCCTAGCTGTCAGGCTAACTTCAAGTCTCAGTTGTTTACTGTATATCCTACCGGGGCTCTTGTCAACCAGCTGAATATGCTGGTCAGCCGCAGTGATGAAATTTATTAACGTGAGACAAATACTCAGCCGACCTATCTGGCGAGTGTAACTGTCCAACAGGCTGACAGGCTGGTTAGCTGCTAGATAGTAGCTAGCAAAGTTTCTCTCTTCGATAGGCAGTTCCCAAAAGATGGCGGCGAAAAGAATCACCTCCCTGCCACCGTGAGAATCAAGGGGCAAAATTAGTCAAAAATAGCTATACTTAAAATGCCACTAATGGCAAAGGCGGGGAGCAATAGCCAGATTTTCTTGAAACGAGGAAACACGCGTGACATTAATTACACAGAGTTTCAAATTGTGTTGTTGATGCTGTCCAGCTACACCCTACAGTAATGTTGCTATGAAACTCGCCCCCTCCCTAGTCTATCCTCTCAGAGCTTGCTGCTGCTGCTGCTGCTGTACCATCCAGACACAGCAAATGTAGGTGTGGGATGGAGAAAGCCCTGTACAACCATAATGATCACTGATAACACATCTTTCCTACTGTATTGCATTTTAGTTTATAGGAGGTGAAAATGTTTAGCCTACTATAAAACATGTTCTATGTGTGTGCGCGCGCACGTGTGTACTTATCCACGTCCACTCACTGAGCTCCTAACCTGATTAACAGTTTCTAGCCTCTACCATAAATAGCATTTTGTTAACTTCCAGACAAAGTTCAAAATTGCATTGGTCATGACACTGATAGGTATATTTATTGATTTCCATTACACACCCTCCTCTCTCATGTATCCCAGCATTAGAACAGAGCTTGTCAGGGTGTCATGAAATATTTTCTGTCTGTGAGAGCAGTCCTGGATGCTGCTATTCAGTTAATCAATACCGCTATTGATATTGCTTGTTTGTTCTGTGGGCAACCTATGAAAGAATGCAGTGTTTTAAAGTCTTATCATCAATGACCTGACATGAGATGGTATGTCATATGTATGTCATGATATATGATATGAAGTATGGTTTAATGTTAAAGTGATGGATAGGAGCATCAGGAGTGTCAGGTGATCAGGCATCCAGAGGGTTGCTCTTCCTTGGTCCTCAGAACAGCTTGGCAGTCGACCATTTGTATATGTGCATATAAAAAAATCCATGGATGTGATTGTGTGAATGCATATATGTACATAGGTATGTGTTTGCACCACAGTTGTTTCCATAATTGCCATCGTCAATTATTTGTTTTTTCACAGTTCACACCAGGGAAGCACGTGAGTGACAATTTGTGTAGTCTACAAGACTGTGTGATAAGCTGCAGGATATTCTGGTGTACATTCATGCATTCATGAAATATTCACTCATTATATCATCATATATGTTCATTGAGATATTCCCTTTATCCCACAAAACACAACTTGATATGACGTCACATCAGGCCAAACATGACACTAGCTCAGAGAAGGATTAGTGTAGCTGTAATCTGCATTGAGAAAATATAGGATGTATGCAGTGTGCACGGCAGCAGAGAGGTTAAAGATGGGCATTCCACAACAGGCTGCAGGCTGAGAAACCAATCAGCTTGCAGAACAGGGCTTGGAGAGGTGTGATTGGTTGCTTGGTAGCCCTGTTGTCCTGATAATGGGAATCAGGTCCTGCCTGTGTGGTCTGTATCCAGGCACAGAAGTATACTGGAGCAAATGATATGTAGGAATAGGCTGCAGAACTCTCTCTTTCTGACACACACACACACAAACCCACACATAATCTGTCCCTTCTGTTAGTGCATAGTTATCATATATTAAACAGCACGCAGGAGTTTTAAATGTGCAAACATAGACAAAAATAGTGCACATAACTAAAGTGCACATCTACAGATGTTATATGCCGAAGCAACATCTGCCCATCAAATGCTTGCACAGTGTGTTATCTGATTGTTGAGTGAGTTATTGTATCTAAAAGTGATCTATCTGAATCCCTATGAATGGTCTAATGTCATTGTTACTAAGAGTGCCATGCCTGATTATAAGGGCTTTGCTATATACAGAGTTTCTGCAGGTTTCAGCAAGTTCAATTTAAGACTATTTAAGACCTTTAAATAATGCCACTAAGAATGCAATTTAAGACCAATTTTGCATCAAAAATGAATCCAAAACTGTAGTACTTGACAGTATTTGACAGTCATTTTGTGTTTTTCACTCTGCATATGCAATTCCAAAGCTTCAGACTCTGATCGGGGCAGGAAAGTTGCAAGTGTGGTTTCAAAAAACAAATCCATTCCTTCAACCATTGAAGTGGCGTAAATCACTAAACATTTTGCATCAAAGGCAACATAGTAAAGTAACTTAGCTGACATCACCGGTCACATTTCTTGAAGACCTCTGTAAAATATTTAAGACTTTAAAACAACAAAAAATACTGTTTAAGACTTTTTAAGGCCTTGAATTTAGATAATTGAATTTAAGACTTTTTACACCAGAAGTTTCATCTCAGTCTATGTGGGGTGTAATAAGAAATCATGTGCAGAATAAATAGGAAAAGGCAATGGAAACAAAATATGAGAGCCAGGGCACCACAGAGCATCAATATTGATACCTAAACAATTCAGTCTTTTGAAGCACGGGTTTAAGATTACCTTCTAATACGAATGATCTTGAGATCTAGATCTCCTGGGAACAGTTTCTCCATTTTTTTCAGATGTCTACTTAGACATTACAGAATGGTTGAACTGCAGATTTCTCCCTGTTTCGCCACATTATCTAGACATTCCCTGTGCCGAGGTGCAACAGCCTCTACCCTTGAAAACTCACTAGTGAATCCTTTTTGGTTCACTCTCACCTTTCTCACGTATCCCTTTTTACAACAAACAACCACACAGGGGCGCTCATGTAAAAGCTTTGGTCATGTCTGAAATGGAGACAGATTTTTTAACCATATGATAGTAGTAATTTACCAAGTATGCCTATAGAATGCTTGATGCTGCTGGTAAATATTAATAATGAAAGGAAAGGTTGCAGCAACTCCTTAGACTGTCCAAGGGACCTTCTGGTGACATCTCAGCGATGGGCATTATCAAAGTGTAAATGTATAGAAAATGACAAGGTGGTGAAAATAAACCTTTGAATATCCAGTGAACTCCAATTTTAGGACAATGACACATTTTTAGTAGTTTTGGCGCTATACTGTTCTCATTCTGGATATAAAATGATTAAGTGAATATAATGCTGTAGAATATTTTTCAGTATGATCAAAATATGATAAGTCTATGGTCAAACAGCAGCAAACTAGTTTCTGAACTTACAAGTATAGTACATGAATGCAAATCATAAACTATAATGCTTAGACTAAATTAATCCCCCTAATGATCTACCCAGTGATGCAGCCAATTTGTTTGTACCAGTACCAGCAGTCAGTTTGAGCAATCATCTGGTCTTTCCATTGTTATGATGGGTAGATATCACCATTGCAAATCTCCCATCCACCTTTTACACATTTAAAGAAAAAAGAAGATTGTGCATGAATTTGAAACTTTTTAATTTACTTTTTCCAAAGACAGACATCTAAAAATTCATTTGTGATAAGTTGTTGTGAGGTTGGTGTATTTGCTTCCACAATAAACTGTTTATTAGAACACTGTAGCAGTGCTACTAAACACAGAAGCTTACACTGAACAGTAATACCAGAACAGAGGCAAATAAAACAGAATGGCCTGAAGAGTCAGATAAATCCACATTTGATGATTCACAAAAATTGACTTAATCGACTTCTACAATTTTTGTAAAATAACTGTAAACTAACTAAAAAAAAGCTGATGGAACAAAATTTTTGATACAAGGGCATAAATACAAGCATAGCTGAAGCGTTATATGCCTAAGATTCGCAGAGCAACCAGTTCAACAGAATTACTTTAACAGACATGCAATCAAACTATGATTGATTATGCTGTAACAGTAAAACACAGGATGTAGACATAGATGTCATCTTTGTCTAGGTAGACATAGATGACATCTATATGAAGCACCCACAAACTCTTTACACAATGATACACGCACACATATCACTAAAACAGAGAAGGATCTCCCCACTGTTTCGCAAATACACATACACTAATACACATAGCATCAGAGTAAGCATGCACACGCACGCATACTCTTCCACTTGCACACATATCGCTCTCTCTCGCTATCACACTCACAGGTCAGCTCTCTTAATCTAGTTTATATTATGCTGTGTGCATGCATATTCCTTGTTTATTTTAGTCCACCTACAGTAAAGCAAGTCAATATATGCCTTTGAAATAAAGATAATCAAACTCTGAAGAGGTCTATAAGCATTAGTAAAAAAAAAAAATTAACAAATAGGAAAATCCCTCAGGCAGTGTGAACTGAAAGGCTCAATAGATTGATATGTGAGCAGTCAGTGAACAACACAGTGAATTAGTGAGCAATGGTACCCACTCCTATCTGCAAAGTCACAGCGTGGGATCAAATCTTCTCCCAACAGTGTGGC
The DNA here is from genome assembly GCA_034670385.1 of Hoplostethus mediterraneus. Classification (NCBI taxonomy): domain Eukaryota; kingdom Metazoa; phylum Chordata; class Actinopteri; order Trachichthyiformes; family Trachichthyidae; genus Hoplostethus; species Hoplostethus mediterraneus. The sequence goes on from JAXDDW010000005.1 coordinate 11,270,393, forward strand.
TATCCAAACCCAAACTTTGCCAAATAGCATTCAGTTTTTTAATCCACCCTAGGTGCTAGTTGGTGGGGTTTGCCACACAGTACAACATGACTGCCCAGAGGCTTAGATATTTAGAATAATTTTCTGGGACTGACAAGGTAGCTCAAACTATCTTGGGTTGTCCTGATGCAGTAAAACGTCATCCATCTGGTACGCTGTGCAGCTTAAAACAAACATGAAGAATTATTTGAAAATACTTTTTGGCTCAGATCTGGTTTAAACTTAATGCTTGGTGGATTTCATGACAAGTTCACACATAGCTGTTGGGAAATCGTTGCAGATGCTCAGAATCAGAAGAATCAAATGGCCTATGAAATATAAAACTTATATACATTTATGAGAAAAATCTAGATCAACACAAACCAAAAGAGATAAATCATAAGAAAAGATAGGGTTTGTTTGTTTTTTACATTTTGTTTACAGTACCCAGACTTGGAAATAACTAAGTCAACATCAAGCTGGAGGAACAGCCCAAGTTAGTGAATAGGCATCAAACACTTCCTGGGTTAGCAGGAACATAACCACTTCACAATCCCTTGTGGGAGTTAAGGTTGCATGAGGGCTTTTGGTATCCCTCACTACAAGCAGACCCTCTTTCCTGTACCTCCATATACCCTCCAGCTATAGCTCTCCACCTACATCTCTCTCAGCTCTGCTATACAGGCCAAACAGTCTAAAAGACTGAGCCCTGAGAGGTGTGGATGTTAACTATGGCCTTCATTTTAGCGGTCTTCCATTCATGGCCATAAACATTCTCACTCCCCCCCTTCTAACGTTTTAGCTCATTCTATCATGGTCTCAAATTTTAATCCTGCTGCCACAGTAAACACACACTAACTGGGTGCAGAGGCATACGGCTGGACCAGTCAACTTGCAAATCAAAACACTCCATTCTTACTTTTGCTTTCCTCTCTCCTGGTCCAGCCTTCCTGAGACTTATCAAGTCTCCCTCTCTCTCAGGGGAAAGCTTGCAGATCTTCACTCATACACACACACATACACACACACTTTATCACGAGAGGGAGGAAAAAGCTCATTGCAACCACTCTGATCTCACTTTAGTTTTGCTTGTATTTAACGAGAAGTGGTTCTTCCCTCTCTTTCCATTTCTCTCCCTCTCCTCCCTTTTCTCTTCCTCCTCTGCTTAAGTGTGTCTTCTCCACTCCTGGCTGAATGGCGAGCAGGTTTCAGCAGTTGAGTTCCCTGGGTTTCAGCCTAGCCTGGTTCAGCCCACTTTGGCCCAGTTGAGGAAAGCAGGGATTTCTCGGACTGGGACGTTGCGGGTCAATGCTTTGACCCGCAGGTTACGGTCATCCGTAAGGAGGACCACCTCCCTCCGCAGTCGCACCGGCCCACCTGTGTGTGGGGGGAAAGCCCCAGAGGAGTTAAGAGATAACTCATGATGGCATGGCAGCTCAACTACTTCAAATTTAAGCTTTAACGTAATTACTTGCATCACATTATGTGCTATTTTGTGTGCGTGTGTGTATGGTAATGAATAGCAACACTGATATATACACTGGGTGTACAAAATATTAGGTCCACCTTCCTTACTGAGTTGCTCCCCATTCTGCACAATCCATGTCTGTGATTGTCAAGAGGAGTAAAAACCCTCTTTAACATCTCCTCACCTTCAACTCCAACTGCCCTTCATGACTCAAGTGGATTTAATAGGTGAAATCAATAAGGAATCACACCTTTCACCTGGTCAGCCTACTGGATCTAAGTCTAGCCTAAAGGATCAGGTCACCCTAATGTTTTGCCCACTCAGTATATGTTCATATATATTTTAAAATGGATGGCAATCAATGTTGCATACTTTTCTCATCAGGCATGAAATCCTTTGCCTTGTCTTTGCAGTAGTGGAGGCAACAGGACAGGATCACATCATCATTGTTGCCCTGAGGATGAACAGAAGAGAGGAGGCATAAATCCAACACAGAGGGGAGAGGTTCTCGATATAAAATGTTCTCTGATCAACACAGGTCAGAACTGTAGTTGACCCTAGTATACTTCCACTGGCCCAGCAGGCAAAAATAAAAATAACCCCTTTTTCTGAAAATCAAACATAAAAGTAAATAATTGACTGTGAATAAACTCAATTTAAAATGTGATTTTTAACAACTTACTGACTGTCCAATACATCAACTTGGACCAGTTGATGTCTTACTGGCCCCCGGGCAATCCTTATTGTTGAACCCTGCATAGCCATACAGTCTTTATTTCTCTCACCTGTTGTCCAGAAGTGTCTTCACTGCGGAAGGCAATGGACTCAAGCTGGTTGCCTCTGCTGGTCATTGCTCTGAGGCACGGCTCCCTGGCCTCAAACCCACGCTCCAAGAACGCCACCGCTAGCCGGGCCTTCTCCTGCACAGATCGTGCGTGGGCCACACTAGTGTTGTAGTTGCCACGATTGCCGCTGCCACGCCCGCCTGACCCCATCCCCCCACCTCCTCCACTGAAGTTGTCCTGGCCCTTGGCCAAGCCATCCAACTCTGTGATCACTGAAAAAGAGAAGACACACCAGCACTGTACATTGCATATTATTATCCTTTTACTTCCCATGTTTCCCTGCTTCGTTACCTTTTCATCCCATTCGCTATATAGACATTGACGGTACACAATCTTTTTACCACATCTCTTTTTTCAGTACTTCTGTCTCACCTATGAGTGGCACCACAAGTATGTATATGCCACACTGGAGGAGTTTCTTCAGCCCGTCCAGGTGGTCAATGAATCCATTGGTGTCTGGAACCAAGAACAGTGGGCGTACCTCCAGCTCCAACTGGCCACCTGTCTGCAGCACCGCCTGGAACACACACACACGATAAATCAAACTGGGTGTGTGTGGAATATAATTCTATTTTTAGCAGTGAAATTTAATCCTGCCATAACATAATGTTGTGACTGTTTACACCTGCGTCATCGTTAACCATATCTGCTATCTTCCAACTCAATTAGTACCATGGCCTAAGAAAATTAGCTACTCATGCCTTTAATATATGTCACCAAATTTAAGACATTTGAAGACTTTTTCAGGATCTGCAGATACCTTAAATATGTTGCCACATATTGCATCAGGATTTATTGGCATCAGGATTTATTAATATTTATAATTTCTAAATATGGGTGATTTATGGGTTAGTTATGAGTTTTTATATTTGACTGTTACCTGTATCTTGTCCCTGCGCCTCTGCTGTTGGGCCAGTTTGTTGGTAAGGACGTGGCGTCGAGCCCTCAGCTCTTTGATGTCATTCTCGCTGTCCCCTTCCTCCTCAACATCCACCTCTCCCTCGGATGCGGAGAGGGACGACTCCGCCTCCACTATAACATCGTCACTCTGCCAAACAGACAGTGACGAGGATAAGACGGATTTACATCAATTTGGCTTCCATTACTTTTCGCTTAGTTAATAACAATGACCTCTGTGGGATTGCAATTAGCCTTTAATTTTAGCATTTACATCCTTTCCTGGAGCTGAAAGCTGGGAACTGTGGGGTAGAGAGTGGGGAAAGATGAAAAGGGGAGAAAGTGAGTTAAGTGAAAAGGGGGTGAGTTAGGGGGAGAAGAGAAAGACAGTCTCACCTCTTTCTCTGTCTGAGAATCCTGCCTGCTCCTTCCATCCACTGAGCAGCTAGGCGGAGGAGAGGTTGCTATAGAGACATATTTGCCTCCTTTGAAGGCCAACAGAGGCTCTTCCTGTCCACACAAAGCCTCCAGGAAGTACTTCAGCACTGTCACTCTCTTGCAATCGGCCGCTATAGCCTGAGGAGAGAGGGTGTGTTTGTGTGAGTGTATGAGGGTGTGTGTGTGTGTGTGTGTGTGTGTGTGTGTGTGTGTGTGTGTGTGTGTGTGTGGGGGGGGGGGGTAAATCAGATTAGGGTCAGTAAAGGCAGAGAGCTTCTGCGTAGATACATGTAAACGTCTCGGCGTAGCTGCACAGAGAAGGGGTTTATGGGTAAGCATAGCCCGCAGATGCTTGCAGACAGGTCGAAGAGCACACCTCCAAAATCTCAACAACGCGTTGCGCGTAGCTGTGGTTGTCAAACAAACGCTGATTGGTTGAGCAGGGTAGTATAGCCGGTAGCACTGGGGGTTTGGCCAAGACCCAAAACAGAATTAAAACAAACAGAGAATAGCGATGGAGCAGTTTGAGGAGCGACTCTCAGATGAGGTTCGCAAAAAAACAAAACAATCATTGATCCACTATGTAACGAGCATGTCTCTTTGTTTACACTTTTAACGGGGGTGAAAACAGGTTTCCATATCTGTATTCTTCTTCATTTTCAGTACTGTTGGTTATAGTAAATGTCACACTACCCCCTAGAGTACACGTTAGCGCTATGTGCAAGTATGTTGGCAAACACTCACATGGATGTCTTCAGGCGACACCCGCTCATGTACACAGACGCAGAAGCATAAATCAGGCTTAACTCTACCGTAGCGGCATGCTTTTGTAGCAGAGCTCCTGAAAATCAGTATAATAAGATGCATCTTCACTCTCCCCTCACCTTGTCTGTGTGTCTGTCGATGTAGCAGGGCTCCTGTGGTGCAGCCAGCAGGGGTACGAAGCCAGCCAGCAGCCTGTCCTCCTCCAGGAGCAGAAGACTCAGCTCCTCATCTCCCTCACATTCGTCTGTGTCTGCTTTATACAGCGGCGCCTCCCCGTGGTCCACATGCGCCAGCACGTTACACAGATCAGCCAGGCACTGCCAAACGTCAGGGCTGCAGCTGGAGGCAGAGGAACAGCAGTGAGCGACTGTGTGTGAATAGTATACCAAAGTGTAATGTCTTTGTGTCTGAGTGTGTGTACGCACCAGAGAACCCACAATAAGCAGTGGTAGAGGTCACATGATCAGGCACAATGGACTACCTAAGCAAGGTATGAGTGGTGCTGTGTTTGTGTTACATATGTGAGTGTGTGTGTGTATGGGGGGGGGGTAAATCTACTCACTCTATACTGCATGGTGGGGGGTTCCACTGGTCTGGTTGTCCCAACATCCAGTCAGACCAGACCTTGATGCTTGGCAGCAGTTCTCTAAGGTTCAATGGGAAGGCAGACACCCTCACCATGCCCGCCGGCTCCTTCCCTTTAACCCCCTCCTCTCCATCCTCAATGGGGATTGGTTCTGAGGGGGAGAGGGTGAAAGTTCTGATACTAACAACACTTAAAAATAAAACCTAATATATTGTTCACGCAAATGACCCTGTAATGGAATAGTCAAAGACAACAACTGATATTCTCATTATGTGGTGCACAGGGTTAAATTACCTCAAATCTAATGGGAAAATCTTATAAGTCTTGCATATATGTAAGAAATGTTTATAATGGTTCCACAAATAAGGCAAGGATAATACTTACTTACTCCAAGTTTTTAGTTAACTGCTTCTGTACTGCCCTTAGGCTAATCAGTGTAATTTTGTGCCACTGGCAAAATGTATAATTCGTTAAAATCAAGCCAATAGTTTCTGAGATATTGTGTGTGATTAACACACAAATAGATTATCCATTCATTTGAAGGGATTGCTGCGATATCGTATGGAAATATGATGAGACAATCCCAAAATCTGGCATTTTAATAAAACAAATTGTTGTACTTCTATTTATGTATGTAATATTTATGTATGTAATATGCTATAAGCTGTTTTCTAATACATCAGTTTCTAATGTTAGCGAGCAAGCCAAATGACATTATTGCGACTTTCTCTTCTATGAGAGATGAAGGCAGCTGAAAAACTAGAGAGCCAGAGAGTTGAGATCTCAAACAAATAAAATGCTAGTTAACTCTATATGTTGTTGCCACAAATGTGCCGTGGGACTGTACACAATCATACTGTTCTTATTTTCTTCCCTATGCCCCTTGAAGATGATCTGCAATAAAATTCTTCTAAAATGTTTTAACTGTTCATCTGATATGGATGAAAACACACTCATATTAAAGTTGACTTTAATACAGTACCTGTATTAGATATGAGTGCAGAGGAATAACTTTAGTAAATGTTGCTCGTCAAATACTTGTAAAGCTTACTGTGTGTGTACCTGCAGGCGTCTCTCTGAGCAGCTCTGTGCAGCGCTGCACCAGCAGTGCGAACATGGCCAGGCCCAGGGCAGTGGTCTGCTCCTGTAGAACGGAGCGGACATCTCCTTCCCCATCTGACGGACACAAGGAATCAGAACAATGCTCCCTCAATACATATGCCTGTTAGCATTAAATTACCAATGAGTCATGCCAAGCCTATGGGGCCCATGTATATTTTGCATTCATGTTTATGCTGGAAAAACCCCAACAAGACAACACATGGTGACACAGAAACTTTTGGATGCATGACACAGATTATCTCAGTTGGTTGTGTAATATTTAGTGGCTGTTGAAGCTCTTAAATTTCACACACGCACATTTCAAGAGTTTGCATCCAATTAAATCCTTATATTATTCCCATGCCTACATAAACAAAGGGTTGTGCAACTCTCGTGTATATTGGTACATTTTTTTACATTTCTGAATATCTGAATCATGGGGGAAAAGAACCCAACAACTTTCAAATAATATGTGTTGTTTGATGATGAGTGTTTCTGCATGGATTACCTCTGCTGTGAGCATTGTATATGGTGAACATGTTGATGGTGATAATCTGCAGCATACGTGTGCTGCCCAAGGGGGAAGGGCTGTGCTGGAGCAGTGCCCTGAACTCCTGTAGGACACGGCTCACCACTCCAGGGAAGGACTCCATACTGTATAAAAAACAAAACACACATGCACACACACGTAAGCAAATGGACGCAAACACGCGCACACGCACACTTAAGACTATATTCGCCCTGAACTCAATCATTCGGAAAATTGAAGAGCCAGAATACAGGAGGCAACCACTCACCCCACTTTAGTGAAGAGCTTTCCATGTGTATGAAGAAAACTCAGAATGAACCTCTTATTGAGCTGCAGGGGAACAAAAGACCGGCAAAAGCAGAGAGAAAAGTATGACTCATCTTTAATCACTAATTATATGTAGCTACAAACCCTACCACACAACAAGACACATGGTTTCATCCAGTACACCGAATGTGTGTGTGTGTGTTCGTGTGTATGATCTCACATCACTGGCGCTGAGATTGCACAGCTCTCCATCCTGTTCAGAGTCCCTACTGGACTCACTGCCTCCTCTGTGTGAAGACAGGGTTGTCGCATGTCCACTGGGGCGAATCCAGATCTCCACACGTGCCCCCTCCTCCCCTCTTCCTCTTCCTCGCACTGCTGGACCCTTGGAGCCTCCTTCAGACTCCTGCCTCCTCCTTCGCTCCAGCTGGTCTGCCTGCAGGAAGAGGATTAGTATAAAGTGCACAAGTTATAGGTGGACGCAGGTTTAACAAGGACTTACTGCTTGAAGCACTTTTCATCGAGTTTGCCATTGCTCATATAGCTCCTGAAGTCGACTGCAAACAAACTGGTCAGGATGAACTTGGTAAGATGTGCTACCACTTAGTCTATGTCTACCACTTAGTACTTAGTAGTCACGTCTTCCACTTAGTACATCAGCGTAAATCTGGCTTCCAGACAACTGGCCTAATTTTATTTACCAACATCTCAAATAGATAAGTGAAGCCATGGTTTTCATCATTAACTCATGGTTATAGTACTGTAGGGGCCTTGGCAGTTCCACAAGAGCAGCTGGCATTTATGTGCATTGCTCAAGGATACTTTGTTGCTAAGAGTGCTTTTCACTCACCTCCCCCAAGCCAGCCACAGCAAAATGACTAGTGTTCATATTTAAGGGCCTTTCCATGCACACTCCAGTCTTCAGTAATAATTTTAAAACATACTTCTGGAACTCATGTTCCAACTAATAATTATTGTGAGGTGTTCCCTGACACTACTGATACTGGTGGGATTCATATTCCCGGTGGTTTATACATTCAACCAAAGCTAAGTTGAATCATTTCATAGCAAGGCTACAGTTTTAGACTTGATCTTATTGATTTTCAGCAAAAATAGGTATACATGTTAAAACACAAATATTAGAGGTGCCACAAGTTATGCCAAATATTGTAAAAATGCAAGAAATTGTAGTGAGCCATTTTTTCTGCAGGGGGACCTCCAGAACTCCCACCTTAAATGTCCCTAACACTTCTGAAATTTAAACTACACCCTTCATTACACACTACAGAGGGGATGCTATTCCTTTGTATCTCTGAACTCATTGGTTTGAATCTGCACAATGTGATTGGAATTAAGTATATATGTAACTGGAAAGATCTTGCATCTTCTGACTATCTTTATTGATTATGTCTCTGAATTTCTCTCTGATGTAGATGACATGTGAAATATGTGTGTCCGACCTTGCGCTTAGCTTCCTCAAACAGACTCATCAGACTCTCCTTAGCAGTGAGGATGGGGTTGGAGGCTGCCAAGCTGCGCATGTAATAATACACAGCATCCAACTTCCGCTTCTGAAAGGCAGGGAGAGAGTAAGAGGAGGGGGTTAAACGATGAAGAAATGCATTGAGGGAAAGTGATAAAATGACTCAAAATATTTTTTTAGTGTACTCAGTAACCTAAATCCACAATCACAATAAATGTTTGCTCAAAATTCCCTCAATAACCCACTTTCACTTTCCCCCAAAATCATTTACTGTGTAAACTGCCAGCAGGGCCAACTGGTTATAGGGTCGTCCATTTTTGGGGGCAATCTGCTGGGCTTTGAGGTACCAGCTAAGAAAAGGGAGAAACAGGCATTATAGTAATAAAATGTACAAAATAATACAAATCCTTTGTAGAGTGAGTTGTCAGGAATTCCATTACTATCTAACACACTTTGTGGATGATATGGCCTTTAAAATATTCAACTTTGACCTTTAATTATATATCCCTGATAAATCTAGACTGAAAACAAAAGGTGCCCCTACACTGTGGAACAGCCTGCCTGAGGAAATTAGACTAGCAAAAACATTTTTATTCATTTTTGTTTCATACATAAAAGTATATCATATAAGAATAACTAGATAAAAAATATTTTAAAAACAAAAACATTATAGAGTCCACTTGCACTGGCCTATACTATATTATAAAACCTTGTGTGACATGTCAATCAGAACAAACTTTCAAACTTAATAGACTGATACAAGTCGAGATACCATGTCCACCAGCTTTGGTCAATATAATTCAGATGCAGCAATTTTTGACATTTGTAGCCTCATAAGTTGGTCAAATTCAAAAACCCTTCAAACAAATGATCAACCAGTGCCCTTGAATGTGTGTAACAAATTTCAGAATAACTGGAGTATTACAGTAACTTGAATTATAGCCTACCTGCGGGCCTTGCCATAGTTGGCAGAGTCGCTGGCCTGTTCACGATAACGGGCTATGTCTCCCTGGCAAATCATGCAGCGCTGTGCACTGATTAGAGCGTACTTTACCTGACAAACACACAAACACAACATAAACAATATTAAAAAAGTATGAAAAATGTACAACATACAGGAGTCCAAAAGTCTGAGTTTACTACCAAGAACTGTTTAACAACTAATACGAGATATTGTCTAATTAGTCCTCTATGCATTATGGACGATTGGCAAACTGCTGCCTTAATTTCCAAACCACTTCTTCGACAAAACAAGTCCACACACACACACAACTACCGTTTTGCGTAATGGGCGAGCTCTGATAGCCATGCCGTCCATGTAGTCCTCTAGCTTAAACTGGAACACTGTCTGCAGCTTCTGAAGCAGTGCATCAAAGAATATTGCTCCCTGCAAAACAGACACAGAACATTAGCAAAGTCAAGTTATACACGAAACATCACGCAGGAGTATGCACTCACACACACACCTTGCCACCCTCATAGTGGCCCACCCCTCCTTTACCTCATCAAGCAGTGTGAGCAGCATGTTCCTGATTTGAGGGGTGTTGTCAGCATTAGGGTCTTTGAGAAGCTGGCGGAAGCGCTCTATAACTTGGTAGAAGACATTCTTCCATAGGGCCTGGTCCAAGTTCTGGGAGTCTGAGAACTCAATGTCTGTCAGGATGACTTGCTCGTATAGCGCCAAAAGGTCCGCTCTGGAAAACATGAAAGTATATCATGACAATATTTTCAAGTGTTTTTTCTACTGGTGTTGAATAAGATGAAAAGGGGGTATTGAGGGGGGCGCATTAACCCACCCTCAGACTATGTTTCACTGCAGCTTATCCAGCTCTCCCTTTCCATCTTTTTCTCTTCCCAATCACCCTATCCTGCCTCTTTCCCTTATTCCTCACCTGAGCTGGGCCATGCGATCCAGTCCATCAGCACTCAGTCTGTCCCTGGAAAGTAGGTTACTGAGCTGGAGCTCCTGTGTGTCTGCAGCCCTCAGCAGCCTTGCCAATTCCCCCCGGGCCTGCTGCTCCACCTCTTCAGGGGTCAAAACACCTCCTGCCCCCGGCTGGGGGTACCTGTAACCTCCACATAACTGACCCATACCAGGGCTTGGGTACATACCATTAGAGGGGGCCATTTGGTAGGGCCCCATGGTATGGTAAGGGTATGGATAGCGCTGGTTAGCGGTGGTGTTGGGCGAATGTGGATTGCTGGTGGGCATGGGGTAGCAATAGGGGTTGTCAGAGTTTTGGAATTTATAGTAGGCCATGGCAGCAGCCTGCTGCTGTTGTGTTGGGAAGTGCTCCCCCTGGTGGACAGGAGGACTGCCCGCCACCTCGTCATCTGTGTCCAGAAAGTGAAGCTGTCCATATCCACTCCCCGTCTGCAGGTACATAGGCTGTTGGAGAGATGGATGCTGTGAGGACTGGGTGCGGGTAAGAGCAGGTTTCTGGTCAGGGTTGTTTGGATCCCAGAGTCGTCTCACTCCTCCTCCCCTGCCTCCTCTCCCCCTGCCAGCTGCTCCTCCCCTAATTCCACCGAACAGAAGCCTTGGCCCAGGCTCTGGTGAATTAGAGAGGTCTGTGTGGGCCGGAAGCACCAGGATACCCCTACCTCTGCCACGAGGACCTGTGCCTTGCTTGCGATATTGGGTGTCATCACCATGTGCTGAAGTGCCTGATTTTTTTTCTAGAGACACGTGGAGGATTCCCCGTCCTCCACCTTTATATCCCCGTTGTCTGATCCTTTCTTCCCTTTGTCTCTGTGTGCTCAGGCCTTCCTCTTCATCTCTCCTCCTTCTGTCCTCTACATCACTGATCTCACTCCCTTCCAATGATTCTGTGGACGACTCTCCGTTGGTCGTCCAGCTCTGCAACTGACTCCCTCTTCCTCCTCCATCAGTCCTCCCCTCCGCCTTTTCCCTGGACCCAGGCCCCAAGCACGGCCACTTGGCCCTTTCCCCATCCAGCCCTAGTCCAGGACCATCCAGGCTAGTTGCGCTGCTGGCCGAGCTACTGCTGTAGGTGCGGTTCCGTGAGTGTCGAATATCTGATTTGGAATAACGCTTTGATGTTGGGGTTGAAATGTTTGCACTGGATTTGTTCCTCTCGCTTCCCTCGACTCCCCTGTCTCCATTTCTGTTTGTCGTTGCCGTGCGTTTCTCTGCATCTCGGGGTCGGTTATTGTTGTTGTTCCCTCTCCGGCTCTCTCTTTCTTGGTGCTTCTCTCTGCCTTTGCCTTGGTGTGTCTCTCCTTTCTTCCTTTCCTTCTCTCCATCTGCCCCTGGTGTTCTACTGTCGCTTTCCTTCTCAGCGGTCCCCCGGTCACTCTTCCCTCCTGCAGCTCGTCCTCTCCTGGACTCCTGATTTCCCTCCCTTTCCCTGTCCCCTCCTCTCCTGCGGTTTCCCCTTTCCCTCATCTTTTCTGTCTTTTCTCCTTCTTCATTTGCTACTCCACTTCCAGTTTGGCCTCTCATTCCCTCATTAGCTGCTTTCCCTCTGCTACCACCTGCCTCATCACCCTCTTGCCCAACACTTCCTACTGTTGCCTCTTCTTTCACGCTCAGTTTTCCTATTTTGCTAGTGAGTTTCTGCACTCCAGTCTCAGAGGGTGGTAGACTTTTTTCTACATCTCTCTTGCCCTGCTTCTGGTTTGTCTCACTAACTTTATCCCCTTTTACTTTTCCCTTGCTCCTTTTCTCCTCTCTCTCTTTCCCTCCCTGCTTCAGTATGGATGAATTTGTATTTCCCTCCCTTTCCCCTGTCTTCCTTTGGGAATCTGGCTCTGTTTTCGGCTCATGCCTTCCTAGGGGAAGGTTGATCTTGATCTTTGCCAGCTCCGCACTCCTTCCCCTGGATGTTCCTCCGGCTTCCTGGTTGATAGAACTCTCGATCTGGCTTACGGGCCTTCCGGGTCAGCTTAGGAGCCCCAGCAGGCTCCTGGTGTTCTCTGTCATTTTCACCACAGTCCTTTCCTGGACCTGCATCTGTTTTAGCCTGTGGATGGCTGCCCTTTCTGCAGTTCTGACTGTTACTTCCATCACCTCTCAGTCTGTCTTCATCCCCTTTGTCGTTGGCCATCCCACCATCTGTACACCCAGGTCTCTCTGAAACTTTATCAGAGACAGTCTTATCCTCACACCGTGGTCGAGCATGCTCGTGCAAATCAGAGGTCAGGAGAATGGGGTCTCCATGGTGATCAACCGTAGTGGTCTCTCCGTCCTCACTGTCATGGTGTCCATGTCCGGCCATTGGCTGGTAGCGTTGCAGATCACGTTGCTTCACTTCACGCCTTCTCTGCTGCTGGTGTCCATGACGGTCCTGTTGCTCCACTGCTGAAAGAAAAATAGACGGAGAGGAAAATGAAATGTTGAAATAGACAGAAATTAATTTCAGTGTATAGACTTTGTTGAACTACCAGGTAACAAACTGACTCATCACACTGTTCAGCAAACAGAAACTATCTTAAATGTCAGAGCACTCTCCTTCAGTCCTCTTTGCTTTCATTCCCTTAACGACATTATAGAAAAGGGCAGGGACACCATAAAGTACAGAGGGGTTATCTGTAGCTATACAACTTTTTATATCAAGTAAAAAATGATAAAGCTGGAATAACGATTTGTATCTCCCCATGAGAAAACAGCCATCACACGTACACATTTCCTTATAAGCTCAGCCTTCACATAGAACTCTCTTTAGCACAATAACATTACCGAACCCTAATACTCGAAGTTTAACACATGGAAGAGTCGAGCTGGCTAACATTATCTGTTGTAACGGCGTTTATTTTCATATATTAAGACCAAGTTACTTGTGCTAATAAACTAATGATCTGCGACTGCGAGACGAATACGTTAAAGTATATAAAATTCAGCTCCCTTGATAATTTACGCGTTACAACTGTCGCATGTTTCGATAGTTTGAGGGGGCGTTTAAAGTAAACGGCGCGGGACCGGAGAATGGACTGACAGTTAGCTAACGTTAGGTGGCTAACATTAGCTGGTTACAAATTTAGCAATCCGGTAAGCCACTTTCCGTGTACTTGAGTAACTTGTTTGTCCAAAACAGGGACGTTTTTTGTGGATTCACTCCTTTCCCCTTTGTTGTCTACTTAATCTCACCTTTATCACAGTCACTAATATTGGTCAAATTCGACGCTTCAGCTCGGAGTTCCGCAGCTGAGATTCGTACTCTGTCTAGTTCGTCCGCCATCTTCGCTTTCAACAAAAACAAACACAACAAGTACGGTAGTCGAGCTGGATCAAACAAGTAGGACCGCGTGGCGATTTAGAGGAATGGGCAAAAACATTTAGTGTGTAATTACACACAACCACTGTACATACACAAAGAGATTACATTTAAATAGATCAATAAAATTACTCTTTCTGTTCTGATCAAATAAAATGTTAAGAATATCAAAATTGGACAATATTATTTTATTATATTATTTTTTAAATTTATTCTACTTGACTTTATTGTACAACCACAATGACGTCATGTTGACAGCCATATAGCGTTAGGCTTACAGGAAGTGTATATATACAATGTTTATATACATATATATTATCTTCCAAGTAAAGTGTGATTTCCAGAAGTCCATTAGTTTTCTATTAGTGTGCTTAGATAGATAGATAGATAGATAGATAGATAGATAGATAGATAGATAGATAGATAGATAGATAGATAGATAGATAGATAGATGACACAATATGTGCAGTTCCATAATTTAGCCTCTAGATGTCAGGATTTATTTCTTATTGTAATTTTTAGCTCAGTGGTCTCATCTTAATCCTGTCCAAATCTTTGTCCAACAAAAAAGTTTCTCCCATCTGCTTTTGTTATCTTTCCCAGTCATTTGCATTAATGTAGGGCAATACCGCTTCCACTCTTCTGCCTCCCACTCTTGAAAATCTTGCAAGAGGTTTAGAGTGGAATTGTAGGAAAGCACAGAGAGAAAGAGAGAGCGACAGATACACGGAGAGAGATAGACAGAGAGATTGCATGCATGTACATGTGGGGTGGGGTGTGTGTTTTTGTGTGTGTGTGTGTGTGTGTGTGTGTGTGTGTGTGTGTGTGTGTGTGTGTGTGTGTGTTGGGGGGGGCATGGAGAGTTCATGCAGACATCAGCTGTGTGGGTGATGCTAGAGTAAACAGCTTCATTTCCCTAGCAACACCAAATTAAAGGGCCAGTGTACTGAGTCTCTTGTCCCTCCCTTATTTCAAACCACCCATAGTTCTTCATCCAAGCCAAACCTCCTTAACTTCCATAGGCTACATGTCATATTTGTCTTCGGCATAATAATTGGTCAATTCTACACATGTATGCAGTCATCCATTTCACGTTCCGCGCATGTAGCTTACATAAGAATTAGGCTACTTACAGTGAATGGAAAACGCTGAACTGACAACCCATATGATGCTCTTTTTCACTGTAGCACCGTAGTCATAATATTAGGAGATTCGGATATATAATGCTCTTATATGCTCTATCATAAAAAGCTATGGACCAGCTCCGATGTGATCATTACATTATGTTTAATGCTGTTCAGTTATATTAAAATGATGGTTTGAAACTGGAACAGCGTGACAGTAATCACCAGTCACATTTTTTGTGCCACTCTTGTGTGGGCAGAACGCTGTTTTGATGTAGTGCTAGCAGTGCCTCTTGATAAAGCTCTGGCACACCAGGGGTTGTAGAATGTTTCTTGTCTGCAGTGGAGAGGTGTGAGAGAGGGAGGGGGCTACCGGAAGTGGTGGGTGTGTGTCTCCCTGTGTGTGTGTGTGTGTGTGTGTGTGTGTGTGTGCGCGCGCGTGTGTGTTTGTGTGAGTTCTGATTGTCAGTGCTGCACTATGGTGCAGGTGGAGCAACGCAGGATGATAAGAGACACAGAAGGATGGAGGGAGGGAGGGAGGGAAGGAGAGAGGGAGGTGGGGATGCATGATGGAGGAGGAAAGGAAGGGAGCAGGAGCAGAGACTCTGAATACAGATGAGAAAAGCGGAGGGGGGAGGGAGTTTTTGCAGGTGAATTTTTGACACCAGGGGGTTTCTCCAGCCCCCTCATATCTCTATCCGACTCGCCCCTCCCCGCTCTCACTTTCTTTGTTTCTTCCTCTCTTTCTCTCTCTCTCTCTCTCTCTCTCCCTCCCTGTCTACCCATTGGGATGCTAGGAGGTGGGAGGACATGACTTTTAGCAGTGACTGGAGTGGAGGAGGAGGAGGACAGATGGAGGGATACAGTTCGCAGAGAAAGGTGGAGGAGAGGAGCGGGGTATTGTGGTTGAAGACGGTGCAGAGTGAAGATACACATATCAGAGTGGAGATGCCGGGATACGAAAACAGGTCACAGAAGAGAAGAAATGACAGGGGGGTGAACGAGAAGAGTGAAACGGGAGCTGTGGTGTGAGCGACAGTGAAAGAAGTGTGTGTGTAGGAGAGAGAGAGCGAGACAGACAGACAGACAGACAGACAGACAGACAGACAGACAGACAGACAGACAGACAGACAGACAGACAGACAGAAAGAAATAGAGAGAGGCCAGAGGCTTGTGTGACGCATGTCTGGTCAGTGCCGTCATTAGATGTTTGGATGTAACTGGCTTTAATGTGTAATTCACAGTAAGGGATTGGGGGAGTAAAGGAAGAGAAATTACCAAAAGAGATACAGTAGCTTACATGGAATGAAATGTAGAAACGCAAAATAGATTTAAAAAAAACAACAACATTTGAACATAGAAGGTCAAGACACACAGCCGGACAGTGGAGTTTCCATAACCTCATTCAATGAAAGCTTTATGGATGATGCTGATCAAAAATCACAACTGTCCATTGCTACTCCTGCTATGTACATCACAAACTGCACCACGTCTTTAAGTCACAAGGGGACATAATGCGGGGATGGACTTTCAAAAGTGTTCAAAAGTTCAAAAATGCTTTGTACATAATTCTGAGCTGTCACAAATCTGTGATAGTATTATTGTTTGGACTTTCTTAAATACTCCTACTGATGACCCATGAAGAACCACTCAAGATAAAAGTAATGGAATAGAACATTTCTATTTGGTTAGTTTCTATATGTTAAAGAGGTGTATATTATGATATGGACAATGAGCTTCACTGTGACTAACTCTTTAGATATTATTTCCTGAGTACTGACGTGTTATTATGTGTTTCTGTGTGTGTAATACACACTATAGTACGAGGTAGCGTGTGCTTTGACAGATATATACAGGCACATATGCCACTTACGAAACCCCCGGTGAGTTGCACGCAAAATACGAGCGGCCCCATGCTGTACTCACGTAAACACATGCACTCACACGCATGTGACATCGAGCAATACAGGAAGACACAGCATATGACTTTGTTTACCACAGATGCTCAGTAAATATAATGAAATCTTTGGAATAATACTGTCATATCATCCCGGGTGAGTCCATCCCATTGGTTCCTTTGGTGGAAGAAGACATACAGTAACACCTCACTGATAACGTACACATCATGACACGGGGCGTTACTCTCTCTCTCTCACACCCAACACACACACACACACACACACATGCTCAAAGTTTCTGACTATGTATGTATGTTCGTAGGAGGATGTGTGCATGCGTGGTTGTGTGTGGGTGGATTGTGGAGTTGTTTCTGGGTGTGGGTGTGGGTTTTTTTTGCGATCTCGCACGTCGAAGCTTGTGTGTGTTTGTAGGCGGGTGCGCCGAGACAGCGGAGGGAAAGACGTGGGGGCGAGAGGGGTTTCACTAATAAACGCCCACTCTCTCCAAACATCCTTCTCACTCCGACACTCTCGCTCCCCTCCCTTCTCTCCTCCTCCCCGCTTCCCTTTGACAGAATCCTCATTACAGGCACGTTTGGCAGCAGAGAGAACCTTCCTCCTCCTCCTCCTCCTCCTCCTCCTCTCCCTCCCCCTCTGTCTCCCTCCCTCTGCTCCTCTCTCTCTCTCTCTCTCTCTCTCTCTCTCTCTCTTTCTTTTTCATTTGCTCATTTTCTCTTGGCCTGCTCATTGCGTTCGAGCCAGCTTGGCAATCAAAGGGAGAGAAAACACAAATGAGAGCGGAGGGGGGAGAAGGCTCACTGGGATTTCAGTATGAGTCAGAATGGGAGAAGGGGAGGTGGGAAGGCAAGGTAGGTGGTTGAGAGGAGAGAGTGTATAGGAGGGATGAGTTTTTTTTTCTCTCTCTTATCTGACTGAATTCTCTGTTTGGAATACAGATGAGGAGATAGAAAGAAAGAGAACAACTGGACATGACAGACACATAAGAGATTTGAACAGAAATAAATCTACATCTTGATTCATGATGATACTTTGAAATCTAAAGAGGTTGAATGTGACGTATTAGTTGATGACTGGGAAAGGCGGGCTGCCTGTGGGCTGATAGTTTGGTGTCCAAACAAGAAGCAAAAGGTTGCCATTTGAAAACTGATTTCATATGAGCATAACGCAGAATCGTGATGTTGAGATGAAAATGTTCAAAACTTAAGAAAGAGACCATGACATCAAAGTGCCTGTGTGTGTGTTTGTGCATGTGGATGCATGTGTGTGTGTGTGTGTGTGTGTGTGTGTGGATGAGCACTATGTGGGAGCTGAAGGAGCATTGGGAGCCAGCAGTGAAAGGGAGTATAAGATTAAGGAGAGAGAGATGTAAGTGAAGAACTATTTCATTCACGCCATTTTAATCATTCATCTACTCCCTGTTTACATATTCATGTGGGGTGTATGAGGGAATTGGGTTGTGTACGCTTGTGTACACACACTCGCACAGTGCCTACCCCCACCACACTCACTCACACATACACGGTGCGATCAGACGTCAGCATATTTATATTGCTGTTCGGTTGCAGTCAGTGGAGTTTCGACAGTTTCGGGGCCCCAGGCTGAGAACACACTCTGCTCCTCCTCTCCTGCAATGTTCATGAAGCAAGTTCACTCTAAAAAATACATAAAGCTTTACAATTGACCAAAATGTCTCATAAAGATTTCAGAAATGGAGATGATAGCATCATACTTCAGTAAATACTGAAACCACTTGATGATTGGCAATAACCCAAAATGTATTTTCTGAAGGAGTTAATTAGTCTCTCAGTTTCTTATAGATCTGTTTTACGCTGGTTTGGCCATGAACTACCCACACCAAACCTCCACTTCACAGCCCAGTGAGCTTTTAACTCCCACACCAGATACTGGGCAGATACTGGGCTCCAGCAAAGTTTGACATATTTAGTTGGCTTGATGATTGCCTAATTGGCCAAAATCTAAGCTATCAAACAAAATTGGCCAAAAAAGCCTAAAATTATCACCACTTTTCTTGGCGTTTAACAGGGTTAAAAGTTTCTCCTGAAAAGTTTTTCGTGTGACCTCTAAGGGGTACTTTGCCCCTGTATGCAAAGTCGAACACATTGAAAAGGACACCATGTCTAACATCAAGCAAAGGTGTGATTGTTAACCTTTTTATCCATGGAAGGTTTGGAAGCATGGTGATCCCGCAACATGAATGGCTTACTCTAGTGTAATGAAGGGGACAAACTTTTCTAAAATGTGTCGTGTCAGTTTAAAGTCCATGGTGTGAAATTGTGTGACATTGCATTTGAATAATTTAAACAATATTATATCAAAGTGTGTTTGAGATTTTCTGCTATATACTTTTTACATTGTTATCAGCCCCCAAGCCACAGGGCCATATTCTGTTAAAGGGTAATTCAGGTATTTTTGGGCTCTATTTGTACATATTAGTCATTTATACCCCAAAATCCAAAGTATGTCCACTAAAAGTGCTTGTTTTGCCACTGACAGGCTCAGATTGTTATTGGAAGTGTCTGACGACATTACGGAAAGGATCGCTACAGTGATAGACCTTTGTTTAACCAGAAATCTCACTCTGAAATCTGAAAGATGAGGTGAGTTGTTGCAGGAAGAGGTTAAACAAAGGTTTCTGGTTAAAAAAAGGTCTATCTCTGTAGGGATCCTTTCCGTAATGTTGTCAGACACTTCCGATAACAATCTGAGCCTGTCAGTGGCAAAAACATGCACTTTTAGTGGACCTATAGGAATATGTACAAATAGAGCCCAGGTTTAAAAAATACCGGAATTCCTCTTTAAGTAAGATGCATCAGGCAGGGGTGGATGGGTGGGTGGGGGATCTGCCACTGTTTGTCCTTTGGGTGGCAGAATTTCTAGCAGCTGCCCTGAAGCTGAGTGTATCACGAAACAGGTCATAACCCATTTAAGAATACACCTCTACGGTATGTAATGAAAGTGGTACCCGCCAGTGTTCTGGGGGAGTGGAGAGCAAAATACAGGATGCCACAAAGTTCTGTTCTGTCAACTTTTCCTCTGGTGTAGTGACTTTGAGATGTTCTCATTTCAAGAGAATATCTTAAAGAAGAAAATGTTAGTCCTGTATCCAAACTGCGCCCAATTAACAGGAGTCTCTCACTGCACACGCCTACGTATGTCTGACACACTCGGCGCGGAGCGGGTCCCCCCTCAAATCTCCCTGAATGTGGAGTTGGACCGTTTCAAGATGGGCTTACGCACGGCTTCTGTCATATCTCTCACGAGGTTTCTACAAATAGTGGAATCCAGGTTACATATTTGGGTCATTTCCAAACAAAAGCGCTTTAATCCTGAATTTACCTCTACGTGTATGCATAAACAAAGTCAATGCGCTATACAAAACGACGTTTTCAGTCACTCAGAGTGATTCATCCTGTAGCCTGCAAGCCATCACGATTTCTTAAGTGTCATCGCTATGACCATTTGTGACTAACAAATTGTTTGGCATTTTGGGCTAGCCTGGTCAGCTGTAGAGAGTGGCTTTATAGGTATTTCCCTGGGTAACAATTAGTGCACCATGGCTCAAGTTAGCGTATAGGCTTGAATCGGTGAATACCTCGATACCAAAGTACATTACACTTGAACTGACCAGAACTTGCTGTCCCTAAGCAACACCCAAAACCAGTCTTGCTCATGGGAAAAAAGTAATCAGTCTTTGGGTTTATGAAAAGTCCAAATGATAAGTCCTTATAGAAATATTCTAGGAATATTACATTGCTACCATAGATAAAAGTAACAAAATACCGTAGCCTATCAACTACGATGCGGTCA
This sequence comes from Hoplostethus mediterraneus, assembly GCA_034670385.1. Classification (NCBI taxonomy): domain Eukaryota; kingdom Metazoa; phylum Chordata; class Actinopteri; order Trachichthyiformes; family Trachichthyidae; genus Hoplostethus; species Hoplostethus mediterraneus. The sequence goes on from JAXDDW010000005.1 coordinate 11,290,898, forward strand.
CTGTAAACTCACTTTTGAATTACACACACTCACTATACGTAACTGCATGAATATGATAGGTATATTATAGTGCATTTTCTGTTACTTCATGTAAATAGGAAATATAACAAACATACGTTATTTTCATCACGCAGTTAAGACCCGCACTGTGCCCAGGCTATACTCTTCTCCCTCTTTATAAATAGCTGCACTCCGTTCAATGACGTGGGATACGCACGTACATGTGTAGGTGATTCTTTTTAGTGAATGAGCTCTCCCTCTCCCTCCCGCCCCTCTCCTCTACTAGTTACTACAGGATCTCTATAAAAAGCCTACGGTAGATGGGAGAGCCCGGTCTGTATAGGAAGCGACTTTGGAGAAGAGGGACGACAGCTACTGAAAGAAGACAGTATGACATAGATCTGCACTGACATTAGACCACACTTTCATGTCGATGTAGACTGCGGCTTTAATGATAAGAAAGACACATTTCTTCAACAAGGAGACTCAACCTTGGCCAGAAAACTATGGGGTCCCAGGAAACTTTGCACGGCTGACGGAGGTAAGTTAAATTCCTATTTCTATAGACTAGTTTATACATTGTTTCATCCAACGCCTGCGTAAAAAAAAAGGATATTAGATATTAATTTCTGATACATATGGCACAAGTGCAACCTAGGGGAAGGGATGTATTGGACGGGCCATCCACCTAAGAAGCCAATATAGTCTGCATTGTCCACCGCTATTCTCACCTCCACTCTCCGGTTGGAAGTTACTGCAGTGTGACTCATTTTCTCTCCCATGTGGGCAGCGTACAGTCTGGAAACAGAACCTCGGATCACAGACAAACATAAATTGCGGACAAAAATCGAAATGTGCTGTTTTCTGTCAGAGTCTGGAGCACCCTGTTTCACTCATGCACAGTCGCAAAAACAGCGCGCAGGTATGCTGTTAAGATACACCTTCTATACAGGTAGAGACGGATTCCGAATTAAGCAGGTATCTTAGAAAAACGCTATTTTGGCGGTCACTCAGATAGCACTCGGGATCTTCTGTATCCGGTGTCGTCCACCTACGATGTGCAAATGCCACAATGACACATGCACGACATACACAAGCACACACAGTCCCTTGCGCGCAAGTGTGTGCGTCGGGGTAAGGTTTTTTTGTGGGGGTGGGGGGAGTATTCCTCACCACCCCTTCATCCATTCTCGGGAGCGCATGGCATTGGGAGATTTCCGGTGATGGTGATGACACTCTACCCAACACTTTCTTCCGGTGTATCTGCAACCCCCTCCTTCCCATTCCTCCAATTTCCATGCTCTCTCTCTTTCTCTCTCCCTCTCTTCCTCCCCCCCCCCCCCTTCTCCTCCTCCGCTCACGCATTTCCGCTCGGCGTTTCCTTTTTTCAGTCTCAATTCTGTGACGTTTTCGGCCAATGAAGTCAGCCCTGCGTCATTCTTGCGCACTTTGCAGATGATTCGCAGTCACCTACTATAACCCTTTTAAATAGATCGCGCGCACGCACACAGTTACACGCACGCACACACGCGCGCGGGAGGACAACCGCAGTGTGATCTGCGTGGTGGCAACTAGCGTGCGGGGGTGTGAATGCGCAATGGGAGATGCTCGTGCACACAGAGCACGAGGGAGGAGTGGGTGGCGTGAGTCAATGAAACTCCTTGTTCATTCACAACTCGTTGTTCGAGCCACTGTATCAATTGACTTTGATCACGCAATGATTAATGATTATGATTATCTCATTATGTGTTGGCAAATGCAAAGCCATTTGTATACTGTAATAGTTTGTAATATTATTTTATTATAATATACTACTACCAGGCTATATAAGATATTGTATTGTATTATATTAAGACATTAGACTATATAATGTATAATACTATATAACAGCTTATATAGTATTATTCATTCTCATATAATAATACAATGTTAATATCTTGTGAAGTAATTGTAACTTTGAGAAGTTTCAACTTGCCCGATCGAGAAGGTCTGCTAAGTTATAAAGCTAAGAGTGAAGATAAACTGAGTCCCACACATAATGTACATATACCTATACCGTGTTGATGAGGCGACTGTGAACCCTCATCAGGTTTCCAGCGTGGTTCGGGACAGTTTATGATTCCACGCTTATCACCCGAGGATTCGCTCCGAGCTCGTGTGGAGAACAGAGTGAAACGGTTTCTCCCCGGCGCCATAGAAACCGAGCCAAACCGAGGCACTACCCACGCGCTCCGATAAGCCAGGCAGCGGCCGGGGCGAGAGCTGATTGGTTTGTGAGTGAAGTGACGTCACAAGCCCTTGGCCAGAGGTCTCGAGCACTGAGACCCGCGGTGCTCATCAGCAGCGGTCCTACGTTATTCTTGTCCTGAGAGCACGGCCTGGCGTCTCTTTGTAACGAAAACACAAATCCGCTGTGATACAGGACCCGTAGTTTACTTTACACATTATCGAGTTGTAGAAATGGGATGTAGTGCAGGGATGTAGCGGAGGGTAAACCCATATAAGCTCAGTTTACCCACCTTTTTATTTGCAGAATGCAGTTTACCCATCTTTATAGGGCTGATACAAATCCTTATGAGGTAAATGTATTGTATACACTGATTGGACAAAACATTAGGGCGACCTGTACTTTCCATGAAATAACCTGACCAGGCGAGTCCACGTGAAATCTGTGATTCCTTATTGATCCACTTCAGTCATGAAGGGCAGATGGAGAGGAAGGTGAGGAGATGTTAAAGAGGGACTTTAGTCCTCTTGACAATCATTGGCATGGATTGTGCAGAATGGGGTGGAATTCAACAGTAGGATGGTGGCCCAAATATTTTGTACGTCAGAGTAAGTATTTGTCATGTAACTTACTCATAAACAAATATAGGCCTTCTAACAGAAAAAACAGAAAATAATGCTGCGAATGTGCAATTTATTGTTTATCTCGGTTGTTTGGCTTATAATGCCCATATAACCATATAACTGCAGTTCATAGTTCGCCTAGCTTTTTATTTACTACTACACCAATGGTTTCATGTACAATTGCACTTGATGAGCACCCTACTGCGTCCAGATCCACATAAATTCTGTACACACATATTTGCTTTTGCATTGGCGAAGTGTGCTCATAACAGTAGTGGAAAAAAGTCTTGCAAAATAATTGAAACTTTGGGATGTTGCATTCCTCCCAAAGTGTTGTAAAAAGTGAGATTCAAATTGTTCCACAGCCATCAGAGTCATCTAGTTCAGCACCACGGAAAGCAGCAACCAGGAGACCCACTCTGTCGCTGTCCACAAGCCGTGGTGCTGAAATAGGCGCAATAAGAGACGCACGGAGGAACCTGTTGCAGAGAGACCCACATTATCATTCATTCATTCATTCATTCATTCATTCATTCATTGTCTTTACCGGCTTATTCATATTCAGGGTCAGGGGCGGCTGGAGCCTATCCCAGCATACACTTGGCAGGGAAACACCCTTGACACGTCGCCAGTCCATCACAGATAGACAACCACAGTCACGTTCCCATCAACAACACGAGTCATTTTTTTTATGCAGAGAAATAATTCCATTCGTGTAAAGGATATTTACTCGTCAGAACAAAAGTCCATAAAACTACAGAGAAATACATTTGTAAATCATTTTGTCTGATTATTATCGCCAAGGACTTAATTGATAATCAGAAGCTGATAATTCGCAGCTTTAGCCATGAGATTTCATGCTAGATGTGGCCTATCTAGAAAAACAGAGAATCGTGGCCGGCTCTCTGTTTTTGTTACTGTTGCTACTGCTGCTACTTTTCATGGCTCTCATTGGTTGAATGACTGCTGCTGGCTGCAAAAGCGCCATGCCATATTCCGGTGACGGCGTAGCTTTAAATTCTCCCCCCATACTCGGCCAGTGAGTCACTGAGTCATGAGAGATAAGTCTCATCAACTCATCTAATCCGGTAGATCTCGTCGGGGTTATAGGTTTGAAAACACATCAGTAGTTAGAGGCGTTTATGCTTTTCAGGAACGCGCGTGCGTTTGTACACGCTTGTGTGTCTGTGGCGTGTGTGAGTAAGAGGGAGAAAGCGAGAGAGAGAGGGGGAAGGAGAGGGGTGGGGTGGTGGAGAGATACATTTAGGCCTTTGTATAAAGTTTTCATTTCAAAATTTTTCATGTTTTGTGGTTAGTCAGTGAAATTGCTCTTTGCCAAGTCTGACTTGTTAGAGGCTGCTGTCAGGGATACAGTAGCCAGTGCAATGAGGCAATAGGTAATCAGCCAAATATATAAACATATATAAATATATTCCCAGTCATGGACTTTTATAAGTGTACACTGAGGGGTTTTCCTCTAGATAGCTGCTGATATATTATCTGTTCTCTTCTTGGATGGATAACAGACTGTCTGGATGTTACATCCAGATGATAATGTGATTTAATAGACCCCTCTCTCCTTCTCTCCCTCCATCTCTCTCTCCTGTCAGATTTGTATTCATTTTAATGCACATGACCACAACAAAAAGGGTTTAGTGTTTTGCTTGAGTGAATGATTGAGTGCTGGGATTATCACCTGGTTGAGTGACTGCCCGTTTGACTGATCAGTTCATTGATTGATCCCCTTCATTGATTAATCCTGTATTTAAAGAGGGACACAGAAAGCTGTGCTGTTTACCAATTAGCAGTGAAAAAACAATAATCCAAAAATTGGAAGTGGAGACTCAGTGTATGAAATCAGTAAATGTCTAATATAATTATTAAAGGGACAGATAGTCTCTGTAATCTTCCAAATGTCCACATGCCTGGCTGGGCTGGGTGGCACACACAGCACCATAGTGTCAACATTATGTAACCTTTGCAAACACAAATCATTAAACCTTGTGCTGTTGAAACACACGTGTAAATGCTGGTGTCATCTGTGTATAGATACATGTTTCAATCATTGCCAACCTGAGATTATTAATGCAGATCCAAAATGGCACAGGGCTGACAACTGAACCCCTTGTGATACTTAGAAAGCTCAACTAAACACGAAAATAGATCATTTTTACATCTTGGCGATCATTTTAAACCAGTTTAGAGTGTAGTGGTGAAAGTTAACATTGGGTAGAAAAATAGCTTCACCTCAATTGAGGCCTTTGACAGAACTATATATGAGGCAGCACAATGTTTTTTTTGTCTCAAGAAAATTCATAATGTTGTTACCACAAATGATGTTGCAGAGATGGTGCTACGTCCAGACCGAAAGCCGAACTGAAGCATACATAAGCATGGAATTATTGCCTCAAAGTCATTGGGAATCAGTCAATTCTAGCATCTTAGCTAGTCAGTGTAGTCACCAGTTATTTAGTTCACAGGGATCTGCCCCCTGGTCAACAAGGAGTATATTGACATCCATCTCCTTGCAATTGTGCCAGTGATTTGATTCCAATAATGTTCTATCTTCTCCTCTCTTTGCTGGTACAGGTTTCCATGAGGTTTCCTCCTTATCATCTCTTCCCCATCCTTCTACTCTGGCCAGAGCATCAGCACCTTGGCTTTAGACTGCTTACTGCTTATACAGTGTCACAGTACAGTAACAGTCTACAGTCATGGCTACTGAAGCCTGGCAATGCTCCCCCACTTCCCTGCCTCCCTGGAGACACACGTGGACATGCGGTGGCCATGCTGCAGCAATGTCAACTTGAAGGAAAATACCACATTTGTGAAATAGTGATGTCTACAGTCTGGATAGGAAATGGTGGACTTGATAACTGAGACCTATACCCAGCATGTATGGAGCCCTTTCTCTCTCTCTCTCTCTCTCTCTCTCTCTCTCTCTCTCTCTCTCTCTCTCTCTCTCCCCCCCCTCTCTCTCTCTCAGAAAGGAAACCTGCGTAGGCTTGCACTGGGGGAGTCCTACACCATGTAAGTGCGCAATATCCATGCTCAAGCCAATGAGACCTCGCAGTTTCCAGTTACCATGCCGACTCCAGCTCCTCCTCATTCTTGCTGTCTCCATGGCGACCGTGGCTTTAGATTGTTACTCTAGCAACAGCACCATGGTAACAGTCTACAGCCATGGTCGTTAGGGGCAGGTGTCACAAGAAAGCAGAAGGCTACAGACATACGTGCTGAATAGTTGAAACTAAAAGAAAGTTATTTTAAAGTTAAAAAAAAAAGAGGTATGATGTTAAGTTATTATGGCATCAGAGGACGATAGGATGTTATGTTAATAAACTGGCTGAGAGAGTTTTTTCCTCCAGCCCAGTTAGGTTTGTGGTTTATGTATCTGTTGAGCTGCTCTCCTCATTAAGAAATGAGTCAGAGGTACTTCCCTCTTCCCCCCAGAGCTATGCTGCTGTTTGGGGCAGCAGAGTTGTCGGTTTGACTTCTACACTTCACTCAGCTTATATCTAACTATGCTGTATGTTTATGACAAGACACCAAAATGACTGCAATCTATTTTTATTTCTTTTCTTATAATTTGACTTGCTTTTGGTGTGTGCCTTCATCAAGACGGATGCCCTCCTCAGTGTGGTAACTCTCTTTTAAGTAATTTACCTGATTGACCAAACAAAGGTTAAAGGTCAAGTAATCAATGAAAACAATGGAAACGCAGATTTCTTTTCATCTGTTTTATTGGGTACAATGTGTTTCTTCATGTTTTGATCATGCAGTACCAGTAATTATGGAAAGGCCACATGCTGAACGTATGAGTCAGCCAGCTTCAACACCTGTTCCTGTGTGTGTTTATCAGACACCAGCAGCTATCCACTTCAAAGCAGCACAGCTAGTAATTCCCAGTAGGCAGCGCTGTAACCTACAGGCAAACACAGACCACACACTGTGTCTCGTGTCTCTCTCTCTCTCTCTCACACACACACACACACACACGCACACACACACAGGTCCATCTTGGTCCATCGGTCTATCGCTGTGCACTATTCTGCCCTCTGCAGGTTCTCTGTATCTGTGCAGTAGAGATACTGCATTGTTTCCCAGCTGCAACATTTTGGTAAATAAGCCTATAATATGACTGATATAATCCAATAAAATAAATATTTAAAAGCATGCCACGGTGTTTGAGGATATATTTGATTAGCCTGTCAGAGTATGGTCTGTTCTTATAGATTAGAAGGGGAAAACAAGTAAGGAAGGAAGGAAGTAAGTAAACCTTTCAAAACAATGAATTACAAAGTGCTTCCCAATAATAACACAAGAGTAAGTAAAGTACTCTAAAAGGATGATAAAAGAATGAAAACAAAACACACCCAACATACAAGTATAACATATATCATATAACATATCACAGGCCAGTGAAAAATAAACAAGTTTGAAGTTTGGATCCCTAAGGCTTTGGTTTTTAGCCTCGACCTCGGGACAGTTAAGAGTCCCTTTTCTGAGGACCTGAGGATCCTGAAGTGGCACAGCAGCTCGGAGATGTAGGAGGGTGCCTGGCCATGTAATGCCTTCTAAGTTAAAAGAAGCATAAAGGGAGGTCAGGATATGGGACCTGTCTGGTTGCAGCATTCTGGGTTAGTTGGAGCCACACTAGTGCAGACTGTCTGAGGCAGGAGAATATGGCATTACTGTAGTCAAGACGTGATGTTATGAAAGTATGATCAAGATTCTTCAAATCCTTTTGAGCGTAGAAATTAAAGGTCTAATCTCGGCAATTTGTACTTGTACGCAAATCTTGGGAGAAACAGAACTGATCCAATTGAGTAACGCTAACGTCTCAACTCAAATCAAACTGTGACAGCTGTCCTTCCATCAATAACTCTCAGACACCCTCATACCCTGCTTAACCTTTGAGATGAAATAAGCAAAGACAATATTATATCTGGGCTCTGAAAAGTTGTAAACAAGAAGGAATGAATCTCTGAGTTCTGAGATCCAGTAATTATGAATGAATATCGCCCCCTATAGGTACACCGACGCAAGGACACAGTCAGTCTAGAAGAGCACATGGCTAATCGCAGCAAAAATGACTTCTTCATGCTTAACATTGGAAAAAATGTGAGGTAAATTATTAAAGCCGCTATCCTCTCAACTCTTTATGGCCAGGGGCTCCAATCCTGACTGATGATGGTATGCTGTCACCAGTGATCTAGTGGTATGTGAAAAGGTGAAATGTATCCCATACTGGTCTGTGAGTATTTATTATATGAATGTATTAAGATGTACATTAGCTTAAAAAGAGTAAACTTTAATCACAAATAAAAAGGTGCATATATGAGTTTAGATCCACTGCCTCCCTGGCTGTCTCCGTTTCTACTTTTCTTTTTATGTATGATGTTATAAAATGACAACATACTTTGTGGTGGGTTGACTCTCTGCTGAAAAGAAAAGAAAAGAAAAGAAAGGAAGGAAAAGAAAGGAAAAGGATGTTTAGTTGGACAGTTGTTTGTCCCCTGCCTCCCTGCACTGTAAGAGGTCATGTGCTGACTGATAAACAACAGCACATAAACTCTTACTGTTCAGGGCTGAGAGGTGTGTGACACACACACACACACACACACACACACACACGCACAGCTCATTACGCTGATGAGTCACCTTAATTAATTCACCTACTGTTACATATTTTATTGTAATACTTTGTTGTGGTTTGAATTCCCCAAACCACCCTACTCACTCTTATACAAAACAAGGTAATAAACTTTAGGCCATACTGTGTCTGCTTCCAAATAATTTCATCTTGCTTTAATCAACACAACAAAAGACACAAAAATGTCCTCTTGACATTATTCACATTTCACTGTTTCACCCTCAAAACCTCTCGATATTTCTCTTAAACCAAACAAGGTTGTGCAACACTGTGTGCGTGAAGGGACATGTGATATGTGAAGGGTTAGCATAGCCCTACCGCGGTCCTCCTTCATAGTCACGATGACTAATATTTACCCTAATGGTGTCAGTTAGGCACCTGCAAGGACAGCCAAACCACAGCTCCACTGGTTGCCAGGACCCAGCAATGGCCTCTAAAACAGCCCAGTAAAACACGCAAGCGGACAAACGGCTGCAGATGACATCATACATCAAACGGCCACTGCCCTCACTTCAGACGGCCTCGGCTGTGTCCTCGCTTCACCTTTCCGACACCCGACACACCCTCCTCTACTGTAAACGCTATTCCTAAAAACCTAGGTTTACATCTTAGACGTTTAAGTGACGCTTTCATCCGGAGAAACCTACGATGAGCGAGCAGGTTCAACGCTCAGTCGCTTTGACAGGACGCGCAAACGTCTGCCGATGGACACATGAGCCGTCGCAGAGATTAAACCCCGTGACCTTTCGAGTTACGGGACGGGTCCGCCTAATGACCGGGCCACCTAGTATATCCACTAAACGCTTCTGGATGATGGCTGGATGAGGACGACAACCACAGACAAGGTTTGGCCCGGGCCAGAGTACTCTCTGTCCACGTAAACAAGAAAGCCACAAAGTGGGAGAAAAAAACAGAAGTGTGTGAGTGGATGGAACAACAAATCACACCCATATGGAGGAACAAAATATGCTCACACACACACACACACACACACACACACTGCTTAGCAATAGATACCATACGATAGACAAGACAGATTTCTTGCATTGCGCCATTTCATACCATGTCTCAATCCCTCGTCTCTTTTAATAGCTGTTCTTCTGACACCTCTAAATATACTTCCACTGTTGCTTTCATCTGCCGAACACACCTCACGTCACACACCTCAAACATCTTTCCTATGTATCCAGCTCTCACATCACACACACACACACACACGCACACACACACACACACGCACGCGAACAAACAAAGGAAGCAGGGAGGCAAGGCTAGATCTCCCATGTGATACTGGACACAGGCCATACCTCTGAAAAACAACCAACATTCGGTTACATCACACGCGTCCGAGCCAGCATACCAATTCGGCTGTGCGAGCACACCCACACATGCAGACGTACGTAGACGCAGAAAAACACAGATTTGCTCCTGAAAGTATACTTGAAGTATAGTTGCTGCGTCGCACTAATTGATCCGTAACACAATAACATCCAATCTCGAAAAACAAAAGTTAAACAATCCACACTGCACATCAGTCTCTCATCAGTCTTCAGCATCTTCTTTTTTTTTCTTCTTTTTCTTGTGATCAAAACAATGTAGGACAAGAAGATAGTCATGATGACAAAAATAATGTGGTGAATTGTAGGAGAAAATGCATGTAAATCCAAAAGTTGCAGGTTTCAGGTACGAAGATCTCAAATCCTCTCTTATCCCGGTAAGAGCGGTCAGTCATAGGAACTGCAACATCGCAGTAGAACTAGTCATCTTTAGCAGTGTGTGTGTGTGTGTGTGTGTGTGTGTGTGTGTGTGTGTGTGTGTGGATGAGCCCGGGCCATGGGGATGACCAGGCACTTTGGAGTACAAGTGCAACTCGTATATATACACACACACAGCACATGGCCCCTCCCCTTCTCCTGTCTCCCATAACAACAAACGCTCCATAATCAAAATACAACCCATCTGTGTTCTGACAAACCCCCTCTCGCCCCCCCCCCCCCCCCCTTCATACCGGAGGAAGAGGGAAAAAATGATCAATCACAACAACAAAAAACTTGAATGTGCCCTCACTCTCCCTTTTCAACCGCACAGACGTCCACGGAGACAGAAAGAGAAGAGGCAGAAGGAGGCACGATGTAACTCCACCCAGTTCTGTCTCTGTCTCTCATTCCATTATTTCCCGGTTGTTGTGCAACAGGGGGAACAGATTCCTGAGAAGAGAGTCACGGCTCTGTTGTAAAACTTACTGGCAAGGCTGACCCTCTGTGTTTTTCTTTTACGGTTTCCTCGCTCACTCTCTCCATCCATCTCTACTTGTTATCAAAACCATGTGTGTGTGTGTGTTCTGAGGTCTTGGAGGGACATAAGGGCCAAAGGGGAGCTGAGGAGAGAATGAAAACGGAGAGCTACGACGGTGAAAAAAAGGAAGGCAAAGCAAGCCGAGTTCACGGCTGTTGTGAGTGACAGCGGGGGGACTTGGAAGACGTCGGGAGATGAAACAGGTGAAATGTTCCAAAACTGAAGGCTGATTATGAGTGTTTGGAAGAGAGGGAGAGGGGGCGAGTGAGAGAGAGGAAGCTGATGTGGTATATAGGTTGCTTTGGAGTTTCTTCTCAAATCAACACTCGCAAACAACACACAAGTTGCCTGTCCATCCTCTTTCTCTCTTCCTTCTGGACACTGATACTAATCCTGAGCAATAGCCATAAAAAAAACATAAACACCAAGATCCATTCTCAACTTCTCTTGAAAACAAAACCATTCATCCTCTATATCATAAATACATCACACCACACATTTTACCCTGATAGCTGACGACATGAAAGGGAGGAGGATGTTGAGGAGCGTTAGAAGGGAGGTAGTGGGCCAGTGGGAGATGAAAGCAAAAGGGAAGGAAAGAGAGAGAGAGAGAGAGATAGAGAGGAGAGGAGAGACGACGCATCTGGAAACAATCATGAGTGCAGTCTAACATGCACATGCTTCAACTAAGAAAGAACACCGAGTCCTTAAACCCTTTGCATTGGAGAGCGTGTGCACACACACGTCCATGTACACTTATATCTAAACGCTTTTTTTTTTTTGGAGTGGGGGTGCTTTATTAGATAGCAAAAGTAGAGAGAGACAGGAAAGATGACATGTGACAAAGGGTCCCAGGCCAGGATTCCAACCCAGGACGTCACGGTTATGCGGTATGCACCTTAAGACAAATGAGCCAGCAGGACTCCCCCCCCCCCCCACACACACACACAAGCATCATTGTGATACATTAGGGTCTGGACAGCACACCGACTCTGGAAATGTTGATACTCCAAGTGGCTTACGTTTATACTGCAATGTAAATTCAGTAGAAATGACTCAGGAACCACAAAATGATGTATAAACATAACTCAACAATTTACTGTAAGCATATTTATCATGTTTATCCATGGAATTTTTCCTGATTAGCAGAGACTCTGGGGAAAAGACACTTCTCCTCTTTGGTCATTATCTGTCCCAGTATGTCTGTTCTGGAGAGGCGAGGCGCTTACGTAGCTTTAACGATGCCACACGAGTGATACTGCACAATGTCCAAAGCAATGTCACGTCGAGTACTGCTTAAATCGAGTATTACTTCATAAATCAGGGTTCCTGATGTCAAATTCCATGACCTTTCCATGTACTTACCGTAACCAAATTGAGAGTGTTTCCATGACCTACAAATGTTATTCCGTCCGTTAGTTAATGTTGTATTTCTAACAGTCTGGTTTCCACTACAGCTGTGAAAAAAAAACAGCTGGAAACTACCATCTAAATGTAGTGAATGTGTTGAAAATACATTTTGGTATATTCTTGTAAAGTGAGCCACTTCTAAATTTTTCTGGTATTCCTCGACTTTCGCCAGAGAATTCATTCAATTTCCCTGAATATCCCCTGCCTGGAATACACTTCTTAAAAGCCCATGATATTCCAGAAATTCCATGATCAGCGGGAATCATGTTAAAGAGAGCTTTCCAGTCAGTTTCCTGGTAGTTACACAGCCCCTGTTGGACATGGCGGATGATCCAAGCCTCCCAAAGCCACTCGTTAAACTGGTTTGACGCATTGTATTTGATAAACTACTATTTGGAAGTACTCGCTTGTGCTTCACTGCTGCAATTGTGTAACAGAAACCAATTATGTGGGAGAATGTCATGGAATACACAATCTCACCTACATCTTTGTCACCGACTCGCTCGTTAAAAAGGCGTGCGGCCATGTGGAAAGTTGAGCACTGAGGTGAAAGAAAGGGTATACATTACACAACTCACAAAACTTTTGGACAGAGAGACCACTTTTTAAAGAGTAAAATAGGCTCCTCTCAATTTATTGTCTGTTACAAGATATATTCCCTGAGAAGGACAGAAGTTGGCTGTATAGTTCTGACAGTATCACAACAGTGGAAACCATGAGGCTTTTAAACGTGTCCTTGTTACACAAAGTGCCTTTTATGCCAATTCTCTTATCACAAGATTCAAGTTTCTGAAGATTAAATAATCAACACTCTCTAGTAACATTCATGTTTTTCCCCCAGTGCTTTAGTCACTTACATAGGTCAGTGTTCCACATATTAACCTCTGTTCTCACTGGAACCTCTTGAGAAAGTCCTGGTAGGTTTGCCTATGAGCGGATGCTGCAGGCACAAAATGGCCACCAGGATGCGTCAGGACCTGAGGGTCCTGGAAGGTGGGGAGGAGCTCCCTACTCATTTCATCAGGGATAACTCGGTCCTGCAGTCCGAACACATGCAGGGAGGGGATCAGCAGGGAAGCGTTGTAGAATTTTTGGTGTTCCTCACATGCGCTGCGAAAACCTGCTACAAGGATGGCAAAGCGGAAGTTGAAGTCTGGTTCCGCATTTTGCTCTTGAAGAGAACACAGCATAGCCACCAAAGCTGCTCCCTGACTAAAGCCCAGGATGCCGTCAAATGGACCTAGGTCCTTCACAGCTTCCCTGACAGCCCTCGCGCTCTCCTCGAGCCCCAGGCTTTCCTGACATTGCTGCTGTGCGCTGAAACTCCGCGCGTGGATGTCGGAGAACCACCAACCCCTGTTGTCGTCTTCACCTCCAGGCCCTGAACCTTTCTCCGTCTCTTGAGCTGCTGAATGGAGAGCAGAATAAAGTTACAGAAAATGGTTATTTTGCTAAGTTTTATTATGTGGACTATAGTTTTAAAACTGTCAACTTCAAAACAAAGGCAGGATGTGTAATGTGTCAAGTGAAAGAAAGCTGTCATCTTGTCCACCTTCAAACTCAGTGCCAAGTAGCATATGGGTTTGCCCTTAAACGTTCCGTTCTCCAATCAAAAATGTTGAACTTTTAACCCTTAAATAAAAAATATCAACACCGCGTTGTGACTCACCACTGCAGGCTTGCGGTACACAGAGCGGTGCAGTCATATATACAAGCTCCACTTGCTTCTTCAAGAGCTTTCGGAGCGCTCCCGTTTTCTCGCGGAACGAGCTGCCGTTCTGACGGTAACCATGGATGCAGAGGATCCGGAGAGGGGAGCGAGTAGCCATGCAGAGTACCGAGAAAAAACTATTTTCAAATGATATCGCTTTATTGTATATCAAGTCGTAGTCCGGTATCCCACCACCTCAGCTGGTCGCTTTCAATAAACAGTGCAACATTTGAAAAGCAAGCAGTGCTACAATACCGAAAGTAGAAAAACTTTTGTGCTGCTACGTGACAAGCGAGTCAGAGTAAAAATAGGACTTCCGCTCATAACTTTCAAAATACAGCCCTCGTTGATTAACCTGTGTTGTAATGTTTTTCTGAGTAATACTAAGTAAAGATTACAACATATTCAAGGCGTGATCTCTAGAAAATTAAAATACAAATAATGAATCTGGGTATTTTATGAATTATTTCTGTTGCTCTGTACACCAATATTTTTCTTCAAAGTGACACGTCTGCTATTTTGAAAGCAAACCGTCTAGTTCCTGTCCTGTGTTGCTTGGAATTTGACGCAGCAGCACGTCTTCATCAAAATGTGTACGCCTGCTAATTCAGTAAAGGGAAACAAAGGTCAAGTGCAACAGTTCCTCATAATAGAAATGGTTAAATTGTACCGTAATCTGGGAAAGAGATTAATTTCATTTCCTCATAATGAATTTTCAGATATCAGTTCCGTCATTCACTTCAATACTTTGAGCCGGCTTTGAGACAGTGTTACATTCTTTCCTCCATGTATTATCCCTCTATTAATATAAAAATATCACAGCAAAACGTTAAAATGTTTTTGCGACAGCTCCTACCGGGCAATTACAATTATTTCACAGAAAATCTTTTATACCATAGGAGATAAAAAAACAAAACGCCATTAAGTAAGATAGGCACCGTAACCTCACTGAGTAGTCTAGGAATTTTACAGTGATCTTGCATTAGGGCATGTGCGTGTGTTCGTGATGTATGGACACAATTAAACAACAACCTATTGGCTGCATGTGCACACTGTACTCCATTTAACCCTTTCCAGCATGAGTAGTACAGTACTCATCACACCAAGAACCCTCCGGGAAACATATCGTGCGAGAAACTGCTCAAGGCTTGACTTGCCACACCTGCACTACCTACCCCGCCAATGCCTGAAGTAAGTGTGTAAGTGTGTTTCCTGTGTCTGTGAATTTGATTATTTGTCAGGAGATCACCGGTAGAAAAACAAGTCTTGCTCCAACGTCCTGAAGTAATAAAAAAACGTTTGATCTTTCTAGGTTGCAGCTGGTGGCAACAAGAGAAAGAGAGGTCAAATGAGCAGGCCCTCTTAAGACAACAAGACATGTACCACATGTAGGCATTTACCACATGCAGCAACTGCAACAAACACACTGTGAAGTTCTATCCATCGAGTGCTGTTTAGACAGGCATGCACACATCATGCACACAAGATAACTTTCTTTATTTCTAAAGCAGAGTAAGATTGTGTGTGTGTGTGTCTTTGCTGCAATAGTTTACTGTTTCATACTTTAGAAACTAGATTATACAAATTAGATTAGATTCAACTTTATTGTCATTGCACAAAGTACAAGTACTGAGACAACGAAATGCACTTTGGCATCTAACCAGAAGTGCAAATAGCAGTAAAGTGAGTTTGTGCATATATATAGTGGTAAGATAAACAGTATTAGTATTAAATAAACAGTAAGGGCTAGTGGGGGGGGGGGGGGGTATGTTCAGCGAGTTCAGCAAGGTGTCAGCTATGGAACGAAGAGACCTGTAGCGCCTCCCAGAGGGGAGGTGGGCAAACAATCTGTGGCTGGGGTGAGAGGTGTCCTTGACGATGCTGCGCGCCTTTCGCAGACACCGCTTGTGCTGGACCGACTCAGTGGAGTACCGGTGATGTGTTGTGTTCTAAATGTGTTCTAGCAGAGGTAAATGGCCCTACGGCAACCATTAACCATAACTATAGTTTATATTGCTTGTAATTGAGACGAGGATGATACATATTAAGTATTTTTGCATAAACTTTATTTTTGTATTGCTGTAACATCACAATAATGTCCTGGGTATACCTGACCCGGCCAATGGGAAATGGATTGCTAACAAGTGAACAAGGGTTACTGCATAACGTTGAGAAGCTGAGTTGCTGTTGCTATCCAAGAAAGAGGTGGTGAATCCAAAAATAAGGTAGCCAACAATTAACAGTGACCTAGGTTGCAAATATTAAATGAGAGACAATACAGCTCTTTGGTCAAAATGTCAAAATGTATTCACAAAAGTGAACTCAAATGCTTGAGATTGTTACATAACCATGAAAAAAAAATCAAAACTTACATCAAAACACGTGGCTCAGATCAAACAGTGCATGCGTCCTGACGCCCCCGCTCATCACACATTCCCAGCACGTCCTAGCAACTGTAGCAACTCAAAGTGTCTGAAGTCCCGACAGGCCTCCACATCAAACTTTTTCCTTTTTTGCTGCCTCAATGACTGCCTGCTCTCCTCCAGCAGCAACTCTGATTCCCTCCACGGGCTGCAAAACATTTGCCTGGTTCAAACCGATGCTGCAAATCGCTCACACCAACTAGATAGTATGTTTACTTAATGTGCCTTGAAAAGTTTATAGGTGCAAGACGACTGGAGCGTGTTGTCACAGCACGCCTCTGCGGGGAGAACTAGGCAATGTTCTTCTGCTTCCATGCAAGGTCATTCACTTCACATTTGATCAGAAATGTGCACATTTAGATATTCTGAATAAATCTCGTAAGGCAGAGAGATGAAGCTCAGACAAATTTGAGATGTAGTAAAATGACCTAGTTCCACAATGGCCCCCACCTTTTTTTAATGTAATAATTCGTAACTTTCTGAGACGTCGAGCTGATCTCTCACACTGACAAGGAACATGATCTCTTCTAGGTGCTCAAAGGTGTTTCTTTCAAGAGTGATTCAGCACTTTTTTCATAAGCAAGGAAGGCCCCTGTTTCCCTTAAGAATCTCTACCTCCCTGACTAGTCCCATTATACTAGAAAACCGGCAAGTCTCAAAGGGCAAAGCATGTAACAAAATCCAACACAAAATCAATGGCCTTTGTGATAATGTATGACACAGCGTGATAATGTGTAATACAATGCCATTACTGCAGCATGATGTCACAAAGTTTAAAACAACACTATCATTTCATCACCATGTCATATTGTATACAGTCCCAATTGCATCGATTAAGAGGAATACAATAAATGAGGAAACAATACCAAGCACACAACAACAGAAACCATATAAGCATTTTATTTTCATCCTTCAAAATGTCATATCAAGGCCTCTCCCAGTCAGAGGGAGTGATAAAACTTACACCAGATTCATGTCAGTGGCAGACCGATGCTCTACCTGTGGCTACAGATTCTTAGACAAGTGGCCCAGCGTCTGGGGCAGATTGGGCCAGATGGCCTCCTCCCTGGCAAGGAGATGGTAAGGAGATGACCCCTAAAAACAGAAATGAGAGCCTCCTCTGCCTGTGACAACTCAGTGCACCCGGTGATACAAAAAGCTGAAAAAACCAAAATCCTTAGAATCCTTGAATCCTTAATCCTTGTCTCTTTGGTATCACAAAAAGAATGACAAAGAACTTCCATCTCCATGCAGATAAAAGTGAAATGCAAATCCTAGGCTGCAGGAACTCCCTTCCCAGACCTCTCTCTCAACTTCAACGGCAGTACAGTCATCCCAAAGGATTCTGTCAAAAATATTGGTGCTATCTTTGATCCAGGCCTCTCCTTTGACAGTCACATCAAGGCAATATTCAAAGCTGCATATTTTCACCTCAGAGATATGTCCAGGATTTGGCATTTCATCTCCTTTACTGACCTAGAGAAACTGATCCATGCTTTTGTTTTTCCCCAGAATCGGTAACACACTACTCCCTGGCTGCTCCAACTCCAACTTGAGACGCATTCAACTATTCAAAACTCAGCAGTACGAACCAGAAAACATGAAAAAATATGTCATAATATGTAGTATGACAACTTAATTGTAAATGAATATTATGACGTGTGAGATGATATCATAATTGTGGCATGATATCATAATGTGTAAGTCACATTTGTAACATAATGAACATGTCATAATGTGAATAATTATGTTGTAATTGTGTGTAACAAAATGTGACTAACTGTCACTACTGTGGTAGTAGTAGTAGTAGCAGTGATAGTAGTAGTAGTAATAGTAGTCGGTTTACTGACTACTTACTTCTGGATAGGCTAAGAATAAGAAGAATAAGAACAAAACAACAATAAAAACAGTACTTGCTTTTATTCTTGTTTTGTTCTTATTCTTCTATGGTTATTGTTTATTGTTTATTGTTTTGCACTAATCACCAAGACAAATTCCTTGTATGTGAAAACATATTTGGCAATAAACCTGTTTCTGATTCTGATTCTGATACGTGTGGCTGTTATCTTCCTCTTTTTCAATTACACCTATTGCATATGAAAATAACACAATTTGCATTTGAATTTGTTTATTATTTACAGAATGGTTACAGGCAAATGTAGACAGCGTGAACAATCTGTGTCTTATTTAAGATAGTTTGAAATGATGGCTGCGGGGTGAACTGAGTCTCCTGTCTCCTTTAGTTCCACTTTCCCTGCAGTCCATAGGGTGGCAGTGGTGCACCATAAGTGCTGAATGTACTACCAGACTTCAGACCTCCAAGGCAGCACACTAAAATAAAAAGCAACCTCCGAGGGAGAATGTACAGAACAGCAAACCCACCATAAGAATAACAAATGAATATATTTGAGAGTGGGATCATGTGTAATATTTGAATTACTGAGGCATGACTTTCAGAGAACATCTTGTTCTCACAATGGATATATTGCGATTTAGAAGGAAACCAATAAAATCCACAAGCAGAGCCGTACTATCGATGAAGAATTACAACATAATAAAACGTTATAGTTATCCTCATTCTAAAGGCAATCGCTGAAGTGATGATACAGCAGGACGTGCTGCAGTCACTGCTCATATGGGGATAAAGGTTAAACTTTACTTCCAAAGCCAAGGACCCAAATACAGAGCAATCATGTTCAGAGAGGACGAAATGGCCTCCAGGTTGTGTCTTCCAGTGGAGGATGTCTGGTGCTGTCCTCTGTGTAGTGACATTATTAGAGACCCTGTCATTCCGCCATGCGACCACAGTATCTGTAAAAGCTGTTTGCAGGAATATAAAGGAGGACAAAGATGAGGATGAGGAATGTCCTGTCTGCCCAGGATCCTCCCTGGAGCAGGTAATGTAGGCCATACAGAATGTGAATGCCCTCATAGATAAGCAGATGGACCAATAAGCATCTTCATGTATATTGTGAAAGTGTTTTATCTTCTGTGCTATGTTCTATTCAAGGAGGCTGCACTGTGACTCTTACAAAGATATTCTGAAGAGTTTTAACAGCGCCAAAAGAGATGTTTTTTTTATTTGTGTATTGCAGTTGACAGATTTTGACAGGTACTATCGTGGGGTGGGAGGGAGTTGTGACGAGTGGGGTGAGGCAGCAAAAGGTGGAGACATGTCATTTCTTCCAATTGCAAAAGGATAATGTCAGTCTTTTTCTGTGTGACACTAATATCACTACTTATCACTACATAAGTACTTTTATATGATGTGTTTTAGAAACGTGGTTTCAGACCTGCATGCACTGACATTTCCTGATGTGAAGAAAAAACGAGTGTCAAAGATTGAAGATTGGTTGTCGTCTATCTAAAAATCCCTTTAAACATGAATACCCACAGAAATCACTATCATTGTGAAAAATATAGAGATATACCACCACAAAAATCCTCTTTCATTGTGTTTTAAGAAGCTTACATACAACATGCATATAGCTATCGACAGGCAGAAACAAGGTAAATATGACATTCAATGGGATAATAATACAACCACCTCAAGGAAAGAAACAAATCAAATGTTTTTCTGGGTAGAATATCCCTTTAACTTGTTGCTGCTGCTTTTAGCTCCATTGAGCAATATGGTCTGAAACACCCTCCATTCTTCCACTTAGATGATGTATTCAGGCACAGTACTCCCAGTGCTCTGAATGGAGAGACTCTCCACTGATTATTCTGCTCCCAAGGTAGTTGTAAAGATAGGGTTTGCCTTTTCCCATTCGAAATGTTCACTCAGTGACTATTTATGTAATCGTCAGCCTTGAAATCTAAATTAATTGCTGCTAATACCTATTTTAAGAAGCAGCGTGTGATACTGATTGACTCATACACAGGAAGGAACAACTTGCGTGCTGAGCTGTTAATGTCTGGGAACAAACAATACCAAGTGACTCAGCCAGTAGGAAGGACAGACTCACTTCACGCAATCATATAAATAACAGGGAAAAAAGGACAAGTTCCCTTTCACACTTCTTAATGCCTCTTAATGCTGCGCACTTTTCTTTCTGCCATGTGACAAGGAGAAAGCCTCTGAGGCAGTGAAATGGTGGTGGAAGAACAACATCTATTTGATGAGGGTATCATGCATATATTCCACACATCACAATTCTGGGATTGATCAGTGTAGAGGACCGCCCAACACTACTCTCTGGTGCATGTTACAAAATGATGCACCGATGCATCGCTCTTCAAATTCACAGTCCATTGGCTGCTGCAGAGCCAGCAGAACTTCAATGGATTCCAAGCGGTCCTAGTGCTTTTGGCAGCAGGCTTTGGTTAAAAAATAGATCAAAGAGATCAACTTGATAAAAAGTCTAGAAGGGCGGATAAACTGTGTCCCCACCAGAAATTACATTTTATCATCAGAGACAAGGGAATCAAAAACATTAAGTGGGAAATCCCACTCTGACACCCTCACCAGCTTGACGTCTGCCACTTGATTATATCGCATTGCGCTCGCATTGCGTTAAAGCACATCTCAAGATCGAGTAACAGACTTGTGCGACTCCACAGCCGTATGTTTCAAAGCAACAACCCAGTTCTACTCCTTTGTCAGCATAAAACAAAAACTTATGACCCAAGCATTTAGTTTTGGAGCTTCTTGAAATAAGTGTAATGGTTGCTTTTGAACACAGACCCAGCATTCAGAGAGACAAATTACTTTGTACTTGCAGAGAAATGTGTAAGGCAGCAGGGTGGTGCAGAGAAGTTCCTAAGAGAGTAGGAACTGCAGCCAGGATAAGTGTCCAGAGGGAGGGAGAAGACGGGAAGAGGAAGAGAAGAGGCAGTGGACAATAAAGATGAAGATTAGGAAATGGGAATAGAGATACTGTCAGGGAG
The DNA here is from genome assembly GCA_034670385.1 of Hoplostethus mediterraneus. Classification (NCBI taxonomy): domain Eukaryota; kingdom Metazoa; phylum Chordata; class Actinopteri; order Trachichthyiformes; family Trachichthyidae; genus Hoplostethus; species Hoplostethus mediterraneus. Next base: position 11,312,133 of record JAXDDW010000005.1, read on the forward strand.
CCCATGTGGCAGAGATTCCTCTGGTAAAAGGCCCCCTGGTGCTTGGATAAACTTCGCCTCATGGGAAACCTGATGTGAGCGTCTAGACTCTAGAAGGAGATGCAGGAAATTGAGATGAAGAGAAGTCTCACTTGCTCACTTTTTCTTAGCGCCCGACATGAACTCCTTAACAACTTTAGCATCTAGCTAATGACATGCCATGGCGATGATGCTATCCATGTCACCTTACGTGTTCGGTGCCTCCCCTGTCAACACACTTCTAATAGCAATAATTAATACCTTTATCGTGCTAGCAGGCTTAAAGAGAGACTGGCAAACGTCACTGGCAAGACATCTTGTGAGCATCAATAGGTTATAGCCTGGGGTCAGGAGAGAGCTGGGAGGTGGTAGTTGGAGAGGTACAACTCCAACTGATTAGTAGGTGTGGCTTCAGGGCCTGCTTCAAGGCAAGGCAGCTCCTGAGAGAGAGAGAGAGAGAGAGAGAGAGAGAGAGAGAGAGAGGGAGGGAGTGTGAACGACAGGGAGAGAGACACCTTTCACCCAGCGGGAGAGAACCCCAGAAGATCACAGTATTGTTTGTCTCTCTGTAATGCAACAGTGTTTTCGGCGCTTCACTCGGGGTCTCTGTCAACCTGTGATTGTTTTCGTTTCTTCCCCGAGGACATTGTACTAGTTTTAGAGGGGCATCAGACAGGCTGTGCTAGTTAGGTTTACTAAAGGTCTTTTGTTGTTGTGAAAGTGCACGTACTGCTGTGGCACGATGCACATGCCAATTAGAGAGAGTTAAAAAACACACCCGGGGGACGAGGCTGCTGTTGATGCTCTCCAGCGCTGATGAGGAGCCATGTGTCTATCCTCCAGGGAGAGAGGGTGGGGGGAGGAGGGGGGGGGGCAAATAAGATGCCGTGTGATAAAAAAAGCAAGAAGAAAGAAAGCAGGGAGTTCCTATACTCAGGTGTAATGTGGTCCTTCCCTGTCAGGGTGATTTATGAGGAACAGAAATATTATAATATTCCTGCTGCAAACCAGAGGGAGGGGAGAGAGCTAAGGAGTTTTCAAGTGGTGTGTGTGTGTGTGTGTGTGTGTGTGTGTGTGTGTGTGTGTGTGTGTGTGTGTGTGTATGCAAGAGTCAGGGAGGAGGGCAGTTGGAAATATTTAGCCCAATACAAGAAGGGAAGCAAAGCAACAACAGAAGGAATCAAGTCAATAAGTGGACATAGCACCCAGTAGACCCACTCGCTGCATCTGACTTGCATTCTGCACCGATCCCAAAGTGAATGCCCCGCACCAATTTTGTGTGCATTTGCAATTTCTGTTTGTCCTTGTGTGTATAGATTGAACTCAGAAGTGGAAGCAAAAAACTCAAACCGAGATGTTTAAATGCATGTGATTTGTCTACTACCCTGACCCTTCCTCTTAGCGCGTACCTATTTGTTTCATTTGTTTAAATAAAAAGTAGGCAGATAACTTTTTGCACTTTTACCCTAGCACTGGTTCTGCTCTTAGTTGCTTGTTTAGGAAGGAGATGCACTTACAATTTCTGGTGACTAGTAGTTCTCTTGCCTACCTATGTTGAATGCACTTATTGTAAGTCGCTTTGGATAAAAGCGTCTGCTAAATGACTGTGATGTAATCTAATGTAAATGTAATGTAGTGTCTCTGCACTCGACACTTTAGAACATATAGATGCAATTCTTTGTCTCTTTTTCACTTGTCACTTTATCTGTCAGATGTAGAATAAAAATGAAAAAATTTGCATTTAAAAAAAACTAGAGATTTTTTTTCTTTCATTTGTGAGTGGGAGCTCTCCTTGCATCTAGTGTTCATTAGATTTGTGGTTCCTATGCACCCCTATTTTTACATATCCAGCCAGTACACTAGTTGCAGATTGTGTTTATGCTGTATATATATACACCGATCAGCCACAACATTAAAACCACTGACAGGTGAAGTAAGTAACATAGATTATGTTGTTACAATGGCACCTGTCAAGAGGTGGGATATATTGGGAAGCAAGTGAACAGTCAGTTCTTGAAGTTGATGTGTTGGAAGCAGGAAAAATGGGCAAGGGTAAGGATCTGAGCCACTTTGACAGGGACAAATTGTGGAAAAATTCATGTGGACGGGGAACCTGGGGAAGAGATGGCACCGGGATGCAATATGGGAGGAAGTTCTGCTGGGAAACCTTGGGTCCTGGCATTCATGTGGATGTTACTTTGACATGTACCACCTACCTAAACATTGTTGCAAACTAAGTACACCCCTACATGGCATCGATATTCCCTGATGGCAGTGGTCTCTTTCAGCAGGTTAATGCGCCCTGCCACACTGCAGACATTGTTCAGGAACGGTTTAAGGAACATGACAGAGAGTTCAAGGTGTTGACTTGGCCTCCAAATTCCCCAGATCCCAATCCGATCGAGCATCTGTGGGATGTGCTGGAAAAACAAGTCTGATCCATGAAGGCCCCGCCTCGCAACTTACAGGACTTAAAGGATCTGCGTCTTGGTGACAGATACCACAGGACACCTTCAGAGGTCTGGTGGAGTCCATGCCTCGACGGGTCAGAGCAGAGGGGGACCAACACAATATTAGGCAGGTGGTATTAATGTTAAGGCTGATCGGTGTGTATATTACAGTTGTTTACACATGTATCCATTGCTTATGATGTGACTGTAATTAACCTTATCACCAGCACCACATGAACAGGGGAGAAGGGGAAGACAGGGTGGAAGGAATGATAACCTTGAGAGAAGGAGGTTTCTCGGTGTGACTCTCTGTACGTCTGAAAGAGGCTGTGTGGTCTCCCCTTTGAAGTATTGCTCTGCACCCCTTATCACACTCATTCATACAGAACACCACACACACACACACACACACACACACACACACACACACACACACACACACACACACACACCAACCAATTTATGGGTATAACCAATTGGATGTCAACTGCTTTGCTATTGTATTGCAATGTTTGACAGACGGATATTACACTCATGAACATTAAGTATGTTCCAACAGGAGAGCTTCTGCCAATTCCCACATGAACACAGAACATAAATGATATTTCAAGAGGTAAATACTGGCGTACTGGTGTATTGGTGTACATAGAAGAGCCACGCCTACTGATCCAGATGAACGAGAATACTGACAACACCATGAATTCAATTGAGCTTTCTTTTTTAGCAGAGCATGTACATTTTTAACTACAGAAGTTCATGATTGGTCATTTACCACACTGGCTGCTCTGGGGACCTGTAGTCAGCACCACTTTCTAACTTTCATTTTGAAAACCTCATCTAAAAAAGGCAATGTGATTTTTATTCTGTGTCCTAGAAACATTTTGCTTGTTTGCAATTACCTGAGGAATAAAACCCTGAATGCTGATTGTGACAACGAATCCCCCGGACAGCTAAAATTAGAGGTTGACTTAACTCCTGTGAAAGATGAAAAACAAAAGTGAACTATCCCTCATACGCAAATGGACGTTTAAAGGTCAGCCATTCTGACTCTCACTCAAGAGATGCTCATGGGCAGGACCCCCATTACTAGACTGGAAAATGAGTTGGAGTGCCGCACGGCATTAATACACCTCTTGGCACAACACACACATGCACCAGAGCTGTAATTCAACTTCAAGTAGAACATTTACAACATCGCCTCCTGTCATTAGTGACAGAGAAGAGATGATGAGGAGGAGGAGGAGGAGGAGGGGGGGGGGGCGGGGATTCAGGGGCATAGTGAGATAGAGAGATGCATAGAGTGATGCAGGGCTGAAGTGGGATGAAATGAAACGGGGCAGAGGCGGGATTAGCTACAGCTATTAGCAGCTTCCAAAGTAATCACTCTCATTAGTTGCTATCAGATTGGGTTAGATGGTTATAGAACAAAGGAGAAAGAGGGCGCGAGAGAGAGAGAGAGAGAGGGAATGAGAGTGAGAGATACAGAGAGAGAGAGAGAGAGAGAGATTTATAGAATGTATGCCCACTTAGTTTTTCTTGCATAGATATGTTTTTTCTTACACAGATATCATAGCACCAGTGATATATATTTCCTGCACACAATCCAGCTGTCTATCAAACCAACTGACAACTGCCTCTGTTACAGTCAAGTTGTTTATTATAATATCTTGTTGTTGTATCTCCACAATGTCAACTTTCCAGGAATAGCCTTGTTTTTTGACAATCATGCATTTTTGAGTTTATCTAATTGGCTTTGAAAAGATTTAATAAATATAAGGGTCCTTCAACTGATCTTAAAACATGAAAAACACCGGGGAAAAAACACGGAATTCATGGACACGTTGTCTGATGTGGGGATCAAACTTGCTGTAACCAGTACTCCACTCTGCCATCCACAACAGATGAGAAGCACTTCCTGCCATTACAGTCCACTGACATTGAGTCTGTTCATTTTACATGAAAAGTTCATTTTACATTTTTATTTTCTAGTTTCTTTTATCAGAGACAAGGCTGTTCACCTTGAGACTGAAGAAAGAACGACGCAGCCCAGGCGAGAGGGACCTGGATGGATGCGCTCCACGGTCAGAAGTGTGCTTGTGTAGTTTCACAAGGCCTGGAGGTTCCAGCCACTACACCATCTCTGGACTCCACAAGGAGGTCCATTCTCTTATCTATCTGTATTCACAGTGTGCTGTGGACAGAAAACACAGTGTTGATTACATTAAATGTGATACAGATCTGGTGCCAGCGCCACTGGGTCAATACAACTGACAAAAGAGTAAAGAGAGTGTGCTTTAGCTCACTCAGCACTCTCAGCTCTCTTTCTCAGTCTCCATGCACCCAATTACACCTGATATGTAGTCCCCACACCTCTCCCGCTCCACTCTTCTCTCTGCCACTCTCTCTTACTTCAGCACTACTTGAAATGATTCTTTCATCTATTCTTTCATCGCCATAAATTTATTTTTGCTTCCTCATACCTCCACACTTTATCTCCCGTTTCTCTCCTCTTTGCAGGGTCAAGTTGGTGTGCTAAGCAGAGGGGCATCTAGATTTCAAATAGGGGGGCCAGGCTGGGGCCGTTATTCATGGGGGACCGGTTTTATTATGCAGAACTTGCATCTAGCTTATTAGCAATTTATCTATTTTTACCACGGCACAGTGGGGATTCAGATAAGTTAGTAATCAGACTGTAATCAGAAACTTCATTCTCCAGATTGCAAAAGACACCAGCTACACCTTGGTTGGTATACACCTTGGTTCATCCAAAATATTTATTCAATCTCAGCAAGTGATACCTCATTTTCTAACTCTGATTCTGTATTTTAAATTCATTTAATTAAAAATAATGGTCAAAAAGATGATCCTGATATTTGTGTTGATTCCCATTTATTTTTTGTTCCACCTTGCAAAAATTACACCATGCACTGCATTATGCCCCTCAGTTAGCAGGGCCCCAGAGGGGGTCCAGGCCTCATAGGGGCACCCCTCCCTAGAACCGCCACTGGTGCTCAAGCATTCAGTTGTTGTTTCATACGATATGGACGTCAATGATCTCCTTATATGGCATCTATCAAAGTAACGGCAAAGATAGCAAACTGTCAGTGACCAGTGCACATTCCTCAAATGTTGAGAACATGTTTGTGTTTGTGTTCCTCTTCCAGAACAGAAGTCACTGGATTGGCTCGTATCTCAGGATCAGGTCTCTGTGTTAACACCTAGTATCTCAAATATCTTCTTCCTAGAAAACAAGGATCAAAATTAAAAAATGTCACTTAAAAGACTGGTACCCTATCATTTGAAAATGTGAAATTCACAGGGAAATATACTTATTGTACCAAACAAATTCTTGCTAGACCATTTTTGTTTTCTCTTAGAAAAAAGTCTACTTCGTTCATCATTTCATTAAGGTTTTTCAGCTGAAATTTAGATTTTACCAAATTCTAGCAAGACAGCAAAAACATGTTACATAACAAGAGAGAGGTAATTATGCTCGTAGTTTGGCATCGCTGACTTGTAATTTCCCTGTGGCATTCAATTAAACACTATTTCTCTATCTCTCTGCTGTTGAATTATCCATCAACCTGTTCATTATTGTTAAAATGTTTTGCTACAATTATCTTATTATGTAGGATTCTTAACATTTGAAGACCCCAAATGTTAAGAATGAGATGCGTTTGACATTGCACTCTTTTAAACAATTTGTGAAGCAGCGCTGAATTCTGGAGATATTGAAGAGGAAGCACATGGGAGAGGCTAATTAATGGAGGGGTGGTGGGAGCTACATGAATCATGTTTATTTGTTCTGGTGTGTGAGTTGAATAAATGCACAGACTAGTGAGGCCTCTTGAGCGTGGACAGTGGGCGATATATTCAGCTTGCAAATGTTTTCTTGTACTTTTCATGGGGCGGAGATAATTGCATCGTCTAGCAGGCTATTTTCAAATTCTCCTGTAATGGTGACTGTCGCCTAGCAAGCACCGCCTCCTGTGTCTTGTGCAAAGTGATTCAGATATTCTGGAACAAATGTACCCTTTACTTTGGTACCTCAAGGAATAGGAACAGTGTTATTAAAAACACACTCGTAATAAGTTTACAACAAGGGCTTGCTCTTTGCGTCCCAAGTTGCTTTCCACTCCACACTTGACGGGTTTCAAATGTGGATATCCAGATAACATTTGGAGCTTTTATAAAATGCTTGCTTACATGAAAGTAAAAATTCAGTAAAATAAGATAAGATACATTTTATTTTAAGCTTTGGAATATGCAATATTATATGGAATATTATTAAAGTTATAGGAGAGCTGAAGTCCTTTTTCCTTTTTGAGGATAAGATCATCTCTCTTTCTGAAATATGAAGTCAAACATTTCAGGTGACGGTTTGAAACGAAAGAAAACAAATAAATAAATATGTTGTTGACACCACCAGCAACATCTTAAGGAACAGTTAAACGTTAATTTAAGAAATAATAACCTATAGCCGCCCATCCAAACAACAAACAATGCAAGTAAGTTGTGTATGTGTCTATGTGAGCACAAGCATGCCAAAGTGAAGGCCCGGGCTCGCCCATAGGGACCAACAGACACAGATTGCTGTGAAGCCCCATATAGTAAACACAACACTTTGTCTTTCTCCTTCTCTCTTTCTTTCTCTCTCTCTCTCTATATATATCTATCTATCTATCTATCTCTCTATCTATCACTCCCTCTCTCTGTATCTCATTTCCCCACACCCTGTAAAACAAGATAGACAGTGATAAAAAAACGGTGGAGAGACAGGGACAGATAAATGATTGAAGTGAAAGATATGGATAGAGAGATAAAATAGATCCTGCATTTAGAGTCTCAGAGGAACGGATGCAGTGTGTGGGCAGGTACCGCTGAAGATTTGCACTCTAGCATAGCCTATAATAACGCATTATATAATCTATTGAACATTTCTGTCTGCGGTTGTGGCATTGTTCCAAGCCGGACGTCCAGCTGAGTGGTGGATTGAACACTGGGGACAAACTTGGATTGTGAGTTCTGCTGGTTTGAAGTATTTCCTATCTCTTTCTTGTCTGCTAACGGCTTGATAAGAAATGTTCATTCTGTTTCCTCTCCCCTCTGTTGCTTCTTGAAGTGACTTACAGCCCTTTCTGGAATTAAGGTTGTATTATGTCTCCGGAATTGAGGTTTTCATTGTCAACAATATGAAAGAAAAACCAAAAGAAAGAAAAATAAGCAAAGAGAGAGAAGAGAGAGAGAAAAAAAAAGAGAGAGGGTGAGTCAATGAATTTGTATAAAGTGTCAGCAGAGTAACTGAAGAGCATCGCCAGGCCAGACAGAGTCTACGGCGAGGAGAACACAACTACAAATTTGCTGTGGTTAACAACACGGTGGTCGATAAGCCTCATCATGTTACCCTTCAGAAGCAAAAAGTGGAGATGGGAGATGGGCTGCTTGGGGTGTAGGGTGGGGGGGGGGGGGTGTGTGGGGTGGAGGGGGGTGGGCAGTGTTACAGTTGAAAGTGGTGGAAGAGGAGGATGAGTACGTGTGAATGGAAAAGGAGAGTAAGGAGTGGACCTTTCCGCTGAAAAGGTCGCCCAAATAGCTCCACTTTTCAGGCTAATCAGAGAAGGACGGGACGGACACTAATCACCCAGTCAGAAGGTCATGAAAGGTCACTAAAAGGTTATTTAGGCCACAGCAGCCTAGCTCAGATCACCTGTCCATCACTTTTTCGAATGACCTATCCTTGCAAGGTGAGAGACAGAGAGCGAGAGAGCGAGAGAGAGAGAGAGAGAGATTAATGTTGCTGTGTTCCATACATTTTGTTTATGTGAGACTAACGCAACATTTACTGATAAATCGGTGCAGCTCGTCTGGTCAGGACAGGAAATTAGCCTCACAAGAGCAGATAACAAACAAGGGCAAGTAATTTATAGCGGAGATGCAGGGATACCGGAGGAAATAGGGGTGAGAAAGCAAAGGGAAACGGGAGAAAGATCAACCTAAAATATATCAACAGACACAATGTACTGGTTAGAAAAGATGGATATGGGACAGAAGACAAATTTAGAGTTGTTGAGGGGGATTGGCATTGATTGACATTTGAGACAGGATCCTTGATGACCCTTTTGACCTCTAATAAACTGTATCAGCACAAGTGCCAGGTATCGTCCATGAGCCAGACAGATTTCACCTACAGGGAACAGCAGAAGCCTTGTACGGTCAGGCCAGACCACAGAGTCTGGTTATTCCCACTATTCAACTTTCACTGTTTTACCAACAAACTACTGGTTGGTTTTCAGTACAGTAGACAAACTTACCAACCAGCCAAAATTGACCAGCGTTTGGCAGGCGGGTGACTGGCTGGATGGATGGCAGGTGATCGGTGTTGATTTCCCACCCAGGGAACAGAGCATGGGCCAGAGGGACAGATTTCAAATATGGCTTTGGGCAAACTTATGATTTTTAGAATATTACATGCCTACAGATCTATATTTTGATGATAGCAGTCGACTGGAGCCCTTGGATGTTATAAATGAACCGATGATCTGTGTGTTTTTATAAGTACATTAAATATGAGACATGAGAGATTGTATTGCTCTGTAAAAACAAGTCTTGAAATAAGCACTGATATCTTTTTAATTTCATAAAAATAGGCAGATGTATTCTAATAACCCCCCAAAGCACATTGCTTCCAAGTATAAAATTGGTTTATTAATCCACGTATCCAGTATACACATCACCAGTCCCAGCCCCCAACTTGTATAACATCACCTTGACACGTTGTCCCTGAGTTGTCCCACTGTCATGCCAGTGTGGAGTTTATATACCCGAGTCCTTTGGGGCTCCAACATCCGATTTGAAATGCTCAGTCTTCATGGCTTTATACAATCAGAAATAATAATTATAGACATATAACAATTGTAGCATCACAAATAACCTAATTGCTTTAAACATTTGTTTTTTTACCACAGAGCATAATCAGGCTGAAAATATGATATACTGTAGTTTATCATTGTTTTAGGTCTAAGCCCATGTTTTCCATAATATTTTCTATGATACTATTGATATCCTTTGACCTGCTATTTCCAATACAGCCAAACAGAATACTTCAAAGCAACATCAGATTTAGAGAGTTTAGAGATAAGCAACATAGTACACAATACTTAAAGGGTTATGAGAATTGACTGGATCAATGGTGAACTGATTGCAGTACTAGTCAAAATATGTTCTTCTGGTACACTAATAAATAGTTGTTTGTGTTATACTCCAAACTCAAAAGATGAAAAGCAGACCTCTATTTGAGATTATTTTCCGCCCCAATTCATTTAATTAAAGTTAATCAATTCATTCAGGAGCTGGTCCAAATGAGAAATCATTATATGGTGTACTTTATGGTATTTTAATTGCCTACAGCATCGCTGTAATATTCCAATAATATTCCTATAGGGAGAAGAAGCAATAAGCAGATGTTTCTGTCCCAAATCCCTCAAGTGATCCAATTTAATCCCACCAACGCTGGAACTCTTGTTTAACTCCTCAAGCAGTGATCACAACCATGGACACCCAACTGCTGTTATCATTACCAATGCCCAACTCCTTCCACATTTAAAAAAGTAATTTCTCAATTTCTGAACCAACTTGAGGCCTGAGGTGGGGTGGTGGTAGGGGTGGTAGAGAGGTGGACTTAGAAAGAGAGGAAGAGAGAAGGAGAGAGAAAGGAAGAGAGAGGACAAAAAAGAAGAGGCAGAGGCGGGCAAGAGGGGGAGGAAGATAGAGTGGGCGAAAAAGAAGAACGGGGGAGAGGGAGAGAGGCGCCGAGAAAGAGAGAGAGAAATTTAGAGAGACAAGCATGGAGGGAGAGAAAGAGACAGGGACAGGGACAGGGACAGATAGATAGATAGATATATAGATAGATTGATAGATAGAAAGATAGAGTGAGAGTGAGAGAGAGAGAGAGAGAGAGAGCTACAGAGAGAGAGCGAGAGAGAGAGAGCTCTGGTGGTTTTCATCAGTCACATCTCGCTGTGGGAGGGGGATTGAAGCGACTGCCTCGGAGCTCTCCGGTAACAGAGACAGTAGACGGCACTGACTCACACCGACTCTCCACAGCAGATAGACCGTACCTGAGCGGCACGCTGACAAGCTGACAAGCTGGTAGATGATGTAGACAGAAAGGAAGTTTTTCTTTATCGCTTTTTTTCCACTCAGCTCCTTTGATTTATGCCGTTGAATTTGCGCGTCATCAAATAAGTCAGCATGCATGTTATTGATCCTTATTCGGCAGACGGCGGTGAGTTAAAAATATCCTTAAAACACACCTGAGCGCGTCGGGACGGGCCAGGTCGCCTTGCTTTTATTCTCACATTCATAACTCATTCATCAATTGCGGACGAGACAACTTCGTTTCTGCGCAGTGTTGGTTTTTCTATTTTCCTCCTTAATTTTGGTCTCACAACCATCCACCTCCTCCCTTCTCTGCGCTTGAGAAGACAACAGCGACCGAGGAAACGCGAATGCATCGGCGGTCCAAGGGATTCAGAAATTCAATTTAGTCTGCGATATATCAAAGTGCTGGCTGGTTTTGAAACCACATCAACACCACCGATAACTGGACCCTCGCAAGGATGATACTCCAGCAGAGACACTAGACGGACCGAACAGCCGCCGCCAACATGTTTAGGCGAGGTAAGAGAAATATTCACTTTGGTTGGTGCGACCGGGTTGTTTTGGGTGTCTGGGGTCGATGTGTGAGTGTGTATCGAGTTTTTTTTTTGCCTTAACAACTTCCCCTCCGTCCTTTAACTGTGATGGAGGGAATTTCATATTTTAAGAAAATTAAATATTTATCCACACCGTGTAAAAATTATTCTTAAAATAGCGAACGGCTGCCGCACTGCAGTTTGTAGGACTTAGGGATGGCTGGTGCTGGTGGTGTCTGTATGTGTGTGTGTGTGTGTGTGTGTGTGTGCGAGAGAGAGAGAGAGAGAGAGAGAGAGAGAGAGAGAGAGAGAGAGAGAGAGAGAGAGAGAGAGAGAGATTGTGTGTCACTGGCAGAAAAAAAGTCCTGGAGCTGCACCTTTATAGGTACCTATTTAGGCACTTTGTGTGTTTGCGCCTGTGTGCGTGCGCGTGCGCATGGGTGTGTGTGTGTGTGTGTGTGTGTGTGTGTGGCAATCGTGGCAGGATCGGGCGCACATCAACAGCAGGATATGTTGACTTCTATCTGCATCAGGGAAGACTGTGGCGCTTCCCGAGGGTCTGGGCCCGGGGAGGATGAGCCGGTGGAAGACAACACAATAACCACGGCTCCCAACCAACACCTCACTGTTTACCTTCACACTGACGCGTGCGATATGGCGGTCAGAGGTCGGGCAATTTACCAGAATGACCTTGCCCGTGTGTGTGTGTGTCTGCATGGACTGGGGGGAGCTACAGTCTCATAGACAGCTTTCCTCTTTGCGCGCGCGCGCGTGTGTGTGCGCGCGCGCGCCGTGGCAGAGTTTGAATAAACACCAATATTGAGAAACCCATGGAGCCATATCATACATGTATGCGGGCATGTAAACACACATCACACATGGATTTAAAATTGGAAATGCAACGCAAGTACATCTCTCACTCTCTGACTCACACACACACACACACACACACACACACACACACACACACACACACACACACACACACACACACACACACACTCACACACACTTTTAACCAGAAGTATTCGTGGAGTGGTGACTCATCTGCCAAACCCCAAAAATACAATTAGGGGCGCCAGTGAAAGGCAGATTGTCAGGGAGCTGTTTTGTGATGAGCGTAGTGCACGGCTGACTGAACCCTGAGAACATAATAGAAAAACATCTTTAATAGAGACACTGGAAGTCTGTCGTTTGTCATTCCAATGCAGCCAAACGCCGAGGAAGGGGATCATACATCCACGCACATCATTGTCTATTAACTCACTTGGTTGGCCCCAGTCAGGGCACAAGCTGGGCAACCTCCTCATTAAGGGTGGGACCTAATGTGCTTGACAGAGGGCTGATTAGCCTTGTAGTGCTGTCATTCTGTGTGTGTGTGTGTGTTTTTGTATGTATGTGTGTGTGTGTGTGTGTGTGTGTGTATGTGAGAGAGAGAGAGAGAGAGAGAGAGAGTGAGTCTGCTGTTTGGCCTATATGCCACACACACACACACACACACACACACAAGCACACATGCACGCACACACACATACACAGCAGTGGTTATGGGTGATGAATTGCTTTGTATCTCTTCTCACAAATATGTGGCTGTCAGGAACAATAATAAAATTTTGAGTAATTGTGCAGTCTGCCTGAGATACAGTTATCTATGTCTGTCACCTTTACCTACAGTATCTCTCTGGGTGGTGGGATAGAACAAGAGCGAGAGGGAGAGAGAGAGGGAGAGAGGGAGAGAGAGAGGAGGCGGATAAGTGTTTTTGTGTAATGAAAACTCTCTCTCTCTCTCTCACTCTCTCTCTCTCTCTCTCGCTCTCTCTGCTTGGCCAGTTTCTCTTTCCAGCCAGTGTCTGAGAGGAGAGGTCTGGCAGGCGAGGCTTGCTGATTGGCTAGTAGCGAGCTGGTTTGGGTAGCTGCCTAAGCTTTGTCTCCCTGCTTGTTTGGAGCTGGATTTGCTTCCCTTACTTGACTTTGTCTTCTGTTCCCCACTCAGTTCTCTCTCAGTTTATCTAACTCCCAGTTCTAGAGCCGTGATACTGTTGTATAGCCGTGGCAAGGTCTCTTCAGTTCTTATCATTGCTATTTATTATTATTTCATCATTTTGCTCTATCTCTCTCTCATACCATATATTGTGATCCAAAAAAAAAAGTCACAAAATGTGGAGTATTTTGATATTACCTTCAGCCATGATAAGCTAGAACTAACTCCAGCCTTGTACTGAAATTCACAGATCGATATCAATATGTGAAGGTAAAATTGCAAGTCACTGTTCATTCAAACTATAGCCCGATCCACGCCCAAGGGGTAATAGCTTTCTTTGAGGCCAAATCTGACTAAAGCCTGCGCTAATGATGAAATTTTCCAACAGGATTTTGAAATCCAATCCCAACCTGAGTTCAAGCAATTAATTGAGGAATCTGTCCTGATTCAACCTAAAGCCATGTTGTACATCCATGTTCAGGCATAAATGTCAAGCAAAGCAATTTGTCCTATTAAGGGAGAAATAAAAGCCCACTCCCAACTTGCTTCATTATAAGCTACATTTTACTTTTGGCTTGTTTTGTTTTGGCTTGTCATACGGTGTCATAAAAATAGTATCATATATCTAATGGCATTGCGACAAAGAAGAATGTCACATCCTTACTTTCTCTCTCTGAGTTGACAGTTGCGTTGTCACACATACATTTTGCCCGAAGGCCATTGTCAAGACAAGTCTACAGTGAAAAGATGATCCAATTAGATGCTGCTGTTGCTCTTTTGTATGTGTGTATGTGTGTGTGTGTGTGTTTACTAGCATCTATGGTGGCCTTGGTAGACGATAATAACATATGGATTAGTGACAAAATGTTTATTTGGGTCGTGAAGCACCAAATGGTTGTGTAATTGAGTGTTGAGATTGATCCAAATTCGCTCCTGCAGTACTGATATCCTAAGGCAGTGGACAGATTTTACAGATTAGGCAACTGAACACAAAAGGGAATGGGGCACTTTGTGAAATCTGTGGCTATATTATATTAGAGAATCAAATCATTCTGGGGTTTGGTGATGGTAATCAATTACATCTCTAATGCAAATCACAGTGGAGAAGGGAATGAAACTCATCAAAACATGCATGGTCACTGTACAGACTCACGGTGTGTACACTGGCCACGCATATCCATGACCTTTGCAGCCGCTCCTCCTGCCCGATCTCAAGGTCAAATCACAAACTCCTTCTCTCTTGCTGAATGTTCAACAGAGTTTTTTTCTCATCAAATCGCACACTATTTTCCTGGAACATGCTAATCTTTTACGATTGATACACCATGTTTAAAGGTCTCTTGAAATGTTTAAGCAATAAATAAACTAAAATAAACTAAAAAGAATCACTGGGGATCACTGGTGTTTTACAGCAGACTCAACAAGTGAACTCTCTCTGAACACAAAATGCTGGAAATTACATTGTCCAAAATATGAAACCTGCACCATAGAACACTTTACAATGGCCCTTAAGTGCATTAACCTGTATATTAGTACATTGGGAAGCATTGGAAGTCCATGATAATACTGCAATTGCGCCATGTTAGTAACATTTGTTAAGTTTTCAAAGTTCTATCACAGTTTTATCGTATTTCTATAAGTATGTGCATTATGTACTAATACGTTTCTGTAGGTCGCTACGCAGATCAATACACTGGAACAAGTCCATTGCAAAGCAATACATTACTCTGCACTATTTTTTACATTGCTCAAGCCAAAAAGTTGAGCTGAGTAAGAAATGGTAAGGCTAGCAGGCCATGGTGGACCAGCAAGGTGGAAACGTTCATGCCTGAATCCACCCTAATTAGACTCCTGCTATGCTTGTTTAATTGCCACTGTATTAACATTATTGCTGAATTGCACATAAATATGGTGCTCTAATTTGCTTATGAATCGCTGCGGCTCACCTTGAGAGCCGGCTGCAGACACAGCAGGAAGGTCCTGTGTGAATAGAGTACCCAATCAAAGGAGGCTTTACTCCCCATAAGGCGCCCTGTAGAGACCTTTGATTGCAGGTTCACATGGAAACTAAGGGTGCTTGTGATTGTGTGTGTGTGAGGGTGAGGGCGAGAGAAAGTGAGAGTGAGTGTGGGTGGGTGTGTGCGTGTGCATGTGAGAGTGAGAGAGAGAGAGTGTGTGTGCACGCATATGTGTATGTTAGGTGTAAAAATGGATCCACATATGTGTGTTCACATAGCAAGAATACTAACAAGGTGACAAAGGATTTTGAGTGTGTGTGGGAAGGGTGGGTGCGGGGGTGTGTGCGTGTGTGTGTGTGTGTGAATGTGTGTTTGTCTTTGTGTGTGAGCTTGGGGAATTGTTAGTGTAAATGTCAGAGCTGGAGGACTGAGTTATATACCAGGCAGATGCTCTCAGCCCTGAAGAGGAGGGATACACAGGGGGAGAGAGACTGAGAAATAGAGAGAGAGAGAGAGAAAAAGAGACAGACATAAAAACAGACAGACAGACAGACAGACAGAGGGAGACAGAAAAAGAGTTGGAGACAGAAAGACAGACAGGGAGAGAGAGAGAGATTGTGAGGCAGACTTCAGCTGGAAGATAAAGGGATACACAAGGAAGGAGAGAGCCAGTGGCTAGTGAAAACTGAGCTGATTGTGTGTGTGTGTGTGTGTGTGTGTGTGTGTGTGTGTGTGTGTGTGTGTCTGTGCGTCTCTGGCTGATTTTCAGTTTTTTCCTCTCAAGGCCAAGAACTTTGGTATTTTTCTATCTCCCGGAAGAGAAAGAGGCAGGGGTGTGGGCGTGGAGGACGGCTATACCAGTCGGACTCACCAACAGCTCCCAGCAGCGTTCGCGTCCGCCGCCTGGAATTGAACGAGCTGCTATTCCTCATGTTAATGTTTTTACACGGCTTATTTTATTGTGTTTTTATGCTCCTGTAAAAAAAAACAAAAAAAACAAGCCATGAACTCTCAGCTTCCAGTTAGCTCTCAACTTAACCACTTGGCTTCCTCGGAAGTTCCCGAACACATTATAGTGGGAAGTTGTCGGACGGGTAACATTTGCGATATTGAACGCAACCACATCTCCACTTCTAAACACAATCTCTCTGAAGCAAAACATTTCTAATCCCGCGAGTCTAACCCCCCCCCGTGCAGGATTTCTCTCCACTCTTTCAACTCTTCTTCTTGACTCTATCCCCTCGCACTCCTCTAATCTCCCCTCCTCCTCCCGTCCTCCTCTCCTCCGTAGCCGGTTCGGTCTGTACCTGTTGAATAATTGATGGCTGTTTTGGTTTCCGATAAGGTGTTTGGGGGTCTTGCTTCGTTTCCTCGCAGGCGGCTCGCACGGCTCAATTCCTCCTTTCGCTCCCTTTCTTTCTTTCTTTCTTCCTTCACTCTGCCTCTCCTCTTTTTTTTCTCCCCTCTCTTCCTCACGCCTCCCCCCCCCCCTGTACATCCATACACCAGCTATACCCTATACTCTGCGCCACTCACGTTGTCTGCGGGCTGCGTTGGCATGCATGCGCGTGCAGCAGTTTGCAGTTAATAGCTGAAAATCCCGCTCAAGGTTTTTATTCCGGATAATCTGTTTATATGCATCTCCTTCTCCTTGATTACAAAGCGCCCTGCAACCATAAATGAATGGAGCATCCGGAATATTACCATGGAAACAGAATTTAGAGGAAGAGAGAGGAAACAAAAAAGTAAATGGGATAAGGTGTCGCCTCCATATCCAGGATATCCAATATAGCAACATGCCAGCTATCATATCCAGGTTATTGTAAATGCGATTGGCGTCTGCGTGGAGCAAATCTTAAATGTAATACTTGAGAATCCTGAAAAATATTGCAATATTAATATGCATGTAAAGGCATGTTTTTAGCTAGCTGTCTGTCTTTGTGCCTACCCACTATCACCCACTCTCTGTGCCTTACAACTTCTCTGTCTTTCTTTGTCCCTTTGCCTCTCTCTCTCTCTCTCTCTCTCTCTCTCTCTCTCTCTCTCTCTCTCTCTCTCTCTCGCTCTCCCCGTCTGCCATCACCACTCAGTAAAGTGTTTAGAGCCTGTATTGGCTGTTACCCAGCATGTGGGGAATTGAAGGAGATGGGTTAAAGAGGGAGTGGAGTTCATCAAACCCGGGACACTGAGTCCATTCCTCTTGATTTACCACATCTCTCAAGCCCCGTCTGTCCTATTTACCACCTAGGTTACACACCAAAAACATGTGCATCTGTGCATCACACACACACACACACACACACACACACACACACACACACAAGCTCTTTTACATGTTTCCCTCCCTCTATCCCTCCATCCCTCTCTACCTCTCTGTACTGCGGTATAAAGACAGGCAGGAACGGCAGCAGTAGCAGGTCTTACATAACTACATCACTGCATTAACGAGCCCATCTGCCTCTGACTGGTGCTTACAGTGATAGTTAGTGCCCTGATTCTAATGATACACACACTCAGCTCAACACACACACACACACACATGTACACACACATGCATTGACTTCATTCATTCCCAATATCCACAACCCTAACCTTCACCTCTACATGCCTAACCCAAGTGAAGCCAAAATGTCTTCACTTGGCAAAAACACCCTCACCTTGAAGGTCTAAAACTCAAGAACACACACACACTTGCTGAAACACACACCCCATACTGACACATGAGATGGCCATGATTGGAAGGCTCTCATGTGTGGGAGGGCAAGTCAAGCCTGTGTTCGATACACACTTCAGTCCCAGTGTGACAAAAGGAAGGGGAGGATGGAGTGATGTGGAAGAACAGGAGACGAGGGACTCGAATTTTCTAATTTTCTTTACTTTCAACCGAAAGTGTTGTTTGTTTGCCGCACCTCATTATCACACAGTGGTAGTTGCGTGTGTACGTGTGAGCCTGGTGTGTGCGTGCGTGTGTGTGCGCGTGTGTGTGTGTGTGTGTGCGCGTGTGTGTGTGTGTTAGGCTTACATAACTATCAGACGCTCAGCTGGGGAGTGCAGATGAATCCCAGGACACCTTTTATTGGATCTAGTACGGTAAGTCTCTGGAACACAAAACGGAAAAAAAAGAAAACTTTTACAGAGTTGAAAAAAGTCAGAGAAAACTTCCAACGGGCGTCTAAATAAGAGCCTTCCTCTCTTATGAAACACGTTGCTGCAATCGTTTACATGACATCGCGGTGATATTTTTGGCTAGCTTATCCAGAACGACGTACAATGAGCGAGTACTTCACACACAGACTTGTACATGAATTTGTCGCTACCTATTTTCTCTTCTAATCTTCTGTAACCCCGTTTTACTGGGATCGCTTCTTTGTTTTTGTCTCACCGGCTTTTATTTCTGATTTTATTAAGTGCTCTATAAATACAGTTTATTATGGGAGGGATGTTTCTCCGTGTAGTTCAAGACCCATGCTTTTGAATTTGCTTAATCGGTGGCCTCCTGCCAGGGAGGACAGGATTCATAGGTGTGGAAAAACATGTCCTGCTAGCAATTAAGACATCTATATTATATGAAGGGTGAAAACAGCAACTTAATACTGTACCTACTCATGTCCAACACTGCTTCGGTTAAGGTTAGGCAACTAAAAAACATTGGTTAGGTCACAGTTAAGGTTAGGTTAGGTCACAACTTTGGTTTAAGTTAGGCAACTAAAAGGTTAGGATCTGGTTTTTTTTTCGTCATGGTCAAAAAAAGAAGAACTTTGGGGGAAATGAAAACGTGTTTGTATCAGTTGGGAGTCGAACCCCAGGTTGCTGGAGTTGAAAACAAGCGTGTGCATCACTCCACGTGTGACCTCTGCCTCCTGTTTCTCACGAACACGTACGATGTCATCAGAAACGCTGACGTGAGAACCGCTTGGAAGGGCTTCGTTCCAAAACACATACTACACTATATATATCTGATGAAAAAACAAAACATTGATTCACTTCATCAATTCATTTATCTTATTACTTAAGCGTGAGCCGGACTGCTGTTGCTTTGAGAGACGACATTAAATATGTGGAGTGTGGAGACTGTAGCCGTTGTTGACAGGGCTGGTTCGTGTAATGTCCAGTGTTTACGCTGGACTTTGTCCCTGCAGCATCTGTGACAGAGGGTGTCAGCGTTGTTGATGGTGGGGGTTAGGGTCTGGTAAGGGATGATTACTACAACAGTAGCCTTCCCCTCAATTAAATTGAGTATTACAGCAGTCAGAGGGAGGGAGAGAGAGGGCATCCACAGTGCACCCTCCGATTTCCCTCTTCCCCTCTAACCAATAGTACGTTAATCTGCTTAAGCTGTCAACGCGACCTAAAACCGATGACGCACAAATGAGGAAGGAAGAGGAAATACTCCTCCCCCATAGACAATAACTTGTGACTAGTATTGAGTTTCTGCACAGCTCGCTACCCTTCTAACCGAGTCGCACCGCCATCATCTCCGCAACAATTCAATCACCCCTTTGAAAAACGTGCTTACCTCAGACGTTTCTGCCAGCCCCCCCCCCGACTCGCTTCCCGCGAACCCGTCACAGAATTTTGACTCCTGACACCGTTTACCCCCCCCGGTGAGCGATTAAGCAGATGGCGCCGCTGCCCCCCCCCACCCACCCATAAACCTTGTGTCCGCGTGTGGGCCCCTGCCACAGCAGACACACGTGTGCTTGCGTGGGTGGGGGGGGGGTGCTGATGGAAGGTGTGCATGTGAACCTGTGAATGAGATGCTGCACGTTACAGGAAGCAGGTTTTTTGCACCTTTGCCTGGTGTTGAGTGATGTAACAACCCCTGACACATGATCGCGACGCAACAGCGGCGGGCTTTACCCAATAACATTGTGATCCCGAAAAGCCTTCATGCCCCGTGTTGTTGTTGTTGTTGTTGTTATTGTGGTTACTACAGTGCTGCTGCCCCAGTAAGGATCTGGCAGTTACACTGCAGCACAGCTGTCATAAAGATGGGCCGCCTGCCCAACTGCACCAGCTGTGCCAGCCCAACCATCAGTTAATCACCCTGGGAGGGAGGGAGGGAGGGAGGGATGAGATGAGAGAAAAAACAAGAGAGCGAGTGGCGAGTAAAGGAAAGAGAAGGGAAGGAAGAGTGAGAAGAAGACAATGAGGGGAAAAAAAGAGTAGAAACGGGGGATGGACAAGAAGATAAAGGTGATGGATGAGGAGATGGAGGGGGTAAAAAAAGGGGGAGGGGTGGACGAATGAGGAAAAAAGAGGGAGGTATGAGATGCAAGGAAGTTGAGCGAGAGGTGAAGAGTTGAAGAGGAGGAGTGAGATGAGTCTAGAAAGAGATGAGGGATGGAAGAAGATGAAGCAGGATGAGGACAGTGTGTGTGTGTGTGTGTGTTGGGGGCATCGATGTGAAGACAGGGATGAGAGCGTGATCATTTGAGGAGACGAGCGCTTTGTGAAGGAGGTAGGGAAGTGAGGTGTAAGGAAAAGTGACTTATTGTGAGAGGAGAAGCGATGACGGGAAGTGAGACGGAGCGGGAGGGAGGGAGGGAGGGAGGGAGGGAGGGAGGAACTGATGCCAAACATGTTTTAGGTCGATTTCTCAGCCCGCCGGATCGATGCCGTTGCAATCTGTCTTGTAATAGCAAAACCAATATCCAACCGCACAATAGGGAACGCAGTATTAGTGGACAGTAAGTTCCTCTGACAGCCTTTCAGCTCTGCTGACTCAGGTTACATCTGGTAACCGGCCAGACCAAATGCCAACATCAACATTGAACTCAGGTTGGACAGAAATATGATTCACTTGACCTTTTAACTGAAACTAACGTTATTATGGTGCACCTCTCTCTCTCTCTCGCGCGCTCTCTCTCTCTCTCTCCTCTCTCTCTCTCTCTCTCTCTCTCTCTCTCTCTCTCTCTCTCTCTCTCTGGATTGTACTTTACCGTGTATAGATGTAGACCCTTGCACTCCAATCTTTTGGCGGGCAAAATGTAAGTACAATGTGTGCTGAAGTGTCAGACATGAGTGGGAACTGTCCATGGTGCTGATTTCTATTAGAGCACAGACTGGCACCATCTCTCTCTCTCTCTCTCTCTCTCTCTCTCTCTCCTGTATCCTTCTACTCTCTCTCTATCTCTCTCTCTCTCTCCTGTATCCTTCTACTCTCTCTCTCTCTGCTGTATCCTTCTACTCTCTCTCTCTCTCTCTCTCGCTCTCTGCTGTATCCTTCTACTCTCTCTCTCGCTCTCTCTCTCTCTCTCTCTGCTGTATCCTTCTACTCTCTCTCTCTCTCTCTCTCTCTCTGCTGTATCCTTCTACTCTCTCTCTCTCTCTCTCTCGCTCTCCTGTATCCTTCTACTCTCTCTCTCCTCTCTCTCTCTTCTCTCTCCTGTTCCTCTCTCTCTCTCTCTCTTGCTTCCTTCTCCTCTCTCTCTCTCTCTCTCTCTCTCTTCTCTCTCTTCTCTCTCTCTCTCTCTCTGGATTTCACTCTGTGTACCTTTATCTGTTTTGCTTCTGATCGCTTTCTCTCTCTTCTCTACTCTGCTCTGCTGTACTTCTATCTAGCTCTCTCTCTCTCTAGTACTCAACATACTCGTACTCTCTTCTGGGACTCTCTTGTGTATCCATTCAACTTCTTAGGCCTCTCTGTCTTGCGTAAATGTACCTTTTCTCTCTCTCTCTATAGATCGTCATCATTGTATCTCTACTCTCTGGCCGACTGTACTGCACTCAGCTGTATCCTCACTCTCATTGCTCTACAACACAACATGATTTGGATCCTTCAGACTCGTAGTTCTGCACAGTCTGTACCTTCTACTCTCTGCTTGCTCGTGGACCCACACAGTAGCTTTTGATTTTGGACGTTACACTCTCACTGTGAATTTAACTCCTTTTCTTAAAGCCTCTTTCTTTAGCTGATCTGTTTTCATTCACCGTAGCTTTCATTTACATTCTTGGCTGTGATCAACGATATCGAAAAGTCCTCTTGTAGTTGAGTACCTGTAATGACTTCTAATAACCCCTATGTATCCCTACTCTCACTTCTGCCCTTTCTCTCTATTAGGCGTTCCTTCTACACTCTGTCTCTTTCCGGGGTTTCCGCTGAGTGTTTACCATCCGATCTCTCTCTTCTGTCTCTCACTTCATGAATCTTTATAGCTGTGCCTCTCTCTTCTGTATCCTTGTCTTCTCTTGTCTTCTATCTCTCTCTCTCTCTCTCTGCTGTATCCTTCATCCTCCTCTCTCTTCTCTCTCTTTCCTGTATCCTTCTACTCCTCGTCTCTCTATCTCTCTCTCTCTCTCTTGCTGTATCCTTCTACTCTCTCTCTCTCTCTCTCTCTCTCCCTCTCTGCTCTCTCTGGAGATTTAGGGCAGCCAAGATGAGTACTTTTATCTGTGTTTGTAAAGACAGGTTGTGCTTCTTCTTAACTCTGGCCGGCGATGAATCTAGGCTGAAGGGATGATTATTAGTACATCAACATACTGTATCTGGGAAATATATGAGTCGCACAATCGATAGGGGCAAAACTGTAGTTTGAGTAAAGTGAGACTTTTCCTTAAACTCTATAGATCAGTCATCATTGATCTGAGACCATGAGACCGACTGGTACTGCACAGAAACAGCAACGCTCACATCCATTGACTTACAAACAAAACAAATGGATTTGGACTCCCAGGAGCTGCTGTAGTTCTGCACAGTCTGGGAGTTACCTGGGGGTTGTGTGGACCACACAAAGAGTAGCTGTGATTTTGGAGGTAACTAATGTGTGAATGAATGAACTCCGTCTTTGTAGGCGGCCCTTTTCTTTAAAAGGCTGATCGGTTTTCATTCACCGTAGCTTTTATTTAACAAAATATTGGCGTGAAAACGAAAAGAAAAAGAAAAAGTCACCTTGCAGATTTGAAAGTCAACCATGAAATAATGAATTGAATAATAAAGCGACCCTATGATTACTTATCACTTCCTGCCCGTTCATCTCTATTAGGCGTTGATCTGACACGCTTTTCCAGAGGGATTTCCGCTGAGGGTAAAAGCCGAATCAGCTTCAATTCCTAGATCATCAACATTACAAGAAACTAATAATAAGGAGAGCGATGGTGCCTGCCTTCCTCTCAGGATGCCTTTGGTCTGTCTTTCCCCCTGCCTGTTTCTACCTGCTTGTCTCAGCCCATCTGTCTCCTCCGCTAGTCTGAGGGACCTTACACGCTCTATTCGGCAACAGATCAAGACAGCTACATCTTCTCCAAATGTCATTGCACAAGCATTTCCTGAGAGACACACACACACACACACACACACACACACACACACACACACACACACACACACACACACACACACACACACACACACCACCAAAGAGGTTTTTCATGTAGTCACATGTTCACGTGTGCTGTTGGTTTATACAGTGTGTGGGAGTGAGTTTGCTTGAGTCTTTGCAGCATAACGGCGTCATAGCTTTTGGCTGGGATCAGCCGGGGGGGGGGGGGGGGGTACCGATTGATGTCTATGTTGTGTTAAATAGATTAAATACATTTTCATGGCTAATAGGGTGACAATAGGTAGTAGGCTGTGGGGTAAATAAGGTATTGTGTGGTTCAAATAGTGGAGTTGGAGATGGAGGGACTTAATTCCTTCTTAATCACCTCAAGATGTCACGGAGAGAGAGGGTAATAGCCTGTAATCCGCTCCTTCATTCCCCTCCTACCCCAGCCAGTTGTTTGGACGCTCGGTTTGTGTGCAGGAACACGAACGCTGGCGTTAGCAGAGGTTGGCACGTTTACTTTGAAATAAGGCTGACAGGCAAACGAACGTGATTAAACATATAGGCGCTGATAAGCTGTGACTGTGAACACACACACACACCTACACACACACACAAACCCTCCCTCCTTTCCTTTGTCCCGTTTCCCTTTTGCCGTGCCTCCTTTCCAGCCCTAACTCCCCCCTACACCCCCCCTTTCTCCTTCCTACTACAATCCCCGAGTGTTAACCCGGGATCCCCCTGTGCTCCAGAGGTAGTAGAGCAGAGGCTTGCCTTAAAGATTTAGCACGGTAATACCTTGTGGAATCAGAGTCAGTCAGCCAGGCCAGGGCAGACTTAAACCCCTGCTCTACACACATCAAAGGGGATGGGCTGTCCACAGCAATCTCCCAGTGAGAGAGGCAGGGGGGGAGGGAGGGAGGGGGGGGGAGGGTGAGGGAGAGACAGAGGAGAGCGGGTTGTCATATATTCCCTTTATCATTGGGAATTTTACGGTTGAGACCGGTGATTCTGAAGGGAATTTTATGGGCTGACCAAAGATGTGCAGCCTCAATTCAAAAGTGGGGCTGCCTCATCACTCCACGAGGTGTGTGTGTGTGTGTGTGTGTGTGTGTGTGTGTGTGTGTCTACGGTTGTTTTTGTATGTCTCGGCCCAGTTGTGCTTACCTTACCTCTACTTTACAGGCATATTTCATCATACCGATAATAAAGCTCATAGTTTATCAATCCCGGGTTGTTCGAACTGATCCACACAATGTTAACCACATGGACGTTATCGGGGTGGTTCTCTAGGGGGCAGAGGAAAATCAATCCATTAATTACATTTGGGGAAAATGTTGAGTTGCAGTTTTTTTTCATTTGGGGTGACTGAGTGACTAAAGTATTTTTAAACCTGGGCCCTATTTGTACATATTTTGGGGTCTAAATGACGAATAGGTACCAAAGGTTTTGGAATTGGTCCAGTAGATCGCCTCAGCCAGCAGCCACGAAACGGGCCGCGATGGCTGCAACGTGACAACTGCACCCGATCAAAGTACATCCACACCAGAAACCTTTGTTTCACCTTTTCCTGCTACAACTCACCTTTCGCGAGATTTCAGAGCCAGACTTCTCCTTGAGCGATACTTAAACAAAGGTCTATCTCTGTAGCGATCCTTTCTGTAATGTTATCAGACACTTACAATAACAATCTGAGCCTGTCAGTCGCAAAAACAAGCACTTTTACTGGACGTTCTTTGATCGGGCGCAGTTGCCCCAAAGGATCAATTCCAAAACAATTTGTACCTATTAGTCATTTTTACAAATATGTAAAAATAGGGCCCAGGTTTAAAAATACCAGAATTACCCTTTAATGCCAATGTCTCTGGCAAAAGTATCAGCAGTGTTGAACTGAAATGCATTATTGCGTATGACTGAATTACCACTTTCATACTCACATTGCATCGTTGTTTTCACAGCCTAATAGAGGTATTATTACAGGATGGTGTAGGCATAGCTACATCTCATACATGAACGCTGGAGCAAACACACCATCCTCATTCCATTAGTGGGATATGTTCTCTAGAGATTATTATATTCTGTTTTAATTATGAGATGGTCTCACTACACAATAAGCTCCTTATCTTACTGTGAGTATCAGTTTATTCTAAATGAGTCACTGATATCCAATGCACAAGCACACAAACACATGTGAGTGCACACATACCCACGCGCACACACACACACACACACACACACACACACACACACACACACACACACACTGTGGTACTTGAGGGTAAAAGCCGAGTGCCACAAGCCCAGTCTGGCTGTCGCCTGCTGGGGAATGTAGTTTTCTCCCCACAGTTTCTCGATGGCAGATGCCCCAGTCTGCCAAAACACACACATACACACACACACACACACACACACACACACACACACACACACACACACACACACACACACACACACACACACACACACACACCTGATAAGTACATACTTCTGAAGCTTTTACCACACAATTACATTCTAGGCATTCAGCTGACTGCTGTTATTCAGAGTGGCTTACAGTGAGAACAAAATTCCTAAATCTCCAACATTACAAGGAGCCAATAGTAAGGAGTTCAAGGGGAGGAAGACATGGGAGATGGGGGCTGAGAATCGGAGGGCGAAGGAGACATGAAGTGTTTCTTGTAAAAGATGAGTTCTCAGTTTTCGACAAAAAGATAGAAAATGCCTCTCCTGTGCTGACTGGAGTGGGAAGGTCATTCCACCGTGGGGGGACAAAAGGGAGAGGAGTCGAGACTTCCTGGAGCACTGATCAGGTCGCACTGGTCACTGCTCCTCTTCACCACGTAGCTGGTGGTGGTGTGGATTGTATAGATGTAGACCCTTGCACTCCAATATTTTGGAGTGCAAGGTACATTGTACATGTAAGTACAATGTGTGCTGAAGTGTCAGACATGAGTGGGAACTGTCCATGGTGCTGATTTCCATTAGAGCACAGACTGGCACCAAAAAGTCCTGCATTATTTTTTGTCTTTCAAACTGTGGATATTCTCTCTCTCTCTCTCTCTCACACACACACACACACACACACACACACACACACACACACCAAGAGGGTTTGGGCCATATCGACTGAAGTTCATTCTAGTGAGTAAGTTCATTAATTGTGTCACCACGGCATCGGGGATAAACCAATCAATTCCCCTTTCATCTACTGGGAAGCTAGAGATGCGCCGAGCCTGTCCAAGGAGTGACGCTATGCATTATGGACAGACCAATTAAGAAACAGAGGAGGAACGCAGGAACGGGGACGACACACACTGAGACGAAAAGACTGAAAAAATGGCGCGGGGGCTATGAAGAAAAAGACAAGTCAGATTGATGACGCCGAAACGAGCGACGGAAAAAAGAATAATGAGAACGAATGAGAACGAAAGCGAGTCGTCAAGCGGCGGGAAAAGAGATCGATGTAAATGAACCGATGAGGAAGTGGAGAGCGTATTGGAGTGGAGAGCGGATCGGTGCAGCGATACAGCCGCTGTCACTAGCTGTCACTCATCCAGTGGCAGTAGAGGGAGATGCTGTTTTAAAATATATAAGCTACAGTTGTTGCTCGCAGCTAACGCAGAAAAAAGGTCACGGCTAGCTCTGTCACATTTGCTGCTTCTGGGCTTGGGGTGGAGAAGAAGACCCGGACGACACAGACAGAATGAAAACAAGGAAAGTTGTAGGGCAGGGATCCTCCTCGCTAAGTCATGGCCGTCCAAGCCTATCTGTGTCACCTCTACTTGTGATCCGTGTCCCTGTCCCAATTTTTTCACGAGTTTCAAACCCATAGAGACATTCGTGTCTGTCTCCCCGGAGAGAAGGGATGGAAATGAGAGAGAGAGAGAGAGAGAGGGGGAGTTCTGTAAAACACTGACAGATGGAAGGGGTGGGGGGGGGGGGGTAGGATTTTGCATTAAAGCCATCAGGTTCTGCAACACCGCCCTGGAAACAGACCACGTGCGGGTGTGCATGTATGGATCTGTGTGCATGCACGTGGATCTGTGTGTATGAGGTTTGGCCTCATTAGGAGCTTGTTTGGGGAGGACAGGCAACGCCGCTGCGAGACGGTGGATAAAAGAAGGAGTACAGAGGAAGCCTAAAGTACAGGCGGGGATTGGAATCAGATTGAAGACCGGTTCCTGCAAGACTACAAGAGGAGACATCAAAGAAATCCAAAGTTAAGGAGCTCGCTCACACGTGCGCGGTCACTCTCTTGCTCTCGGCTGAACAAATCTTTTAAGTGCAAAAGCAAAGAAAGGCATCCAGGGGAAATGTAATTTCATGTAATATGGTTATACATTTCCAGATTTTATATACGTTTTTCAAGTCCAAACATACATTCAGTTATTCTGCATACTGACCGCTTGGAACGAAAATAAAAATCCAATTGTAAAAGGATTGTTCAGCCCCTAAGGTTCAAAACTCAGACTCATAATACATTGAGAACAATGGCAGCCTCATACAGCCAAAATCTAATTCAGCTGTGAGGTTCCCCGAGGGGTGTTACGTGCCAAGTTTTATTTACCATCTAGATATACTGTTAGGTCTTGTTATGAAACCATATCACTTCCACCCCCACACAAAGGAAAGAGTAGGTCAGCCTAATGTTTTGTCCACTCAGTGTATATAACAGGTTATGTTATGTTTCCTGCTTGTGCTGTCTAACTGCCTGCTAGTGTGTCAGCACCAGTTATTCATTCATTCTTTCATCTATTCTCTCTAATTTTCTATCTAATTTTAAATCTGATGCGCAATTCCTGATCCCGCTGAATTCGTCTCATGCCGTCGTGGATCCTCTCTCCGAGCAGACTGATAGGAAATGGCGTACGCGTAGCTATGATTGGCGGCAATATCTATCAGACACCCACTCACGGACTGAAAGCTTCCCTGATTGGCTGGCTAAGTGTGGCTTGTAGCTTTTTTTTTTTTGTTGAGAAGGCAAGGGTAAAATGTTGCTGATGCTCTACAGAAGCAAAGTTTTCATTTGTTCTCTGTCACTATTCCAGAAGTAGACTGGTTCCAGCGGAGACGGGCACCCCAGTACATACTCACAGCCACAGTATTTCTTTCCCCTGTGATCCTGGCACCGACTGAACGGTGTTGTATTAATTTGACTCAGCTATTTGTCCCACTCTGGAAAACTTATGGCACTGTATCACAGCCAGACATGAGTAGTTAGTTTGTATTTTAAGTGGCTTAGACTCACATTTATCAGCTTCTGGCTGCAGGGTGCGCGTTACCGCATCTTGGCCACTCTGCCCAGATTGATGCTCGTAAGACATTTCATATGTTATTGATTGTATTGTGTTGTGCTGCAACCTGGCTATTTATCATCATCATTATACTTTATACAGCGGGTGCAGTAAGATCAAACTCAGGTTGAGTAATCTCTTTCACAAGACAGAGGAGACTGTGAATTAAAAACAGGCAGAAAACGAGAACAAATAGGAAATTGGAGCAGATTTGTTGAGGTGTAAAAGGCAAATAGAGCAGTGGTGGCTTTGATGTTTTTGCGCAGTATCCCTGACAGCAATGCCACAATGAGACTACTAATTTTCCAATTATTTAAGCTATGAATGTGTACGGATGTGGAAAACCTATCCGGTTAACACAGAAGAAAACACAAAAAAAACATGTAAAAGTGAGCTGACTTTTCTATATAGTTTTTTTTAAATTTTATTTTATTTGATGTTTTTCAAGGATTTGGTGTTGAGAGATCAGGAAATGCGATTGGGTGCGAGAGGCTACAGAGATGGCCCTCACATAAATCAGTTGTTGGCTCTTTCACAGCAGAGAAATGTATGTTTCTGTAAGAGAAAGGGGATGAAGGGAACCAGAAAGAGAGTGTGTGAGTGTATCTAGAGAGTTCAGAGCCACAGAGTAGTGTGCTTAGCACTTTGTTAACAGCCTGCTGTCTAGACATTGCTGTGTAACACTTGTCTAGTGGGTATCTAGTGGATTTCATTCTGTTATATTTACTTTTCACTCCACTCCTTCACTCCACCCTTCCTTTCTCGCTCCGTGACAAAAGTTGGACAAAGACACACACACGCACACACACACACACACACACACACACGCACACACACACACACACACACACTGTTTTGTTGCAGATGTAGGCATTGTAAGTCCAATATTGTACTGCATGCTTTCTGCACTACTGCTGCTTTGTTGCACTTCTGATAGGGAGATTCAGATTTTGTTCCCCTTTCAGCCATCAAAAGGTTTGGCAAGTAATAGTTTCAACAACTATATTTGGTGTTATAACGTGCCTATTCAGTTCTATGTACAACATATGAGAAAGAATAGTGGTTGTTGTCATGTTAGTGACTTTAATGGCTGCCAGCATATGTGTACAGTATTGCTCTGCATGCCTGTCTATATGTGTGTGTGAGAGAATGAGTGTTTTTTTTGTACATGGATGCTCAACTTTTCTGCAGCTGACTGAATCCACCTTATGTAACTCTGTTTCATATTTCATACACTTCTATTTCAGTTCTTTCCTTGACGTTAGTGGCTGCAGATAGAAGAAAAAGAAGAAATGTCATGCCCAGACATGTTCAGAACAGAGGGAAGAGGGAGAGGGAGGGAGAGACAGACAGAAAGAGAAAGAGAGAGAGAGAGAGAGAGACAGAGAGAGAGAGAGGAGGAATGATCAGACAGCCAACATGGGAGTGGGATGAAGTGTGTAAACGAGAGTCTGAGATGTAAAGACAGATGAGGAGCAGACCTGGGTCAAGTAGCGTTTTGGGCCCTCTAAGGTGCCAAATGAGGTTTGCCACATTGGACGCAACGCACACATGTAGTCACTAAAACGAAGGTATTTGAAAGCCAATTTACTTTTCCATGATTGACAACTTACCTGATTTCCCCCCCGATGGTTTGAACCTCATACATCTGGTAAACTTAACATGTTTATATCAAGGTTAAAATGCTAACATTTATTTGCAAAAACGTTTTGTCTTTTGACAAATGAAGTGAAGAAGTAAGCGGCGTGAATGCGACATCACACCCATAATCCTGTAAAGACACTAGGAGAGAGAGTTGCGTAACATTCACATGCTCGATGAACATTGTTCAGCAGCATATTCATCTGACTCTGATCCTATTGCCAGGGATCAACACCCGAGGAGCGTAATCTCACAGTAATCTCTTATTGTTTCTAAACAGAAATATTCTAGTGTTGACATTGTATGTTCTCTTTTTGTGATAGAATAAAATAGACGCGTACTTTATTCCATGTGTTAGTGCCCCCGCCCTCATCAAATACGACACTTTCCCCATACTGTAATACGGGGTGTTTAATGCTTTTGTGTGCGCTGCTTTCTCATCATCTTTAAGTCGTCATTGCCTGGAGGTTCACATAAAATAGTTTCCCTGTATGCTTCAGCCAGCAGCCAAGACAAACAGAGACACACACACACACACACACACACACAATCTAATCCTCGTTTATTGTCCCCATCCACATCTTCTTTCACAGGGCCACAGGGGGAGAGGCATTTATGCAAAAAAGGCCCAGTCACACACACACACACACACACACACAACACCTACACACACACACACACCTACACACACACACACACACACACACACACACACACACA
The DNA here is from genome assembly GCA_034670385.1 of Hoplostethus mediterraneus. NCBI lineage: Eukaryota > Metazoa > Chordata > Actinopteri > Trachichthyiformes > Trachichthyidae > Hoplostethus > Hoplostethus mediterraneus. The sequence continues at coordinate 11,343,152 of JAXDDW010000005.1, forward strand.
CACAACACCTACACACACACACACACACACACACACACACACACACACTTTCTCCCCTAACTTCCCCAATCAAAAGGTGCCAATTACTACAGCAGTTTTACAGGAGATGTCATCGCTATCACCGTATGCAAATGCTGAACTTGTTTTGAATAAACACCTCTCCATCAAAAAATTATTTGCTTTATTTTTTTCTCTTCGTAGTCACACAATCAGATACACTCAGGCACACACACACACACACACACACACACACGTCAATACTGACAACCGCTGAGAGGCAGCAACAACAAAATTTCTGTCCGAAGTGGAAATGATAAGACAGCTGTGGCAGCACATCACAGCACATCACATTGGGAAGTGGCCCGCAGAGACACGGGGAAATGTGCATGTACACGTATGTGTTGTGTGACCTAAACAGAGATAAAGACTTCTTATTCTGATATAGACTTCTTATTATTACAATAGGCTGAGAGAGAGAGAGCGTCTACACCAATACATCGTCTTTCAAGATTCAAAATAAGACAATTAAAGAGATAAAAAAAATGCACTAGTACAGGTATCAGTATTCATTTTACTCACAAAAAATCAAGCTACGTTATTCTTTAACAACCATTTTTTTAAACAAAGGAATTACTACCACTTCTACCACACTTGTGAAATATATGAGGATCCCACTAACTGTGGCTGTTCAGTCAAATGTTCTGCTATCACAGAGTCGGGCTGTAGAAACCCCAAGGCTCTGTTTCCCACAATGACCAAACTTCTCAAACACACCAATCTGTCCCTTTTTCCATTTCAACTGGCAAATGTAACTCATATCGAGCTCATAACTCATAACTCATATATATTTTTTTCACCAAAATAGACCCTTTACCTGCAGCCAACTGCTTATCTCCTCGCTCCGACTCCTTCCCTGTGACAAACCACTGCCACTTTCAAATCTCTGAGAGCTCAACCACTGACCATGCCAGAATGGTGGCAGTGATGGAGAGAAGACCTCCAACTGTGCTCATGACCTGAACCACCTTCATCAAAGCCTGTCTCCCAACACTCAAGTCACAAAAATTGCAAAGCCCTCCTCGACGTCCCCATACCCCGAGCTATTTGCTGTCGCACGTAGGCTGAAGAAATGTGGATCCTAAGTAAGCACAGACCCATTTCCAACCTACCTTTCATCTCAAAAGCTCCTGAACATGTTGTTCCATTCCCTAAAACTCCATCCAACCCTTTAGAGTAATTATTATGTAGAAAGTTCTACATAATGTAGAACACCACTTTTATGATTTTTGAAGCGTAAATGCAATCGCTAGAAATAAAAAGCTAACGTTAGGCTATAAACGAACTACACCACGGTCGCATGACTTCAACGGCACCACCACTGAAAATACTGAACATACTATAAATTGATAAATCTACAAGTTGGAAAGTTTGAGTTAGAATAGTTTGGAAGAGCGCAAGTATAAACACAACTAGAGGCTGTAACGGTGGACTAGTGAATAGATGAGTTACCGTGTTCGGCGACAACCTCTGTAGTCTTATTTAGCCACTTGTTAGCAACCGCCTTTTTTAAGACACGTAAAAGCTTCACGAATGGGGTATTTACTGACATATTTCATGTCGTAGAACAAAATGTCAAAATCTCTTAAGCTTGTGTTAACCACAGACCTTATTTCAGGCATCTAACCAAAAACCCATTCAAAAAACCCATTGACTTCGAGACGAGGGAACCGGACGTGCAGAAATGCTAACTCATTTCCTGGTTTAGGACTCATTCCTGCACCACTCTATACAGACAAGAGAAAGAAAACTGCCTGGTATGTTTGCAAAACAAATCGAGGGAGTGCCAGCTCAAGATCACAAGGCAGCTGTTTGAGTTTAAGGTTTTTGTTTTTCTCAAACCAAGTACTGCATGAAGCAGAGATTCTCCGCGTAATCAACACAATTATATCAAACTTCTCATTCAACGCATGTTCAGACTTGTCTAGCTGTTGTTTCCAGGCAGTGAAGTTGCAAGTTATATTCATGTTGTGCAACAAAACAGCTTCCCTTTCATGTTTTGGTCTGTCATCCTACTTCAGAGAGCAGCCCCTCAACAACACAAGGTTGTCAAAGAGGTGTGTCATATCTTTTGAAAAAGGTTTAAACAAAGTGACATGGGCTGGGCAGATGGTTTTATAGGACTAGAGTTTAAAAGAGGGGTCCTTGTGCATTACCTGGATTACCTGGAGTTTTTGGGACACATACGAACAGAGTAGCTTCTTAATAATTTCAAATTAATCTATCACCACTTGATCCAAAATAATTTTTTTAAATGTCTTTGAATAGCCCAATGTATCACTCAATAGTCCAGGAGGGAAGTCCTGAAGACCCAAATATGTCAGAGTTGATCAGTCTTGGCAGCTGTTCATGTACATGGCAGTTTTCATCAAGGGGAGAAAGCGACCGATATTGGAATCTGGTTGACACACAGCCTGAACGCCCTCAAGATGTTGCTGTCTTTCATTTGCATTCACTTGCATCTTGAGTCCAAACGAACACAATCCTTTCAAAACTTCGGAAATCTTGACCCCATACCATGTGACAAGAAGCAGCTAGTCAGTAACAGGATCTGATGTGATGGCTTCCTCATTGAGTATACACAACAGTCAGATGTAAAAAAAAAAAAAAAAAAAAGATACTGAAGAGTTAGATTTTGTTGTCAAGATCAACTCTCAAAAATGGAAGACTCCATGTTCATCCCAATGTTCGATCTAATACTCAAGCTCCATTCTCCACGTCTATTTGCCAGCGCTGCTTCTAGCCCGTCCAGACAAAATGTCCAAATAAGAGTGATACGCAGAGCGAACATCCAAATCCATAATGCTGTATAACATTGATATTTATTGGGTTTGTAGGGTTTGTTTTCTCTCTGTATCACTATTATATAAAAATTTGCTCTCCACCTGCCATGCACTAATAAGTCACGTTCAAACTCGAGATGCAAGTAACTGGAAATGAATGAGAGCAACATTTTGAGGCTGTTCTGGCTTGTAGAGTCTCTGAGAACCCTGAGAGACGCTTGGCAACTTTTCCCATGATACACCACTAGATGTTTTTGCACATCAGTTTTTTCTTTAAAAAAACTCCTTCAAAGTTTTGTGTCCATGGATGGTTGGAAGATTTAATAGTTGCAGAGTGTGCAGTCGAAATACGGGCATCAATGCAGGAATACATCTACAGCCAGAAGAAACTTTAAAAAAACAAGATGCCAAAAGTGCCATCATCCAGGCACCTCATCATCATCCCACAGTACTGTGAAAAAGGCCACTGCTGCTTCTGCACATGGCTGGCATGACAGCAGGCCCCCCAAGTGCACACCCCTTTGAGGCAGAGACACATTTTTTTTCCGTTTGTTGCAGTGCAGCTAAAACATTTCAGAAATTTCAGACAGATGCCCCAGTGGTGCCCTTTTTTGTCAAAAGAACTGGCATGCGCATGGGGACCTCATATCAATTCCTGAAGATTTTCTCAAAATGTTGAAGCTGGACCCCCTTGACTAAACAGTGTAATCAAGCCATAAGACATGGTCTTAAAGTAGGCTATGGATGAAGCATCGGGAAATCTCAGCAAAGCATCGGAAAATCTCCAGGAAACACCAATTGAACTTCTGTGCCCATGAAAACCCCTATAATGTATGCTGCTGTCAGATGCATGAGCTCCTTAGAGCCTGCGTTCATGGTGGAGCATGCCGGGGAATTGGAGAAAGTCATACGGATTCCACTTAACCCTTAATGTTGCACCGCTTCCCAGTGTGACAAAACCCTCGGCGAATACAAAGCCTTCATGACAGAGATGATTGCAAACCACAAAGCAGCATACCATTTTGCTTACAGCAGCTCCTGCAGTGTTGGATAATTCAACAGCGGCAAAGCAGCGGTATGTACAAACCTGATGGACTTTTGAAATAAATAAAAGAGCTTCACCAAGAACTTTGCACTGACAGCAAAGAAGAAGAAGCTCTTCTACAGTAACCATTTATGGGCATCGGGTGACAGCTGAGTACCGTACTAAAAAGCTTCACCAAGAAGTTGAAAGGAAACACTTTGACACAGTGTGAATGTATAGCTATGTGATATGAAGCTACCTGGGCCTGTAAAAGTGAGAGTGAATGAGTCCATGTTACCTGACCTAATATACTGTATCTATCAATCAATCAATCAAGTTTATTTGTATAGCACATTTCATACACAGAGGCAATTCAAAGTGCTTTACATGAGATTTAAAAAAAAACAACAAACAAACAATAAAAACACAATAAAATCATAATGCAGATAGGGCATTTGAAGTGCAAGAAAAACATAATAAAATAA